>SJYT01013473.1:126389-162297 GCA_006410635.1 Cephalophus harveyi | reverse complement strand
TTGGAATTTTGATAGGGATTACATTTAATTTGCAGATCATTTGTTTCTTAACAAAGTAAGTCTTTTAATCAGTGAAATGATTAAAAGAGGTGTCTTTCCTTTTGTTTTAGGTTTTAATTTTTTTTCAAGAATATTTTTAGCTTTCTATTTAGTTTTCTATTGTTAAATATATTCCTATGTATTTTATTCATTTTGATGCTACTATAAATGGAATTTTTTCTAAATTTTATTTTTAGGTTGTTCATTGCTAATGTATATAAATGTTGCTGTTGTTGTTCAGTGGCTAAGTTGTGTTGGACTCTCTGTGACCCCATGGACCGCAGCATGCTAGGCACCCCTGTCTCCCACATGGAGTTTGCTCAAATTCATGTCCATTGAATTGGTGATGTTATCTAACCATCTCATGCCTTTTCCAATGAATCAGCTCTTCCCATCAGATGGCCAAAATATTGGAACTTCAGCATCAGTCCTTCCAATGAATATTCAGGCTTGATTTCCTTTAGGATTTACTGGTTCGATCTCCTTGCTATCTAAGGGACTCTCAAGAGTTTTCTCCAGCACCACAATTCAAAAGTTTCAGTTCTTCGGTGCTCAGCCGTCTTTATGGTCCAACTCTCATATCCATACATGACTACTGGAAAAAACACAGCTTTGACTATAGCTTTTTAATATGCTGTCTGTTTGTCATAGATATCTTTCCAAGGAGCAGGCATCTTTTAATTTCATGGCTGCAGTCACCATGAGTGAAAGTTGCTCAGTTGTGTCCCACTCTTTGTGACCTGATGGATTATACAGTCCATGGCATTCTTCAGGCCAGAATACTGCAGTGGGTAGCCTTTCCCTTCTCCAGGGGATCTTCCCAACCCAGGGATCAAACCCAGGTCTCCTGCACTGCAGGCAGATTCTTACCAGCTGAGTCATTGTATAGAAATACAATTAATTTTTCTACTTAGAAATAAATTAGCATAGTGGTAAAGAATCCATCCACCTGCCAGTGCAGGAGATGCAAGAGATGTGGGTTTGATCCCTGGGTCGGGAATATTCCCCTGGATTAGGAAATGGCAACACACTCCATTATTCTTCCCTGTATCTAGAATAAATAACTCCTACAACTCAACAATAAAAAGACAATCTGGGACTTCCCTGGTGATCCAGTGGCTAAGACTCCTCACTCCCAATGTAGGAGGCCCAGAGTTGATCCCTGGTCAGGAAACTGGATGGAATCACCTCCACTCCTGCTTTATCTTCTTTGTCTTTGAACTTCTTACCCTCAAGTCCCAGTTCTCCATGAGGTACTCTCTGGATCTTCATGCAGAGCAATCCCATGGCAGCTGGGGCTGTGTGGACTTCAGTACCACACTTACCCCACAATGAAATCCTTTCTGTCTCTCTTAACCCAAAGACTATGAGGCCTCTGAGTTCACTGAACCAAGACCAATTTGGAGGCTCTTCAGTTCAGTTCAGTTAAGTTCAGTCACTTAGTCCTGTATGACTCTTTGAGACCCCATGGACTGCAGCATGCCAGGCTTCCCTGTCCATCACCAACCCCCAGAGCTTGCTTAAACTCATGTCCATTGAGTTGGTGATACCATCCAACCATTTCATCTTCTGTCATTCCCGTCTCTTCCTTCCTTCAATCTTTCCCATCATCAGGGTCTTTTTTAAAGAATCAGTTCTTCACATCAGGTGGCCGAAGTACTAGAGTTTCAGCTTCAGCATCAGTCCTTCCAATGAATATTCAGGACTGATTTCCTTTAGGATGGACTGGTTTGATCTCCTTGCAGTCCAAGGGACTCTGAAGATCTTCTCCAACAACACAGTTCAAAAGCATCAATTTTTTAGCACTCAGCTTTTTTTATAGTTCAACTCTCACATTCATACATGACTGCTGGAAAAACCATGGCTTTGACTAGATGGACCTTTGTTGGCAAAGTAATGTCTCTTTTATTTTTTTAATGTCTCTGCTTTTTAATATGCTGTCTAGGTTGGTCATAACTTTACTTCCAAGGAGCAAGTGTCTTTTAATTTCATGACTGCAGTCACCATCTGCAGTGATTTTGGAGCCCCCCAAAATAAAGTCTGTTACTGTTTCCATTGTTTCCCCATCTATTTGCCATGAAGTGATGGGACAGATGCCATGATCTTAGTTTTCTGAATGTTGAGTTTTAAGAAAAACATTTTTGCTCTCCTCTTTCACTTTCATCAAAAGGCTCTTTAGTTCTTCCAGCCTGGCGTTTCATGTGATATACTCTGCATATAAGTTAAATAAGCAGGGTAACAATATACAGCCTTGATGTACTCCTTTCCCAATTTGGTACCAGTCTGTTGTTTCATGTCCAATTCTAACTGTTGCCTCTTGACCTGCATACAGTTTTCTCAGGAGGCAGGTAAGGTGGTCTGGTATTCCCATCTCTTTAAGAAGTTTCCACAGTTTGTTATTATCCACACAATCAAAGGCTTTGGTGTGGTCAATGAAGCAGAAGTAGATGTTTTTCTGGAACTCTCTTGCTTTTTCAGTGATCCAATGGATGTTGGCAATTTGATCTATGGTTCCTCTGCCTTTTCTAAATCCAGTTTGAACATCTGGAAGTTCACGGTTCATGTACTGTTGAAGCCTGTTTTGGAGAATTTTGAGCATTACTTTGCTAGCATGTGAGATGAGTGCAATTGTGCAGTAGTTTGAACATTCTTTGTCATTGCCTTTCTTTGGGATTGGAATGAAAACTGACCTTTTCCAGTCCTGTGTCCATTTGCTGAGTTTTCCAAATTTGCTGGCATATTGAGTACAGCACTTTCACACCATCATCTTTTAGGATTTGAAATAGCTCAACTGGAATTCCATCACCTACACTAGCTTTGTTCATAGTGACGCTTCCTAAGGCCCACTTGACTTCACATTCCAGGATGTCTGGCACTAGGTGAGTGATCACACCATCATGGTTATCTGGGTCATGAATATCTTTTTTGTATAGTTCTTTCATGTATTTTTGCCATCTCTTTATGTCTTCTGTTTCTGTTAGGTCTATACTATTTCTGTCCTTTACTGTGCCCATCTTTGCATGAAATGTTCCCTTAGTATCATTAATTTTCTTGAAGAGATGTCTAGTCTTTCCCATTCTATTGTTTTCCTCTATTTCTTAGTATTGATCACTGATGGAGGCTTTCTTATCTCTCCTTGCTATTCTTTGGAACTATGCATTCAGATGGGTATATCTTTCCTTTTTTCCTTTGCCTTTCACTTCTCTTCTTTTCTCAGCTATTTGTAAGGCCTCCTCAGACAACCATTTTGCCTTTTTGCATGCTTTTTCTTGGGGAAGGTCTTGATCACTGCCTCCTGTACAATGTCACGAACCTCTGTCCGTCATTCTTCAGGCACTCTGTCTGTCAGATCTAATCCCTTGAATCTGTTTGTCACTTCCACTGTATAATCGTAAGGGATTTATTTGATTTAGGTCATATCTGAATGGTCTAGTGGTTTTCCCTACTTTCTTCTATTTAAGTCTGAATTTGGCAATAAGGAGTTCATGATCTGAGCCACAGTCAGCTCTTAGTTTTGTTTTTGCTGACTGTATAGAACGTCTTCATCTTTGGCTGCAAATAATATCAACCTGAGTTTGGTATTGACCATCTGGTGATGTCTATGTGTAGAGTTTTCTCTTGTGTTGTTGGAAGAGGGTATTTGCTATGACCAATGCATTCTCTTGGAAAAACTCTGTTACCCTTTCCCCTGCTTCATTCTGTACTCCAAAGCCAGAAGTACAGAATGTTACTTGCCTGTTACTCCAGGTATCTGTTGACTTCCTACTTTTGCATCCCAGAGGCTCTTACAGTAGTTTAATTAAGAGATGACATGGCCTGAACAGTAGGGGCAACAGAGGTGACACTTAACTCCTGAGACAGGAGTTAAGAAATGTCAGGACTTGGTTGATGGGAGGCATTAGAATGTAGTCCTTGAAATGTGTAGGCTGTGCTGCCCAACAGCTTAGTTTCTAAATCACACTCTGTCACTTTAGTGGCTATGGACTTGGGCAAGTTACTTAATCCTTCTTACTTGTTTTTTTATTTGTAAAATAGGAATAATGACAGCATTTATTTCTTAAGTGTTGTGAAGATTAAATTAGTTGAGACAAAGTGCCTAAAACAGTCAGTACCTAGCACATAAGCCTTCCATAAGTGTTAGTTGCTATTTTCTTGTTAAAATAATAATAAATATGGTTATTATTACTGTATTACTGGATATGAAGAGTGAAAGAGTTTAAGGAAATAATGATAAATGCCAGGTTTCTAATCTGAGCAACTCAATGGAATGAGGTATTTTTTCATAAGACAGGACACTGGAAAAACAACAGAATTGAAAGAGAAAACTGTAAATTCAATTTTTTGTGTGTGGCCACACCGCACAGCTTTTGGAATCTTTGTTCCTAGACCAGGGAATGAACCTGGACCATGACAGTGAAAGCCCAGAATCCTAACCACTAGAGTAGTGGGGAACTCCTGTAAATTCAACTTTTTTCATGAAGACTTTATTTTTTTAGAGCAGTTGTAGGTTTACAACAGGTTAGAGAGGATGGTACTGAGATTCCCATATACCTCCACTTCCACACATGTGTAGCCCCCCCATTATCAATATCCCCCACTACAGAGGTACATTTGTTACTACTGATGAACCTACAGTGATGCATCATTGTCCCTCAAAGTCCATAGTTTATAAGTTCAGTTTTTGATAAGTTGAATGAGAGGTGCCTGTAGCACTTCCAAGTGGAGATGTCTAGCCGGCTGTAGTATATAAATATTTGTAGTTCATTAGAGAGTTCTGGGACGGAGATATAGATTTGGGAATCATCCACACAGGTTAATTCAAATCATGGGCATAGATAAGCTTGCCAAGTCAAACGTTTAAGGCAGCAGCATGGTGGTTAATACTGTTCAGGGTTCTTTCTCTTCTCTTTAGTAAGCATGCTGCTGCTGCTGCTAAGTCACTTCAGTCATGTTCGACTCTCTGTGACCCCATAGATGGCAGCCCACCAGGCTCCCCCATCCCTGGGGTTCTCCAGGCAAGAACACTGGAGTGGGTTGCCATTTCCTTCTCCAATGCATGAAAGTGAAAAGTGAAAGTGAAGTTGCTCAGTCGTGCCCAACTCTTAGGGACCCCATGGACTGCAGCCTACCAGGCTCCTCCGTCCATGGGATTTTCCAGGCAAGAGTACTGGAGTGGGGTGCCACTGCCTTCTCTGTTAGTAAGCATATTAGTGATCTATTGCTGTGTTTACCCCAAAACTTAGTTACTTAAAAAAAAACACTATTTGGGACTTCCTTGGTGGTTCAGTGGTTAAGAATCCACGCTTACACTGCAGAGGGCACAGCTTTTAATCCCTGCGTGGGGAACTAAGATACCTGCTTGCCCTGCAGCACCCCAAAGCAAAAACAAAAAAAACACCAAAACTCAACAGCTATTATCTCACAGTTTCTGTCCGTCCGTGAATCTGACACAGTTTAGTTGGGTTCCTCTGCCTCAGGGTCGCTCCCAAACCTGCAGTCAAGGTGTCAGCCAGGGCTGCAGGCATGTCAAAGCATATAGGACCACAAAGTACATTAAAAAAAATAAATGATGAAAAATCCAGCAGACCTGTGGTTACACTCTGTAACTTCCAAGTCTAAGTTAGAAGAGGCCGTGCAGCTTACACCAGTCTCTTTCTTGGGATGCTCAACGTCAAAACCCAGTTGCCAAGCTGTGAGGAAGCTCAGGCCACAGGGAAGGAAACGTAAACGTGTTCCAGCTGATAGTTCCCACAGAGGTCCTAGCTGACATCACCGTGTCTCTGCATGTCAGTAAGGAAGCCTCAGGCTCTCAGGATCTATTCTTACTACTTTCCACTAGTTCTCGTTTCAGCTCCATCTTCGCCATAAAGTTGTCACAAAGAGGAAATGAAGAAGAAATAAGGGTAAAGAGAGGAGCCTGGCGGGCTACAGTCAGTAAGGTCGCCAAGAGTCGGACACAACTGGAGCGACCTTAGCACACACACACGCCTTGAACGGAGCCTGACACTTAATACCCAGTTACCATTAGCTACTTTTATGATTATTTTAAAAGTTTTTATTAGCTCTTAATACTTTTTTCAGTGTCTAGCGAAGAAATAATTCCAAATCTAATGGCTTAATTCTTTTCCCCTCAGCGCCCCATATGCTTGCTGACACAACTAGCTCTTCACCCAGGGTTAATTACCTCTTTGCGCTCGTTTGCACATCTGATACCAGGGGATATGTGGCTCGTGTACTAGGACAGCGTTAGGACCTAAACTGATGTCTGGGCGTGGCTGTTGAGACATGAACAAGGTCTAGACGAGGCGGGCGCAGGTGAGAAGAGCCGAACCCACTTAGGAGACCGACTTGTAAATCAGTGTGGTCTCTCATTCCTATGCAACCTCAGGCAAGAGACTCCCTGCCTTATGGTTCCGTTTCCCCTTCGGCAGAAAAAAGAAATTTATTATTTCCTGTGCTTCCTCTCTCACAAGGTTGCTGTGACGATCCTGAAGTAGGATGTGGGGAGAACACTCCGTTATTCCAAACCTGGAGCCTTAGAAATCCGAAGGAGAAGGGAAAGGCCATAACCTGACTAACTAGCTTCTCTCAAGCCTGTGAGAGCTTGTCCTAGAACGTCTCATCTCTATGGTAGACGGGCTCGAACTCCGGGGCCGACTAAGTTACTCTTCC
Organism: Cephalophus harveyi; assembly: GCA_006410635.1. Taxonomy (NCBI): domain Eukaryota; kingdom Metazoa; phylum Chordata; class Mammalia; order Artiodactyla; family Bovidae; genus Cephalophus; species Cephalophus harveyi. Next base: position 155,586 of record SJYT01013473.1, on the reverse strand, counting down.
GGGGGGCATTGCTACTGCTTCCGGGGCGGGACGCGGCGAAGGGATTGCGTTGCCTCAGCCAGCTCCTGGCCGGTGTTTGAGTGCTCCTCGCAGTCATGAGCTTCCTCAGAAGTTTCCCGCCGCCGGGGTCGGCTGAGGGCCTACGGCAGCAGCAACCAGACACCGAGGCTGTGCTGAACGGGAAGGGCCTCGGCACCGGCACCCTTTACATCGCTGAAAGGTAGAGTCTCTGTTTCCGAGGGCTGGCTTCCTGCGCGCCTCGTCTCTGCCGGGCGCGGGCGGTGCGGAGTAGCGTAGGGGAGACTGAGACCTCTGAGGCCGTGGGGCGGGGGAGCCCGTGCCCCACTATGCCTCGGAGGTGCCTCTGCTGAGGGGAAGACTCGTGTGTTCCAGCATCCTCTCCTCGGAGCCTTCATGTCTTTCCGTCAGACGGTGTTCGCCTCATTCATTGTGCTTTCTACCCACCGGTTTTCTGGAGGTCTGATGGGGTGCTGCTTTTTATTCAAGGTCTCATTGTAAAGTTTTGAGTTTCCAGGACCTGAGTGAAGAAGAGTCATCGAAGTGCCTGCCTCGTCGACGATCAGGAATGGGAGGTGTTGCCCTGGGTAGGATATGTAGGTTTAGAGCAAATTGTGCAGGATTTTTAAAGCTTGGTTAAGGGGGTATAGATTTTCTTCTGTAGGTATAAGTGGGCAGAGGAACACCTGCACCCCCACGCTGGTAGGGGTTGTATCCAGAGGAACCTCACTCTCATTTCCGTTCCTAGAAGGAATTGCCCTTTTATTTGGGTACCTGGAGCAGTTTTCACTTTCATAGACTTGTTTTACATGTTGAGATTGTAGAATAGAAGTTTTCATTTTCATGACATATGGTTCCGTTCATCTCCAAGCCAACAGTCAGGCCTTGAATCTTTTCCTGTCCTTCACTTCTCTCTGTATTTTGTATCAGTTTTGTCTGCAGTCAGAAAATTCCCTGCTTTTAAGAAGTCACATGATTATATTGGACCCGCACAGATAATCCAGGGTAATCTCTCTCTTTTCTTGCGAACTGATTAGTAACCTTAATTACATACACAAAGTCCCTTCTTCCATGTAACATATTCACAGGTTTGACACTAAGAGATGTGAGAGTCATAGGGGCCAAAATTCTCTCTGCCACAGCAGGCACAAAAAGAGGTAAAGAACCCCTTGCTTTCGAAGAAAATCTAGTCATTGAACAAAGCTTGGGTTTCTGGCCAGTCACAGATAGGAAATTTGAATGGGAGGAAGATCAAGTTTGGGGTAAGGTACAGATAATGAGTTTGGTCTGCAAATGTGGATTAGTTGCACATAAGAGCATATTTCTTGGGAGAGTTGTGTTAAAGATGGATAGATTAGATACTTGAGAAGAAGAGAGGACCAAGGATAGAACCTTGGGGACACATCTACACAAGTTATGGTATAGAAGAAGAAAGTGAAAGTGAAGTTGCTCAGTCGTGCTGGACTCTGCGACCCTATGGACAGTAGCCTGCACCAAGCTCCTCCGTCCATGGGATTTTCCAGGCAAGAGTACTGGAGTTGGTTGCCATTTCCTTCTCCAGGGAATCTTCCCGACCCAGGGATCGAACCCAGGTCTCCCTCATTGTAGACAGATGCTTTACCGTCTGAGCCACCAGGGAAGAAAAGACTTGAGGAAAAAGAGAGGAGTGGTCAAATAAAATCAAATCTGAAAAGCAGTATTTGAGGGTATTGACAAGATCTTCAGAGATCTTGCAAGGAGTGGAAGATCTCCTTTCTTTCAGAGTGGAAAGTGGAACACATATATTCTTAGCCCCTACACAATCCCCCTTTTCTCCATGGCTTCTCTGTGCACTGTCTCCTGTATAATATAAATCCTATTAGGGGAAGGTCCTATACTTGTTTTTTCATTTGGATAAATTTTAAAACTAAAGAGAAGTTGCAAGTGTTACAAATTAATAACCATAGCTCCTTCACAGAGATTCATCAGTTGTTAACATTTGGCCACATTTATCTCTCTCTTTTTTCTGAGCTTTTTGAGTTGCAGACATGTCATCACTTCACCTATTAATACTTGTGCCAAAATCTAAGGATAAGGACATTCTCTTGTATAGCCATAGTGAGGAAGTACAAACTCCTTTTAAGCTCTTAACTGTTTAAAAAATTATTTATATCAACTTTTTACTAACATCTTTTTAAGAAAGTATTTTTATAAAATATACATATTATAAAATATACATACAAAAAATATGAATTATAAATAGATGGTTTTATATTTAAACTAACACCAGCATAGCACCTCAAGGTTAAGAGCAGAATATTACCAGTACCTTGGACACCATTTTTCATCCCTCTTTATTCATTACCTCTTTGGTTTCTTGCCCCTTTTTGTTCTTTCCCACCTAGCATTTCCAAATCTTTCTCTTTTTTTTGTTCTGCATTGGGTCTTCCTTGCTTTGCGCATGCTTTCTCTAGTTGTGGTGAGCAGGGCTACTCTTTATTATGGTGTTCAGGCTTCTTGTTGTGGAGCACAGGGCTCTAGGCACATGGCTTTCAGTAGTTGAGCATGTGGGCACCAGTAGTTGAGGCGCACAGGCCAGGTCCATGGCGTGTGAAATCTTCCTGGACCAGGGATCGAATCTGTGTCCCCTGCACTGGCAGGTGGATTCTTATCCTCTCTGCCACCAGGGAAGTCCCTGTATCTTGACAGAGTCAAGATCTCAACAAACTGGGAATGTTTCATAGAGGATGTGACAAATGAGGATTGACAGTTAGCCAGGTAAATGAGGTGGGTCTAAGAGGAAACATTCTAATAAGAAGAAACAGGATGCTCAGAGGCAAGGGTGAGAAACAATATTATGTGTGCCAGGATATATATTGTGTGTTCACACACACATTCGCACAGTCAAGCAGTTCTTTTATCTGAGGGACCAACAGAGAAAGAGTGGAAACATAGTAAAGCTAGAGAAGGAGCTTCCCTGATGCCTCAGTGGTGAAGAATCCGCCTGCCAATGCAAAGGACACGGATTCAATCCCTGATCCAGGAAGATCCCACATGCCACTAAGCTCCTGAGCCACAACTGTTGAGCTTGTGCTCTAGAGCCCGGGAGCGACAACTACTGAAGCCTGTGCACCCTGGAACCGGTGCTCGGCAGCAAGAGAGGCCATCGCAATGAGAAGCCCACGCACCACAGCTAGAGAAAAGCCTGTGCAGCTACAAAGACCCAGCACCACCAAAAATAAATAAATAAAGCTGGAGAAGGAGGGAGTCATGTTCATGAGCTTAGCTTATAGCCTAAAGGCTTTGTGCAAACTACTTTCGTGTTTTAGGCAAAGAACAGGGTCTGATTTGTTTTTAGGTAGTTTTTCAGAGGTAGATTGAGAGATGTAGAACTCTTTTGGACTTATTTTCAAAGCTTAGTTTTTATAGGAATATGACTTTTTGTCCAAATGAAGAAAGGAACAGAGGCATGAATCATTCAAAATAGATCATTTGAAACAAGTGAAATAAAATATTTAAATTAAAAATAGGTAACTTAAATTTATAAGTAATGCTCTCTTTATTTTATATTTATTCCCAGATCAGTTTTAAACCAGATAATTAAGCCAACCTAAATTCAAGATCTCTCTTACCTTTCTGTCCTGTCTTTTTCCCCATGCCAGGAATAAAATACACTGTTAATTCTTGTGCGGAACCATTGGAGGACAGCACAACATTTCCTCTGTATCTTTACTAGCTTCCAGATTCTTGTTTTTCCCTTATGTGACTCATGGTTTCTTTGGGACTGAATATATAGTTAGGGCTTCCCTGGTGGTTCGGACAGTAAAGACTCTACCTGCAAATAGGGGAGACCTGGATTTGATCCCTCTGTTGGAAAGATCCCCTGGAGGAAGGCATGTCAACCCACTCCCGTGTTCTTGTCTGGAGAAGCCCCATGGACAGAGGAGCCTGGCGTCCATGGGGTTGCAAAGAGTTGGACACGACTGAGCAACTAAGCACAGCACCGGGTATAGTTAGATAGTTTGGTTTTGAAGGGCTTTTCTTCTAGAATATATGAGAAGAAAATAAGTAAAAAATCAGAACTTAATAATGAGAGTAAATGTTGCTTTTGAGTGAAACTGTCTTCTGTTCTGTTGAGTATATAATCCATGTTCCTGTATAAGATTATGAGCGCTCCACAGGAAATGCTCTGGGGAGATAGCATTTGTTCTGCCAGCAGTAAGGAACTACAGAGCAGTAATTATGTGCTTTTTAAAGTGAAAGCCATAATTTATAGGCACTGAATCTGTACTTGTTTTTCAGCTTTTCCATCTCCTAATTGAGTCATTAAAGAAAATTTTGTGGCTCTGGGTATTTCAAATCATTTTGGATACTGAAATTTGGAATACTCCTTTCTGAATTATGATAATGCCAGGGGATTTCTGAGGTGAGAAAAAAAGGAGTTTATTTGCTTTAAATAATACAGTTTTAATAAGGAACTGGCAGTACTTCTGTGATGCCTGAGCACTATTTCTTTTCCACATTAAGTGGAAAGCAGTAGAGGAAAGGCCCATAGAGCATATGCAATCTAACTACAATAATAAAATCTACTTCTTTGGACCCAATGGGATGAGTTATTCTTGAGCTTTTACCACTTTAAAAAACTGGGTTTTCATTTTCAATAAGCGTGTTGAAACCTTTCTCAATGACAGTGCTTTTTTTTCTGTTCTTTTGTACAGTTCCTTATGTTTTAGTGTGTTTACAGAGTTGTACAATTTTCACCATAATCTAATTCTGCCTTTGCTTTTACTTTATTTTATTTTTTGCCTTTGCTTTTATAAGTGAGAGTCAAGTGTTACACACTTGTTTTGTGCTATTAGCCATTGATTTCCTTTGGGGGATTGAGGTGTAAAGCTCAGCCTCCCCTTACATTGAGTATGAATGCTCTCAGACTGCTGCACTGTCATTGTTCCCACACAAGAAGTCCTAGGTTCTACTATTGTGTTTGTTTTTGCTTCCTTAGATATCAGACTGCCAGGCTTGTTACAGTTGTATAGAAAATAGAAGATATGGGGGTTTTATTGCATTAACTTCTTTTTAAAGTAAAAGCTTCATTGACCTAATTTACATAGCATGCAATCCATGTATTTAAATATATGTGTGTGTGTATGTGTGTGTTTGTGTGTATAGGACTTCCCTGGTGGCTCAGCAGTAAAGAATCTGCCTGCAGTGCAGGAGCAGCAGGAGACACGGGTTCAGTTCCTGGGTGGGGAAGATCCCCTGGAGGAGGTCATGGCAACCCACTGTACTATTCTTGCCTGGAGAATTCCATGGACAAAGGAGCCTGATGGGCTACAGTCCATGGGGTCACAGAGAGTCAGACATGACTGAAGCAACTTGGCATGCATACATATGTATGACATACATAAATATGTTATATATTGCAAATAGGTATATATGACAGAGTTGTGCAGCCATCAACACAGTGTTATTTATTTTTAATTTCTTACTTATTTTTTGGTCATGCTGCACAGCCTGTGGGATCTTAATTCCCCAACCAAGGATTGAATCTGGGCCCCAACACTGAAAACACCAAATCATAACCACTGGACTGCCAGGGAATTCCCAATTCCTGGATATAAGAATATTCAGGAATTTTAGAATATTTTCATTGTCCCCAAAGAAACTGACACCCGTTAGCAGTCACTTTGTATTTTCCTCCAGCCCTGTGCAACCAGTATAGTGCATTAGCTTTTATTTTATTAACATTTTTGTGGTTTCTTAACCATCTTTTTTGAAACTTTTTTCCCTGCTAAATGGTGCAGTTCCAGATGGGTGAAGTATTACCAAAAAAGTCAACCAGTCCTTACTCAAAACTCAGTGTACTGATTTTCCTGATTCTTTTCCTTTGTTAAAGCAATAAAATATTTGCATTGACCACTTTTGAGGGACATTGCTTATTTGTGGCTTTCTCCTTAAGTCATTTCCTCTGTATCTTTACTAGCTTCCAGATTCTTGTTTTTCCCTTATGTGACTCATGGTTTCTTTGGGACTGAATATATAGTTAGGGCTTCCCTGGTGGTTCGGACAGTAAAGACTCTACCTGCAAATAGGGGAGACCTGGATTTGATCCCTCTGTTGGAAAGATCCCCTGGAGGAAGGCATGTCAACCCACTCCGTGTTCTTGTCTGGAGAAGCCCCATGGACAGAGGAGCCTGGCGTCCATGGGGTTGCAAAGAGTTGGACACGACTGAGCAACTAAGCACAGCACCGGGTATAGTTAGATAGTTTGGTTTTGAAGGGCTTTTCTTCTAGAATATATGAGAAGAAAATAAGTAAAAAATCAGAACTTAATAATGAGAGTAAATGTTGCTTTTGAGTGAAACTGTCTTCTGTTCTGTTGAGTATATAATCCATGTTCCTGTATAAGATTATGAGCGCTCCACAGGAAATGCTCTGGGGAGATAGCATTTGTTCTGCCAGCAGTAAGGAACTACAGAGCAGTAATTATGTGCTTTTTAAAGTGAAAGCCATAATTTATAGGCACTGAATCTGTACTTGTTTTTCAGCTTTTCCATCTCCTAATTGAGTCATTAAAGAAAATTTTGTGGCTCTGGGTATTTCAAATCATTTTGGATACTGAAATTTGGAATACTCCTTTCTGAATTATGATAATGCCAGGGGATTTCTGAGGTGAGAAAAAAAGGAGTTTATTTGCTTTAAATAATACAGTTTTAATAAGGAACTGGCAGTACTTCTGTGATGCCTGAGCACTATTTCTTTTCCACATTAAGTGGAAAGCAGTAGAGGAAAGGCCCATAGAGCATATGCAATCTAACTACAATAATAAAATCTACTTCTTTGGACCCAATGGGATGAGTTATTCTTGAGCTTTTACCACTTTAAAAAACTGGGTTTTCATTTTCAATAAGCGTGTTGAAACCTTTCTCAATGACAGTGCTTTTTTTTCTGTTCTTTTGTACAGTTCCTTATGTTTTAGTGTGTTTACAGAGTTGTACAATTTTCACCATAATCTAATTCTGCCTTTGCTTTTACTTTATTTTATTTTTTGCCTTTGCTTTTATAAGTGAGAGTCAAGTGTTACACACTTGTTTTGTGCTATTAGCCATTGATTTCCTTTGGGGGATTGAGGTGTAAAGCTCAGCCTCCCCTTACATTGAGTATGAATGCTCTCAGACTGCTGCACTGTCATTGTTCCCACACAAGAAGTCCTAGGTTCTACTATTGTGTTTGTTTTTGCTTCCTTAGATATCAGACTGCCAGGCTTGTTACAGTTGTATAGAAAATAGAAGATATGGGGGTTTTATTGCATTAACTTCTTTTTAAAGTAAAAGCTTCATTGACCTAATTTACATAGCATGCAATCCATGTATTTAAATATATGTGTGTGTGTATGTGTGTGTTTGTGTGTATAGGACTTCCCTGGTGGCTCAGCAGTAAAGAATCTGCCTGCAGTGCAGGAGCAGCAGGAGACACGGGTTCAGTTCCTGGGTGGGGAAGATCCCCTGGAGGAGGTCATGGCAACCCACTGTACTATTCTTGCCTGGAGAATTCCATGGACAAAGGAGCCTGATGGGCTACAGTCCATGGGGTCACAGAGAGTCAGACATGACTGAAGCAACTTGGCATGCATACATATGTATGACATACATAAATATGTTATATATTGCAAATAGGTATATATGACAGAGTTGTGCAGCCATCAACACAGTGTTATTTATTTTTAATTTCTTACTTATTTTTTGGTCATGCTGCACAGCCTGTGGGATCTTAATTCCCCAACCAAGGATTGAATCTGGGCCCCAACACTGAAAACACCAAATCATAACCACTGGACTGCCAGGGAATTCCCAATTCCTGGATATAAGAATATTCAGGAATTTTAGAATATTTTCATTGTCCCCAAAGAAACTGACACCCGTTAGCAGTCACTTTGTATTTTCCTCCAGCCCTGTGCAACCAGTATAGTGCATTAGCTTTTATTTTATTAACATTTTTGTGGTTTCTTAACCATCTTTTTTGAAACTTTTTTCCCTGCTAAATGGTGCAGTTCCAGATGGGTGAAGTATTACCAAAAAAGTCAACCAGTCCTTACTCAAAACTCAGTGTACTGATTTTCCTGATTCTTTTCCTTTGTTAAAGCAATAAAATATTTGCATTGACCACTTTTGAGGGACATTGCTTATTTGTGGCTTTCTCCTTAAGCTGCAAAATAAATGAAAGGCTTCATAACATCTGCTTTTCAATGTGATGATTATTTTCCAACTTGTGTTATTACAGCCATTTCATGTGTATGTTATTTAATGTAGGATTAGTGGAGAAATTAGTGCTTCTTAGGTATTTATTGCATATTTACATGCTAAGCACTGTGGCAGTGATTTTGAAGAATGTTAAAGCTTTGTCAAGTAACTCATGTTCTGTCCAATACATACAAAATTCATTACCACAGAGTTAGGTGCTCAGTAGTATATTACTGAGTCTCAGTGCAGTTTAAGAAAAGAAGAGATCATTGCACTGGAAGAGAGAGTTTATGGAAAGACTGGGACTTACCCAGACGAAGAAGATTTGCCAAAGCAAAGAAAATGCCTGAAGACATTTCAAATACAAACAAGCATAAAAAGGCATAGAAACACACATGTGACTTAAGAAAAATAGCATTTCAAATCTGTTTGGATATTTAGATAGGGGAAAGTGAACTATAACAGAATTGTCTTAAAGAAACTAAATTCCTGCTGCGAATTTTCTTCTTTTAGGAAATTTCTAAACAATATGCTTGAATTTATTCACATATATATTAATATATGTCCAAGCTGAACCTTTATAAACATTAGGACATCAAATTAGGATTTAATTTCTTCAAATAATCCACTTAACACATATTTTTCAGCCGCCTGTCTTGGTTAGATGGCTCTGGATTAGGATTCTTTCTGGAATACCCCACCATTAGTTTGCATGCAGTATCCAGGGACCTAAACGCCTATCCTCGAGAGCATCTGTATGTTATGGTGAATGCCAAATTTGGAGGTATGTATGGTATAATTTAATTTTGAGCTTCCTTTGGTAGTATATTTCAAAAAGCAGTCACTGATGATAATGTAGTATTCAAGCCATTCACTTATTTTGGATAATACTTTCTTAAGCAGAATTTCAGCACAGTAAAATAATTTGCACACTGCCTTTTACTTTCTACATATTAATAGTTGCATTTAAAATTACTTAGCTGTTATGCATTTGCATTTCTTGTTTCTCCTCTTGAGTTTGTTATTCTTTCTCTGTGTAAAGGCATTTACCTTTAGCACCCTTAGAGGCTTGGATCCATATGCTTCCCTTCTAAGCATTTAGGATAGAACCTGTCTTGTTTTGTTACAGAAATAGTTCTTAATGGTGGACATGTTGCCCTCTCCTGACATTTGGCAGTTACATTTTGTCATGGCATTTTTGTCACCACTAGAGGTGGAGAGGAGTGCTACTGGCATCTAGTTAGAGGCCAGGGATACTACTAAACATCCTCCAGTTCCTAGGACAGGCTCCCACAACAGAGAATTGAATTAACCAGTGCAAATGTCAATATTGTTGTCTCAAGATTGAGAGATCCTATGGTACAAGATGCCCACGTCTTGCAGATGGAAGAGACAACAGAGTCATAAAAATCTAGTGTGGTTGATGAAAGAAGTAAGAAAGATTTTTAAAATCCATTTTTTAGGCTCTCCATAATGAATTTCCCTGAAAGCTCAGTTCATAAAGAATTCGCCTTGAAAAAAAAAAAAGAACCTGCCTGCAATGCAGGAGACCCCGGTTTGATTCTTGGGGCAGGAAGGTCCCATGAAGAAGGGATAGGCTACCCACTCCAGTTTTCTTGAGCTTCCTTTGTGGCTCAGCTGGTAAAGAATCTGCCTGCAATATGGGAGACCTGGGTTTGATCCCTGGGTTGGGAAGATCCCTTGGAGAAGGGAAAGGCTACCTACTCTAGTATTCTGGCCCAGAGGATTCCATGGATTGTATAGTCCATGGGTTCACAAAGAGTTGGACATGCCTGAGCCACTTTCACAATGAGTTTCAAGAATTCTGAGTGAGAAACAAGTTAGGCACGAAAGAAAAACTTAGGCTTGATTTTTTAAGTATAACTAAAGTTTATATAGTATATTAGTTTAATATGTTCATCCTTTGTGAGAATGAATAACTTTGGAGTTGAAAGACTATTGTTACATTTTAGTAAACTTTTGATTTGATGATAGTGCTTTGCTTTTCTTTGAAATAGCATGTAAGAAACAATGCCATGTATTTTCCTTTTGAGCTATTGCTCCTCCAATTTGGGATTTTAGTAAGGTTTCAGATATAAGATGAGCATTTATACTGTGTGACACTGATGATTTAATTTTGAGACTTTTGGCACACCCTGCTTCATTAAGTGATAATGACTGATTTAGCGATTTGAAAATATTTTTGGTGTGAGATTTAAAACTCTTGCCATTGGGAAGCGTCCAAAGGTAGATAAAAATCTAGTGGAATTTGAAAGAGGGTAAGGAAAAGTCAACATTCAGAAAACTAAGATCATGGCATCTGGTCCAATCACTTCATGGGACATAGTTGGGGAAACAGTGGAAACAGTGTCAGACTTTATTTTTGGGGGCTCCAAAATCACTGCAGATGGTGATTGCAGTCATGAAATTAGAAGACGCTTACTCCTTGGAAGAAAAGTTACGACCAACCTAGATAGCATATTCAAAAGCAGAGACATTACTTTGCCAACAAAGGTCCATCTAGTCAAGGCTATGGTTTTTCCAATAGTCATGTATGGATGTGAAAGTTGGACTGTGAAGAAGGCTGAGCGCCGAAGAATTGATGCTTTTGACCTGTGATGTTGGAGAAGACTCTTGAGAGTCCCTTGGACTGTAAGGAGATCCAACCAGTCCATTCTGAAGGAGATTAGTCCTGGGTGTTCTTTGGAAGGAATGATGCTAAAGCTGAAGCTCCAGTACTTCGGCCACCTCATGTGAAGAGTTGACTCATTGGAAAAGACTCTGATGCTGGGAGGGATTGGGGGCAGGAGGAGAAGGGGACGACCGAGAATGAGATGGCTGGATGGCATCACCAACTCAATGGACGTGAGTCTGAGTGAACTCCAGGAGATGGTGATGAACAGGGAGGCCTGGTGTGCTGCAATTCATAGGGTCGCAGAGTCGGACATGACTGAGCAACTGAACTGAACTGAACTGAAGGAAAAGTAAAAAGCTGTTGACCTTGTGTTGTAATGAGACTTCCAGATGAGGTGGCCTTGGACACAAAGTTCACTTTCCATCTAAGTATCTGTAACTATGATTTTATAACCAAGAATTTATATGCCATGTTTAGTTGAAAGCTTTCATTCACTCATTCATATATAGACATGAAAATTTATTTATTTCTATTTATTTTTATTATTTATTTATGTATTTGGCCATGCTACAAGGCTCGTAGGATCTTAGTTGCTCGGCCAGGGATGGAATGCAAGGTCCTGGCAGTGAGAGCCCGAGTCCTAACCACTGGACTGCCAGGGAATCCACCCTCCCTGTGCCACCCCTCCACCCCCTGCCCTTTGTTTTGCCATTCATTTGTAGATGTGAAATTTTAGAGATATCTTGTTAGTCAGTTTTAAATTCTGGTGTGACACGCTCATAAATAGTATAGAGCATTGGCATTGGACAAAGGTGTATGTCAGAAAATAAAGTTAGAGAGGTAGGGTTTGAATAAAGCTAGCTAAAAGGAAAAGCACTCTGAATAAGAAAGCTATGTCATTAACTTGGTAGGCAAGTCATTTTCATCTCTCTGAGCCTCCATTTTATCCAGAATAATTAGAGCATTACAGTAATTTTTGGTTTTTAAACCTGGCTGCACAGTAGAAACACCTTGGAAACTTGTTAAAAATACAAATTTTGGGAGTCCCAAACTAGGTAATAAGGATTCGGTAGGTTTGGGGTAGGTATTTTAAGCATTTATTCTATATGATTATCTTCTTGAGATAGATGGAATTAAAACTCTTACTAAAATAAGTAAAACTTTTCTATCTTACTAGGGAGTAGTTTTTTCCCATCACCTTTATTTTAATACTTCTCCATTTCTGTTTATCTGGAACTGCACTTTTATAAGTTACGCAGATGTGGATCCTGTCTTTCCAGCCTTTGGTCCTCTTGTCCTGATTCTTCAAGCCCTATAAATATATATATATATATTTTTTTTTTTTTTTCCCTGTTTGGCTTACTTCCATTAACCACTAAAGTAGACCATCAGCTTATTGTTGAGAACATTACATTATTTTTTAAATGACTAAAAAAAGACATTCCCATTTCTAAAATTTTAGAAACATTTAAGGAGACAGAGTATGATGGTCACTACTGTGATCTAGTACTAGATGATTACTGTTTGTCATAGTGGTGTTTTTTTCCTAATTGTAAAAATTATATATTACATTTCTCTTCATTGCCTTAAGATAGATACCTGTAGATATATAAAAGAAGGTGTTAATAGTAGTTATTTCTAGGAAGAGGACTAGAGGGGTAGGGACTTTTTACTTTGAATCCATCTTGACTCTTTCCATTATTTTTGTACCAGCTTGAATTTATGGTTTGAAAAGTGATGTCCATTCAGTTATAGAACGATAGTTACAGTATGATACCATTTTTTAAAATGCGTTGAAAAAGTTTGGTAGTACCATAATGTATTCAACTACTAAGAATTTTTTAGAACTGTCCAATATTTTTGTATTTTACTGTTTTAAAGAAGACACATTTCTTTTATGTAACAATTTAATAACATTAGAAACAGAACAGAAAAGTTCTATTATATCTGTTACTTAAAGCTGCTAATAGTGGCCATTTAAAATTTTGTGCTTTTTGCTTATCTGTATTTTGTCATTATTCAGTGAACTTGCGTGACTTATAAAAATAAAAGTTAAAAAATACAGTGGGTACCCCTTATTAAAAAGCTCTTAACATATATTGTTCTTTAATGCAAATGGTATTATATATATTCTCCAATGATCTCTTTTACTCAATTATATTTTAAAATTCCTTCATTTTGATAGATATAAATCACATTCATTCATTTTCAGATGTTATCTACTGAACATAATACAATCAAGTTACAATAGGTCTATTTCCTTTTTTTAATTAACATTTATTTCTTATATTTTCTGTAGTACATAAAGTACTTCAGGGAACATTCATGTACTTAGATGAGTTACTGGGTAATAGGATATATACATCTGGAGTGATTTTAGCAGTTTCCATTTTGATCAACAGGATGTTCTGGTTCTCTTTATTGAGCATTTGTAGCTTTTTCTTGCCAATAGACTTTATTAATTTATCTTTTGAGTCAGTTAATTTTTATGGGCCTTAGATTTCTTATCTATAAGTTGTTGATGATGAATCACAGTGGTTTACAGACTGCTGCTGAACTCATTGTTTCCTGGTGGAGTAAACAGACATGACGGTGGAACTCTTAATTGTTAGAGGTCTGACTCTCTGGGTTTCCTCACCCCCTACCATGATGTCAGGGCTTGGTATCCCTAGAACTTCAAGTACAGTGTAACTAGACCAGAGAGACTATCCAGAGTCTCTTTTTAGCTCTAAAATAATGTTTTATAATTGGGAGTTAAAAAAATGCAATATTTAGATATATCATTAAACATCCTTTAAGAAATACTTTTAAGATTCTATTTTTAAACATAAACATCATTAAAAAACTTTTTTAATACTGTTTCTAGAAGAATCAAAAGAATTGGTTGCTGATGAAGAGGAGGAAGATAGTGATGATGACATTGAACCTATTGCTGAATTTAGATTTGTGCCTAGTGATAAATCAGCATGTGAGTATTCTGTAGAACATACACACACACACACACACACACCACACACACACACACACACACTACACACACACACACACACTCTTACCTTCATCCTCATTTGTTGTTATTGTTTGTTGTTTTAGTCATTAAATTGTTTTAGTCATTAAATTGTATCTGAATCTTTTGTGACCCCATGGACTGTAGCCTACCAGGCTCATCTGTCCATTGGATTTCCGAGGTAAGAATACTGGAGTGGGTTGCCATTTTCTTCTCCAGAGTATCTTGCCAATCTGGGGATCAAACCTATGTCTCCTGCACTGGCAGATGGATTCTTCACCACTGAGCCACCAGGGAAGCCCTCACTCTCATTACCTCTGTTCTAATCCTTTTTCTTCATTTAAGCATCTGTAGTATCATTGAGGACCAGATGCCTATTAATATAAAGATTGTGAATGAAGTGAGTATAGTACATACCATGTCACTGGTGTGTTTTGTGAATGGAGGAAGCTGTTATTTATGGACTTGGTGCTGTTGACTGTGAATCTCACTGAATAGAGGACAGAGGGCTCATGGCAATTCTGAAGTGGATGATGCCTGGACAACTGGAAAGAGCACTGCCTTGAGGGGCTTCACCCTGATGCCAGCAGTCTGACCAGGACTCTGATGCTTTTTCTTGGAAAATCCAAGGCATGAAGAGATTTCAGTAATATTTCAAAAAGAGCTCTTATTATTAATATTTGGTGGCTTGTCCATTGCTATCAAGATTGATTTTCCTTGAAATTTGGCATATTTTGTAAATACTGTGACCCTAGTATACCTCTTAGAGAAGGAAATGGCAACCCACTCCAGTATTCTTGCCTGGAGAATCCCACGGACAGAGGAGTCTGACAGGCTACAGTCCTTGGGGTCGCAAGAGTTGGACACAGCGACTAAATCACCGCCAATAAACCTCTTGTCTACTCATTAAATTTATTTGCCCTGATGGTTGTCTTATTTGATTTTTATTGTACATTAATCAGAAAAAAAATAATGAGAAATTTTTAATTTACTTGTTCAGTGGAGGCAATGTTCACTGCAATGTGTGAATGCCAGGCTTTGCATCCAGATCCTGAGGATGAAGATTCAGATGATTACGATGGAGACGAATATGATGTGGAAGCCCATGGTTAGTGAAGTGGATTTTTTAGAGTGTTTGTGTATGTATTTAAAACGTTTATGTATGTGTGTTTCGTTTTAAATATGTATAGAGTATGGGATTATAATTCTTTTATATCTCTTAAGTATCCATGTAACCTGGTTTTTAATAAAAGTGAATGGCCTCAATTCATGTCTCAGCCAAGTTAGAAAATGTTACAGGCGTCCCAAGCATGAGGGCAAAACATAGAAATACGTTTTCTTCCCCTCTCCGGGGGAAGAAAATAGAAATAAACAGAAGGAAAGACTGATAAGATAGTGGATAGTTGGGAGAATCTTTTTAAGTTGATGAAGTTCCTCCCAGAAAACAAGCCTTCTCTCTCCACTGCTTGGAACCTGTATCATCTACATCTTTAATGTATTCCATCAACCACCTCATTGCCAAGGTGATGTCTTTTTCCCAGAACCATACTTCACTTATCTCCCTTTACCTCCCCAGAGCAAAATACAGTCACTAGCTTGGTGTAGAGTCTTGTTACTTGAGGTGTCTGCTGTTCTCTTCTCTTCTTATGGATACCAGTTTGGCTCCCTAAAGCTGTTGATATGTACCACCTCCTGGCCTGAGACAGACTCATTTCTGGGATTCTGCTTTATATACATCTAAATACATTCTCATCTTTGCTGAAGTTTCAGGGTAATTTAATTTTTAAATCCTGTTTGTATTTTCAAGAATTTCTGGTTTTTTAAAAGCAGGATGCATTTTAATCAGGAAAAAACACTCATGTAAAATTTCTCCCTTGGGATAAAACTCTGTAATCTTAGGAGCACCCTCTTTTCCTTCTAGTCCCTGGACATTTGCTTCTTTGGGAATTGCTATATACTTGCTTGTTATCTCTTAGAATCCCTTCTCATCTTAGAGAGTAGAGACATTTTCTGTTTATCTTTGTCTTCAGTAGATGGCTGATGTATATATGTTGAATAAATGTTGCGTGTTTTCCTTGAAGCCTTTTTTCACTTACCTTATCTTCAGTAGATACATTATTGATTGTCTTTTTTTTTCCCCCTAATTGTTCTATAATGGCTCAAAAGCTTTTAATTTATTTAGAACAAGGGCAGGGGGACATCCCTACATTTTATACCTATGAAGAAGGATTATCCCATTTAACAGCAGAAGGCCAAGCCACACTGGAGAGATTGGAAGGACTGCTTTCTCAGTCTGTGAGCAGCCAGTATAACATGGCTGGAGTCCGGACAGAAGATTCAATAAGAGATTATGAAGGTGAGTACTCAGAATTAATTCTTGATAGTGTAGTAAGCAAATGTAGAATTATGTAGAATGGGAACTATATGTAAGTTTTTAAAAACTTTTTTTCCCCTAACTTACAAAAATCTGTAGGTTTTGTATTCTTTTGACTCCAACTTTGTTATTTGTTCCCCGCCAGTCTGATACTGAGTGCTAATGGATTTTTCCTTTAAATGACTTTTCAGATCTCCTTGCTATAACTGCTGCTGTGCTCCAAACATAGGTCCTTTTTTCCTCACACTGGATTTATAGTAGGAAATTTTTTGCTTCACATCATTCTTTCCTCCACCTCACTGTGCCTTATTAGTCTTCTGAGAACACTCAGTGTCATCGATATTCACCGTATAAGTTCTCTCCGACTCTGGAGAGACACCTCTGTCTTTGCACCACTTGTCTCCAATCTTGTTCCTACTACCCTCAAGAAGACATTTAGGTAGTGTTCCTACGTGTCAAATCCTGATGGAAGCACGTTATATGTATTTACACATTTAATCCTTCCAAGAACCCTCTGGTAGATGATGTTGTTTAGCCGCTTCAGTTGTGTCTGACTCTTTGCGACCCCATGGACTGTAGCCCGCTGGTCTCCTCAGTCCATGGTTTTCCCAGGCAAGAATACTGGAGTGGGTTGCCATTTCCTTCTCCACAGTAGATGCTGTTACGATCCCCATTTTATAGATGAAGAAACTAAGAAACAGAGAGGGCACATATCTAGCTTGCAGTCAAATAGCTAATAAGTGGTAAGGGGATTAAATAAGCTAATGTGTAAAAACAATCTGCCAGATACTGTTACGAGCATTTCTTGCATCCTCTATGTATTCAGTTCAGTATTTTGTGTTGTTACAGAATCTTAACACTTCTAATTTTCAGTGATGCAGAATGTTGTTAAAGAGGGTTTTCATAGTTTTTCTTTTATTGTTATTTAAGTTTCTCTCATAATGTTGTGATCATTATCTCCATGCACATAGCATTCTGACCTGAGGGTCCTGAAGTTCTGCGATATTTAATTTGGAATTAGGCTGTTGGTCACGTTATTGTTGGTTGTGTCTCCTCTCCATTTTAAGCCCTACATGGTGAGCCTCTAACATAGGCTTTAGGGTTAGGTGACTCAGGTGATCTCTAGTGCTGTACCGAAATCTTAGCTGAAAGAATTCAAGATACTCCTTTTTTTATTATAGTGATTAGCTGAAGAGTACCCTTGGACATTAAAAAACCTTTCATCACTGAAGGCTTTTTGTTGTTTTTAATTATAGAGCTTTTTATTTAATGCTTTATAGCAACTGACTTTAAGGTCACAAACACTTGTTGCTTAAGTGGGATAATTGGACTTGTATTCCTAAGCCTCGTTGACATATTGAGTTGCCTATACATAAAACTTCTTCAGCTTAAACCATTCTCTGTCTTAAGTTCTGGGTACCCACATCACTCTTTTTTCCACTTATTAAATTTGACCTGTGCAATTTCTTTTTTTTAATTTATTTTTAAAAGAATATATTCCCGGTATGTAACATGATATTCTGATAAATCCATAGTGAAATTTCTGCTGGTGGCATTTCAGTGCTTCATGTGTTTGTTTATGTAAGAGGTGTTTGTTGAGCTACTGTGGCAGGTAGAGAGAATACAGGAATGCCTAAGGAAGATGCAGTTAATATCTATCAATGTCATTCTAGTGGAGAGAAAAAGAAATTAACTAGTTAGGTAGTTACAGTACATTGTGATACAACATTGAGATAAAGGGGAAGCTTGAGGAACTATGGAATCAGAGGCTGGACAGTCAGGGAGAGATTCAAACTTCATGGAGTAAGTGACATTTAAGCCAAAGTCTGAAGATAAATAAAAATGAACCAAGTGAAGAGGGATTACATACAGTTTGGGGAGAGAGGCAGGTCAGGGAGTCAGTCATGTGTGAAGAATCAAGAGACCATTCAGCTTTGGGGAACTGAAAGTTCATTGTATCTGGAATTCTTGAGTGTGATGGGTAGCTATTATGGCAACAGATAAAGGTAGAATAGTGAACTGGACTGTATAGTAAAGGAGCTTGAAAGCTGTGTTAAAGAATTTCAACCTGTGTTTAAGTCAGTGGGAAGCCATTGAAGAATTTTAGTTTGATTAGTGTTTTAGAAGATGACTCTGGCTGTGATAACAAAAAATTAATTGCAGAGGGAAATACTAGAGGAAAGAAGAGAAGCCCTGTTAAGTAGTTTATGATTTAAATTAGATGAGAGATAGTGGCCTAATTAGGGAGTGGCAGTAATGTCAAAAGACTGAACAAATTTGAGAGGTATTTAAGAGATAGAAGCTAGAAGTTAGAGAAGTTAGAGATATGGTAGGGGTTTCTGGGTTGGGCAAGTAAGAAGTATCCTTTTGGAAAGAGATGTATTTTCTATGTGGAAAGGTGAGTTAATTTTATATAAGTGTTTTATTTGTATGCCCTGCTGAATGTCCAGGTGGTGGGGTGCCAATGGGCTGTGGGCAGAAGCCAGTTTGTGGTGGACTAAAGAGTTGAGTGTGAGTGGGAGGTAAAGAAGTGGCAAAAGCAGCTTTAGACAGCTCTTTCCAGAGGGCTTTTTTGGGTTGTTGGTTCTCCCCCATCTTTTTTTTTTTTTTTCAGTGAGATTAAAAAAACAGAGATAAGTAAGAATCTCACTTTACTTATTTATTTCAGTCTTTTCTACTGAATTATGTTGTAAACTTAGTACTTCATGCTTTAAAAAAAGAAGTTGCACAGAGAAACACCTAGCACAGCTCTGTGAAGAGTGAAAAATGGATGCTTGCTGCATTTGAAAGTCCCTCCCTGGAGTTCTTGCAGTGCTGAGATTGAGAGTTGCAAAGTGAAAGTTAAATACACAGACTAATTTTAACTTGGCCTGAATCCCCAGGTGGCATTTTTCTTAGTCTGTTCCTTGGCAGTTTCAATTGTCAAGAGAAAGAAATAGCAACTCTTACCAGCAGAGGACGCTAGCTCCCTTCTGGTTGAAATCTGAGCTGACTCTTCACTATCGGAAGTGCTTAGTAGACTGTTGCTCAGTGGTTAATTTTTTCTTCAGATGGGATGGAGGTAGATACTACACCAACAGTTGCTGGACAGTTTGAGGATGCAGATGTTGATCACTGAAAATGATGGATGCTGCTTTAGGGTGAGTATTTTCTCCCTTATCACTGAACATGAAAATCACGTGAAACAATTGATTTTTATTTTCAGATTTGAGGAGAACTCTAACAAATTAGCAGTTGTGGGGAAATGTTTTTTAATCCATTTATGAAATTACTTGAAACTATGTAGTTTTTGCCCCTAAGAAATCAAGATCTGCCAGCATGGTAATGTTCAGGTTAACATTTACTGAGCACTTACTAGCTGCCAAGCACTTTGCTAGCCATTGAGAGTACATGGAAGGATAAGACGCTGATCTTCAGTGAGTCAAGAGGAGGACATTACCCTTTGTTCATAAGCAGAGATCTCCCTGGTTGACTCATGTGGGAGCAGCAGAACTTGAGGTCATGTCCCGCTCTGCTCTTGAGTCAACTTTTCCTTCCCACTCACGATATTTGAAACCTTAGCATCTCATCAAAAACACAAAACAGAGATTTGCTGCAATAATTCACAAAGCAGATTATTGGCTTTATGAATATAACATCTTATAGTAACCATGAATTGTGCTAATGGATCTCAACTTTCCTCTCAGCTGCTGCCAGTGAAACTATTAGAAAATAACCTTCAAAGTTCTGTGATTTATGTCTCTTTATTTGTACGACATTTACTTCTGTCATTGGTAGCCATATCATCTAAAATCAGCAGTGTCTCCTCTACAGTTAGCTTTTAAAGTATGTATTAACATTGTTGGAGCTCTGTTAATGTTAATTTTAAGATTTCACAGTTCTGGATATCAGTATTTCACTACTAAAATAATACTTTATGGGAAATCTTTTAGTACCAATATGTCTTCTTCCCTTATTGCTGAGCTTCTTATTTATCACATTCTTCAGAGTATATGGATTTTTTTCAGTAATTTTTACTAAAACTGGAAAACAGATTTTTTGATCTGGCTTTAACATATTTCTTCTTGAAAAGGGACTATTCAAAGAATACCAATTTCTCTATTAATAAGATGGAGAAATGTATTTGGTATGTCATTAATGGTTACACAAATGGAATGTTGGAGCATTTTTCTGGTGAGAATTCTTAGGATTCTTTGTAGTACAATTTTTATGATGAAATAACTGTAAAATAGCCACAACTTTCTAATGAACTGATAAGTTGTTTTATGTTCATTTTGTGGCTATAGCTGGAGCAAAGAGATTTTTATTCATAAAGTTTATGCAAGTTCTTCATCTGGATAATGAATTAATTATCCAGCACTAATCTTAATGAATTAATTTTAATTCCAAACAATGTCTGTAAATTTTTAATCATTTAAAATTACATTTGCCTTTGAGGAGAGAATAAGAAATAATTTGAGTATGTAGGCAGGTATTAAAAATTTCAAGATAATGAAACTAGGACCTCTTGATGCATAAGATAGAGTTGGGGGGGAGGCACATGAGTGCTGGAATCACAGCTCCACCACATTACCAGCTCTTTGCCTTCAGACAAGGAGTATAACTTCTACGATTCTCAGTTTCCCCTTCTGAAAAATGAAGATGATAGTACTACCTGGCAGGATTATTGCAAAGATTGAAATATAATATATGTAAGTCCTCTGGCACTCTTGACTAGGCATTTAATAAATAATAACTATTAGTATAAACACTGTAAACCTTTTGTTTTACAGATTCTGCTCATAACTGTAGGAGAGAACTTGGTGCCTCTTCCACTGTGGAGTGGGTGTTGATGAAAGTCTTTTTCTTTCTCCAAAACTTACCTGAACCAGTTCTTTCTTGAGACAGAGTATACTGAGACAAGAAGCTGTCACCAGCACAAGAAACTATGACCTTTATTAACAAAGGTGAATTAACTTAACCAGAAGGGTATTTGTAGTATATGATTTACCCCAAACTGTTGTGTCTAGGTGTACCCTCTGAGTAGGCCTATGATTCCCACCTTCTCTATATGCATCCTCAAAACCTAGCAGGATTAAGTGGTGGAAATGCACTGGCATCTGAAGGTGTAGGGTAGACTGCGTGGGAAAGAGAGGCTGAATCTAAGCTATACTCTTAGGGCCTACGGATACCCTTAACTCCTTAAAAAAGAAAAACAGAGGTCTCGGAGAAATCCTAATCTCTGCACTTTCTACAGGGATAAAGATCTTTTTACTAACTGGGGACCCAGGTCAGTTAACTCTAGGGAGCCTCTTCAGAAACAGCCCAGCCACACGTACTACCACTAACACAAGTGCTCCTGCCTAGCCTTTGCTCCTTTCACCAAGTTTCATCAGTCTGTTCTGTTATAACCGCTTAGGTTGTATCCTTTCATTGCCAGCCTCTCAGGTCAGTTTCTGTAAAAGAGCAAGCGGAATTGGGATGAAGTTCTCAAAGTATTTCAGATAATTGTTTGTCTTTGTGATAGCTTAACAAATAAATTTAGGTTTTCTATATTATTGTGCTCTCATTCTTGACTAAAACTATTAATGAGAAACAGTTTGTAAAAAATTAGTGTTTTGACAAAAAACGAGATTCTTGTTGGTCTTTGACTTTTGCTGAGAACGTAAACATGGAGTAAGAAATGTATAGGGCTTCTGGGGGACAGGGCAAGGTCATAACACATTGCAGAGCTGCTTCCATTTGAACCAGGAGTGGCTTCTCATAGCATACTTTTCAGCTCTCAGTTTTCAGAGATACCTATCAGGCTGATTTATAATTACAGGTTTATACCTGGACTTTATGACCAAAAAAATAGGTTAAGAAAAGCTCTTCACAATTACCTAGTTAGTGACTGAACTAGTTTGTCACCACTAAACCCAGTGTTCATTTCAGCGCTTTTACTTGGTTTCTCTCATCTTGCATGGTAGACTGGAAAAACGAATATTTTTTCTTCTGAGCAGACTCTCATAAATACTGAATTTGTTAAAACAAGTAAAAAGGCCACTTTTTACAGAGACTTTCTCCGTACTGTCCTGGGTTCTTCACATGCGCTATGTGTATAATATTTTTAATCACCTTATGAAGTATAGGTGCTTTTATGATCCCACTTTAGAGATGAGGAGACAGTTACAGAGAGAGGTAAAGTAACATTTAAGGTCATATGGATAGGGAGCTGTGATTTTTAAGCCTATGCTCCCAAATACCATACAGCCTTACCATCTACCAGCAGCTGAAAGGAAGCACATTTTCTCTTTACTGCAGGATTTTCAGTGTTAAAATTTCAGTGGATAGCACAGGAAGTTTCCAAATTTCTCTGCTAACAGTCTCAGTAGCACTCATGATTCTGTCCGAGACATTTGTCCATTCCGCAGTAAGCAGTCCATGTATCTCATGGGCTCTTCCTAGAAGTTCTATTTGAATTGCTTTTTAAAGTCATGCTTATATACTTGTAATCATGACTTTCAGTGAAACATTTAGTGCTCTTTGATAACATGTCAACAAAATGTTGAGATCATGTGCACTGTGTTTCCTGTAGGCGCTGCTGTGGTCAGCCTGGTATTGTGGATAAGGCAGTCAACTAAGATGCAGGAGACCATGCATCTAGTTCTGACTTGGCAGACAGTATTTAACCCCTCTGGAACTACTTCCTCATCTTTGTAAAATAAGAGAACTAGACTTTCGATGTCTGAATGACTTTAAAAAATTCACCTGTAACATTCTGTATTAGTAGGAGCTGTACCTATAGCTTTGGGAAAATAAGAGAAGGTGAGAAGAAAAGATCAGGTCAGGCTGTTTTTAAAAACTCATAATGATCACTAAGCCAACATTTCTTTTTTTTTCATGGTGCTGTGATCTTTATTCCATTAAATGACCTTAAATCAACATTTTTTGATTCTGTTTGAACTTAATTTTAGGGTTGCTGGAATTGATTTGTTTCCTGTTTCTTGAGGTAGAGAATTTAAAGAAAAGACTAGACATTCTCCCCCCATAATATGAGCCATCTAAAATATCCTTAAGGCTAATTAGTGGTCATCTGTTCTAGATTCTGTTGTTTAGAACATAAATTCATTAAAATATCCCAGTGGATTTCTACCTCCCTTAGATTACTTTGTCAGATACTGATATTTTTCACACAGACGTCTTTAAATGTTTGTTGATTATGTATTTTGAGATATTGTTGGGATCTTTGCTGGTATTGTTGAAGACTAGAGATTATACACAGATGATTGTGGTATATAGCCCTTTACTTCTGGAAGACAAGTGTGATTACTCATTGCTCAGAGAGATTTTAGATATTTAGATAAAGTTTTATTTATCTGCAGTATTTCAAATAGAATCACTATATAGCTAATTCTCATACAAATCATGTTTTTCAAGTATTTCGAGAATGGGTGAATCTGATTCCACCTTCTGTGACTTATCATTGGTCACTCAGTCATGTCTGACTCTTTGCAGCCTCATGGACTGTAGTCCATCAGGCTTCTCTCTCCATGGAATTCTCCAGGCAAGAGTACTGGAGTGGGTTGCCATTTCCTTCTGTTAATTCTAAGAAAAGCCCTTCTGAGGGTTCTAATAGAATTGGCTGCCATCTCATGACAAAGAAGGTAAAATTGAAAAATATTTTTATTAGCATATTGCTCTGTCTACTCTAATCTATGTAGATAAAACCAATATCTAATGTGGGGGACTTAATAACTTCAGATGAGAAATCAGAAAAACTTTTTGGGAGAGCAGTGGAACTTAGAATTGTTTTTAACAATAATTTTAAGAAAAATAGAAATATATAACTTGAGGATGAGAAGGCTAAATAAAAGTATATAAGGCTAATTCTTAGGATTTTGTTTTTGGATTATTTTGAAGTTTATATGAATCACTGACAACAGTGCCTGAAAGATGATGCAGTAAATGGTAATTATTACCAATAGTAATTAATTCTTTCCATAACAGAAAGAAGTGGCTACAAATACAATGTTAACTCACCTTTTAGAATACATTTGAGATGCCTGATATTTAAAATTTCACTGAGCAATTAAAAGAGATGTGATAAAATTATGCATTTTTTCTCAAAGAACCTTCAGGCCTTCACTACAGGTCTATACTCTTGCTCTACAAACAAGTCCATTATACTTGAGCATCTAGTTTCTTTGGCATGTAACAGGTTAAAAAGGAGAAAAGGGTGGTTGCATCAGGCCTCTCAGTAGCAGTAGTAGTAAGTGGCGGACAGAATTAGGAAAGCAAATACATATTACCCCAAAATAACAACCTTCATAGTGTATAATGCAAATATATATGAGGCTAGTGTTTCAATTTATGTTCATAAAAGTATGATCAAAATTACCAGCCTAAATTCTGGTTGTAAATAAATCCAAAACTGGCTAAGTTAAGCAGGACAAAAAAAGTATTAGAAAGCTATTTGGTAGCTCATGAAATGGACATGAAAGCTGAAATAAACCAGGCTCAGAAAAAGGTTAGGGACTCCAATTGGTTTACGTAAAATGTGATTCCTCTGGGTGTTAGGCTGATTTAATTGTTTTGTGTCTTTGAGTGACTGACCACAGGGTCCTGATTGGCACTCTGTATGTTGCCAGAAAACAGGAATATTTGGCCTGTTCAGCTTCTGTTGTGGAAGGGCACTGTCCTTGCCCAGATTCTCACAGTGGTGGATTACCCCAAATAGAAAAAATCCTTGGATACTGGCTTGCAAAATTTACAGCTGGGCTTCCCTGGTAGCTTAGTGGTAAAGAATCTGCCTTCAAGGCAGGAGACACGGGTTCAGTCCCTGGGTCAGAAAGATCCCCTGGAGAAGGAAATGGCAATCCACTCCAGTATTCTTGCTTGGGAAATCCCATGGACAGAGGAGCCTGGTGGTTTATAGTCCATGGGGTTGCAAAAGAGACACTGAGGCTTAGCAACCAAACAACAATTGCAAGCCTAAACCTTAAAAAAAAAAAAAAAATTATAAATTGGGATTGTATTTAATTAAAGTTAAGGAAGATTTTTATAAAACTGAGGGACATACTGTTTGTCAAAATTTATTTTTTTAATTAAAAAAATTTTTTTTGGCTGTGCTGGGTCTTCGTTGCTTTGCAGGGGCTTTCTCTAGTTTTGGTGCTACTCTTCACTTCGGCTCAAGGGCTTCTCATTGTGGTAGCTTCTCTTGTTGCAAAGCATGGTCTGTGGGGAAGCTGTGCAGTAGTTGCAGCGTGCAGCTCAGTAGTTATGGCGTGTGGGCTTATTTGCTCCGAAGCATGTGGAATCTTCCTGGACCAGGGATCAAATCCGTGTACCCCATATTGGCAGGCAGGTTCCTCTCCACTGTGCCACCAGATAAGTCAAAATTGAAAGTGCACCTGAGTCCTCCAATTAAAAAAAAAAAAATCCAGACCACCTGCTGAGTATAAAAATAATAAAACGCCCATGAGAGACCCAAAAACTTCACTTAAAGGAATTTATTTAAAAGATAAATTTTCACATTAGGAAAAGTCTAAGCACAAGGATATGAATAGTATCTTTATGTGTAAAAGACTGAAAATAAACTCAATGTCTGTAATTAAGCCTGAATGAACTAATTTTAAAAATTAATTTATTTTTGTTGGAGGCTAATTAATTTACAGTATTGTAGTGGTTTTTGCTTTACATTGCATGAATCAGCCATGGGTATACATGTGTCCCCCGCTCCTGAGTCCAGAACCCTCCTCCCACTGAGTGAACTATTTACAGTACCTCTGTACAATAGAAAACTATATCCCTTAAAAAAAATAGAGCCTGTGTACCATTACTCAGTAAGCTCCAAGGTGGGGCTATATATGTGTCACGTGCATATACATGATACATGAGAAAGTTATTTCTCAGAGAGGTAGGGGACAGAGGTAGGAGGGAAATTTGAGGTTTTTTCCCCTGTTGATGAGTTGTCTCCCCTCAAAAAGATATTTGAAGTCTTAACGCCCATTGCCTCAGAGTGTGACCTTATTTGGAAATAAGGTCTTTACAGAGGTAATCAAGTTAAAATAAAGTCATTAGGATGAGCCCTAATCCAACATTACTGGAGGGACACATTCTTACCTGAAGGGAGAATTTGGACACAGAGATGACATGGGCAGAGAGAAAGCCATGTAAAGATAGATGGCTGTAGTGAGGCGTTTACAAGCAGAGGAAAGCCTGAGTCTGCCAGAGTTAGGAGAAAGGTCCAGAACGGATCCTTCCATAGTGCCTTTAAGAGGGGTCATGACCTGTGACATCTTGACCTTGGACTTCTGACCTCCAGAGCTGTGAGAAAATAAATTTCTCTTATTCTAAACCACCTTGTTTATGGTACTTTGTTATGGCGTTACCAGAAAACTAACCTGTCCCCTGCACATTTGTATTTTTTTCTTTAGTTCTACCAGTTTATTGCTACCAACCCATCTCCCTCAACCCTCATGCATGTGTGCTCAGTCATGTAACCCCATGGACTGCAGCCTGCCAGATTCCTCTGTCCATGGATTTTTCCAGGCAAGAATACTGGAGTGGGTTACCATTTCCTTCTCCATTTTTTTTTAAATCTGAGGAATAGGGATCTGGGCTCTATATTGTCATTTATTTTTATTTATTTACTTGGCTGTGTCAGGTCTTAGTTGCGGCATGTCGGGTCTTTGTTGTGGCTCACAGGCTCCAAATCTCATGGGAGTTGCCCAGTGGAGGGTGGGATCTTAGTTCACTGACCAGAGATCGAACCCACATCCCCTGCATTGCACAGTGGATTCTTAACCACGGGACCACCAGGGAAATCCCTGTATGTCAGTTTAGAGTTTCAAAAAATCAGAAAATTTATAACTGTCATTCATTGTTTAAATGCAAAACTCTGCAGGTAAAGGAAAAGTTAGTTGTTACCTAATTTTATAAATAATTTGTGATGAAATATTTTTGGCATATTAATAAGACTAATGTTACCTAGAGAATATTATGTCTAGTGAAATAAGTCAGGGGAAAAAAATAGTGTATGATATCACGTATGTGGAATTGAAAAATAATACAAATGAATGTATATGCAAAACAGAAACAGACTCACAGATACAGAAAACAAACTTGTGGTTACCGAAGGGAAGAAATGGAGGAGGAACAAATTTGAGATATGAGATTAGCAGATATGAGCTATTAATATCATGTAAAAAGTAGATAAGCAACACGGACATATTGCATAGCACAGGGAATTATAGCCATTATCTTGTAATAACTTAATGAAGTATAATCAATCACTATGCTATACACATGAAAATAACATTGTTCTCAACTATACTTCAGGAGAAGGCAGTGGCAACCCACTCCAGTACTCTTGCCTGGAAAATCCCATGGACGGAGGAGCCTGGTGGGCTGCCGTCTATGGGGTTGCACAGAGTC
Organism: Cephalophus harveyi; assembly: GCA_006410635.1. Taxonomy (NCBI): domain Eukaryota; kingdom Metazoa; phylum Chordata; class Mammalia; order Artiodactyla; family Bovidae; genus Cephalophus; species Cephalophus harveyi. The sequence continues at coordinate 127,936 of SJYT01013473.1, read as the reverse complement.
GGACACGACTGAAGCAACTTAGCAACAGCAGCAGCAACTATACTTCAATTTAAAAAAAGACTAATGTAACACATACCAACATAACTCATATACAATTAAAGCTCCCTTTGTAACCACTATCTCAAATAGTGGAATAACCACTGGTATTTATTCAGAGGTAACCACTGTCCCAAATCTTGTATTTATCATAACTATGTATGTGTTTCCATTTTTGCTCCATGTGTATATATCCAATAAAATTACATAGTATTGGGTTGCATGTTTTGTAACTAGTATTAATTGAATCTTTCTGCAGTTTTTCTTACTTAGCACTGTAATAGTTTCATTCAAGTTGATAATAGGCAGGGACTTCCATGCAGGGACCACGGGTTCGATATCTGGTCAGAGAACCAAGATGCCATATGCCATGGAGAAACAGCCCACATACCTCAACTGCTGAGCCCACTAGAAAACCCACAAGCTGCAACTGCTGAGCCCTCACACCACAGCTAGAGAATCCCATGTGCCTCCGTGAAAGGTCCCATGTGACAGATCCACATACCACAACTCAGGCCAGATGCAGCCAAAAGAGATGTGTCCAAAGAGATGTCTTTTTTTTGAAGTTTGATACAGGCAGCTCTCTAGCACAGCTCATTCATTCTCATGATGGGCATTTAAGATTCCAGTTATTCATTATTAAAGCAGTGCCACAGCAGATACTCTTACACGTGTCTTACGCTTGTATGCAGTGTGTGTGTGTTGCAGTAGCTTTCATTACATCTGCAATAAGAAGTACCTTTCAGACCAACAGGACCCACAAATGTTAATTTCTGCTAATCCCCCCAAAAAAACTTCATTTAAAATAGTTAAACTCTGCTAAGTTTTGCTAAACTGTTCTACAAAACGATTGAGGCTGTTTATAGTAATAGTTTCCACCATTAGGAAGTAAGATTAATTGCTTCTCTATATCCTTATCAATTTTTGACATTGCCAGACTTCTGAATTTCTGCCAACCTGATGAATGTAGAATTTCATCATGATCATAGTTTCTATGTTCCTGATTATTAGTGAGATTTAACACCTTTCTGCTTTGTACATGTGACACTTTTATGTTTTTTTGCCTAATTTTTTTTTTCTTACTTGTTTGTCCTTTATATATTCTAGACTCCAATATCCTAGTCTGTGACATGTCTTCATTTTGTTTATCGTGTCTTTTAAAAGCAAGAAGTTGTGGACTTATTCCTTATGTAGGATGCTGTCAAGTGTAGTTATTCTAGCCGTAGCAGTCTAATACAGTTTTGCCTTAGCATGTTTTTAAACAATGTGAAGCAGCTCATAAATGATTGCTAAAATAGGGTTCAATTCAGTCGCTCAGTCGTGTCCGACTCTTTGCGACCCCATGAATCGCAGCACGCCAGGCCTCCCTGTTCATCACCATCTCCCGGAGTTCACTCAGACTCACGTCCATCGAGTCAGTGATGCCATCCAGCCATCTCATCCTCGGTCGTCCCCTTCTCCTCCTGCCCCCAATCCCTCCCAGCATCAGAGTCTTTTCCAATGAGTCAACT
>SJYT01013473.1:99491-125530 GCA_006410635.1 Cephalophus harveyi | reverse complement strand
TTTTCCTCTATTTCTTTGCATTGATCACTGAAGAAGGCTTTCTTATCTCTTCTTGCTATTCTTTGGAACTCTGCATTCAGGTGCTTATATCTTTCCTTTTCTCCTTTGCTTTTCGCCTCTCTTCTTTTCACAGCTATTTGTAAGGCCTCCCCAGACAGCCATTTTGCTTTTTTGCATTTCTTTTCCATGGGGATGGTCTTGATCCCTGTCTCCCGTACAATGTCACGAACCTCATTCCATAGTTCATCAGGCACTCTATCTATCAGATCTAGGCCCTTAAATCTATTCCTCACTTCCACTGTATAATCATAAGGAATTTGATTTAGGTCATACAGTGGTAAAGGGATTATTTTAAAGGGACCAGGCTTTTTAATTTAATTTTATTTGGCTGCACTGGGTCTTAGTTGTGGCATGCAAGATCTTTAGTTGAGGCATGTGGGATCTAGTTCCCTGACCAAGGATCGAACCTAGGCCCCTGGCATTGGGAGGTTAGAGTCTGCCACTGGGCCACCAGGGAAGTCCTGGGACCAGTTATTTTGTGTGGTTGTAATAGCAGAATTCAGGCCTAATGTTGACTCATCTTTTTTTTTTTTTTTCCCAAGAGAAGCTAGAACTGTGGATTTTTGTGTTTTTTAAAAAATATTACAAATACTAACTTGTTTAAAATACTATGCAGATCAAATGAAACACGTCAGAGATTTCGTTTAGCCATTGTTGCAATTTTATGAACTCTGCTTTTTAAAATAGAAACTACTACCCTCTGTGTTTGCTCAGTTCAAGAGTCAAAGTCCCTGACCCTCAAGCTGGCTGCCTTGTTGGGTAGCCTGCAGCTTTTGAGTTCAGTCTGCAGGTTTATGGAGAGTGACTATCATAGGCCGATCACCAAGCAGCACTTAAATCACCTGGCAGTTTATCAGTTGCTTAACTGATTATTATGCAACAGATCTTATTTCATCCCCCCCCCCCAACTTTTTCTTTCTTTTTGCTTTCATTTCTGACCCTGATGGTGGAATTCCTTTGAAGAAAAACATACTTAGCCTTTCTGAACTTTAATAAAAGAAAGCTTCTAATAGAGGAAAACTTGAAGGTTCTTTAAGCCTGAAAAAAGCTGTTAATTCCTAAACAGACTGTAACATTATAAAATATTTAATGTTTCTTCAAAATCTCCAGTTTTCCTTTAGTCTTAATGATGACTGAGAAGATATTCTTATATTGAAGTAGAAGTCTAAAGATGGTATTTGACTGTGTTTCACCTTGGGCAGAGCAGTAAACTCCCTTCCAGACTTAGTTTCCTTATCTGTAAAATGGAGATTAAAAATACATGCCCTACGTACTTCATAAAGTAGCTGTTACAGTCAAATGAGAATGTGAAAAGCTTAAACTTTGTATGAGTGCTTTAGTAAAGTCTGTTAAAGAATGACAGCTCGCCTAAAGCTTCTGAAATTGCCTATTTAGAGAAAATATTTTAAATTAGAATATATTTAAAATTCAGGAATCCCCATATCAGTAGATAATCTACTTCTAATAGCAACTTTCCTATTGAAAGATGACACTGCTGATGCTATCATTGTGCGAGGTAGTGGCTGAAAAGTATCCCTCTCCAGTTCTGTAAGCATGACTGGTTGTACTTTGGTTAAAAATCTTGCTCGTTCAGATGATACCTGATACACATACTCTTTCTTGGTCCCACCATTATCTTTCCCTTCTCACCCTGTACTTAGTTTCTTTTTCATCAAAATTAACAATTATCACTTGAGATTTATATTTAATGTAGAGTCTTTTCTAGCAGCATTTAATACACACTTAAAAGAACAAGCCTTAACTGGGAAACACAGGATACCTCATTTTCACAGTAATTTTTTTTTAAGTTCCAGTGATGAAAGCTCTAAGGCAGCTTCTTCAAAGGAAGATAATGTTGATGAATCCAGTGCAACCAGTGTTGAATATTAGGTGATAAAATCTTTATCACATCCAGCTTGACTGTCCTGTAATTTAGTCTGAGTCTTTTAGAATAGTTACTCCTTTTTATTAGTTGTGTGGTTGTCATACAGCCATGGAAGGAAAAAATTGAACATCAAAATCATCAGCAATATACCTGAAAGACAAACAGTAAAATAAATAATACAATCGTTAAGAAGTTTATGATCAGTGATTATAATTTAAGATTATATACAATTATTTACCAAGAGATTTGTAGAGGTGTGTTTAAAAGAATTAGCTATATCACTTCTACATAAAACGTGTAGATATTTTGTTTTATTTTTGGCTGTAGCACATGACATGTGGGATCTTCGTTCCCCAACCAGTGATCGAACCCATGCCTCCTGCGATAGAAGCATGGAGTTTTAACCACTGGACCACCAGGGAAGTTCCATCATGTAGATATTTTAAAGTCTAATAGTCTCACGTGATTTTTCTTCAACCATGAATCATTAAAAACAGTACATACTTGGAAAAACCAGTAGGATCTAAATAATGAATTCAAAGGATAAATAAAATAGATCTGGAGTTATATTTCTAGTTCCATTACTGACTTGCTAAGTGAGAAACTCGACTTGGGTCTCCATTTTCATCTCAACCATTAGTAGCTTTTAGAATTGTATTAAGCAAAGTCTTTGAAACAAAAATTTCAGTTGACATTTTAAAACTTGAATATAAATATGCTTTTAAAAATCACATTAATAAATTTTCATTTTTGAGGTCATATCAGATAAATCTAGCATATGTATAATAGGTAATTTAAAAGACAATTTAAAATTTTTCAATGGGAAACAGAGATAGAGGGGACTTAGCCATGGGACTCAAATCTCTAAGAGAAATCTGTGGTGGTTAATGGTTTTATCTTAAGGTATGTAGGTTTAAAGCTCTGTTGTTGTTCAGTCAGTAAGTTGTTTTGGACTCTTTGTGACCCCATGGACTGCAGCATACCAGGCTTCTTTGTCCTTCCCTGTCTCCTGGCATTTGCTCAAATTCATGTCTGTTGAGTCAGTGATGCTATCTAACCATCTCATCCTCTGCCACCCCCTTCTCCTTTTGCCTTCCATCTTTCCCAGATCAGAGTCTTTTCCAATGAGTCACCTTTTCCCAGATTGTCAAAAGTATTGGAGCTTCAGCTTCAGCATCAGTCCTTTCAGTGAATATTCAGGGTTGATTAAAGGTAGGCTTAACACTCTAAATCAGTTAAACTTAGATTAAGAATGTGTTTTTATCACATGCAGATTTGATAATTTACTCCTGTTTGATAAGAGGAAATTAAGGTTTGACTAATATTTGGATAACTTAACAAATTTTAAAAAGATGAACCTGTTTTGCAACCAGAAGCTTTAGATTAAAAAAAAAAATCAGAATCAATCTAATTCACAAAATTTGACATTTTCTTTATAAAGTTGGAGCTAGAAAATAAGACATTACGTTTAAAACTTCCTAAAAATGGAGTTGCAATTTTATAGAATCAAATAGAATTTGCTAATTTTCATTATATGAAATGTATAAGCTAGAGAATTAACTCTATATACATCCTTACAGTCACATTTCTAACATCTTATTAATTTGGAGGAGGTAGCAGGGCGCCTGTGTTCAATCCCTGGTCAGGGAACTAGATCCAACGTGCCACACCTACGAGTTGGCATGCCACAACTATATCCCATATGCCATGACTGGAAAAATAAAGATCCCATGTGCCATAATGAAGATCAATGATCCCATGTGCCACAAAGAAGACCTGGTGCAGCCAAATAAATAAATATTAAAAAAAAAACTATTAGTAGACCTGTCCAACTAGTGACCTTTTTAACTTCTTTGTGAACTTCAGTGACCTTTTTTTACTTCTTAAAAATCAAGAACAGATAATTTATCTTTGAAGAAGTTACTGGAAAACACTAGTAATGAATAGATGAAAAAAAGTTACCATTATTAGCAGTTTAAAATACAGATTCTTTCTGATATTCTTCATGTTTAGTATAGATATTACTGAGCATAACAGATGCTAAATGTGAGGAAAAGTCCTAAATGACAGGAATGGAGGGTGAATGGGAGGAGTAAAGTGTCATAGCTATTCAAACCTGTTATGCCAATGTTCTCTTCTGTAGGTACCCTCCCCTTCCCCTGCCCTTTTTTTTTTTTTACAGAAATGAGCAACAAGAAACAAAATGCAAACTGTGGATAAAAAGAAGAATGAACTAATAGAAGGCCAGTTGTCCTCATATTCACTTATAGCTGTAAATTACAGTCAGGCTTAAAACAGATGATTAAACAAAATCAAGAAATGCTGATAACATATAAGGATATACATATCATGATTACAGTTATTTTGTAACTTTTTTTGTGTTATTTGACCTATTTGAGAAGAAGAGTTTTACATATCTGACCCAGATAGAAATAACGGGGATGCAATTTGTGGAAAATTTTAAAACTACATTTATTATAGTTCTGTATTGTCTCACAAAATCCTCTTCGACAAAATGGGTCAAATGAGCTAAATAGTATTTTATCTGGAGCTCACAAACTTGAAAAAACAAATTCCTTTAGCAAAAAAAGATTATTTTTTAGTGGAAGTAATCACTCCTCATTTCTTTGCCCTCATATCTAAGGGCATATTAAAGAGAGATTAAATTTCAAACTTACTATTCTTAACTTGTTTCTTTGAAGACAAAAGCAGTTTTAACGGATACTGCACAAAATAAAATGTTATTTCGGACATATTTCATAACTTTTTTGTGACATTCCATATCGTATTTTAGTATATTCTAATCTTTTCATCATATTGAATAAAAATATACTTACCTAAAGAAGGAGACAGCCAATATACTATAAAAAACTGAAGGAATGCTTCATCAAAACACTTGAAATGCAGTGAAAGTGCCAAAGTTGGATTAAATATAGCTCCTGTTAGACTTCCTCCTGTAATACATATTAAGCAGAATGATACCAAACCATATATCTTACATTTTCTTGCAACTAGAAATACAGGGATTACTTAATAAAACTTTTATTTTAGGTATTTAAGTTTTCTTATTCTGTAATTTTCCTTTGCAGAATCACCTGGCATACTATAGATTATAAAAATAGATTATAGATTATACTATGCCAGGTACAAAAAAGGCAGGAGGACAAAGAACATTAAGAATTTTCATCCAGTGCTTTTCCTGTAGTATATTATGAAATAACACATTGAAAGTTAACCTGCTCTATTAGTATTCCTACAGTTTTATAAAACAGATTTGGCTGCCCTTAACATTCAACTTAAATTAATAAAAATATAATGAAAATGTTGTTAAAATGGGTACAATACCCCAGGATCCTCTTGAACAGAAATAACCTTGGTGTTGGAACAAAAAGTAAAATAAACCAAAGCATTATCATTGATTCCACTTTTACTTGTCAACAAAGCCCTAAAGAAGTGACTGTGAATGGTATGTGAATTATATCTCAATAAAGTGGTTACAGAAAAAAATTTTAATAAAAAAAGAAGTGACTGAGAAATCATGAAAGATGAGCACAAATTCTAACTGTTGCCTGCTTTTCAGGACTTAGGGTCCAGCTCTTCACTTAGGGTTTCTGTCTAAGATGGGGCCCAGGAATTTTACAGCTGTGGCCACACAGCAAGTGAGGAAAAGCGAAAGAGGTTGGACTGGCTGTCCAATGGTACTCACCAAAACTGTGGCTCAGCTTTTCAGAACATACCCTGATTGTAAAATGGCAATCCACTCCAGTATTCTTGCCTGGAGAATCCCATGGACGGAGAAGCCTAGTAGGTTACAGTCCATGGGGTCGCAAAGAGTCGGACACGACTGAGCGACTTCACCTACCTACCTATCCCTGAGATAGAGACATTTCTGGTGGTTGTTCCATGTGGAAGCTTGAGCACACTCATCTGCCTCTAACTTAGCCACAGCAACAGATCAGAGATCTTCACAAATTTTACATGGACACATGCCACAAGAGCATGTTAACTGTTTTTATAAAATACTGTGAAATAAAATTGGAAATTAAGTTACCTTTTCATAAAATTTCACACTTGACAGGCTGAAAACATTGAAGCTGTGTTGAGATAAAGATGTTGAGAAAGGAACTGAGTTCACTCCATGGCTAAGAGTTTTTTCCTAGCATGCCAGCCTCACAGCACAATTCATATTCATGCCTCAGCAATTATAAATGACATCACATCATGGACCTTCAGAACCACCCTTGAATAGTCAAATCCTGGAATGTTGAGCCTGCAACTGCCAGGGGCCAGCAGAATTATTTGGTTGGCATGTGGTCATTTCAAATTAATGCCACAAAAAATTATTGAGTTCTTATGTTCTGGAACAGAAAGGTAAGAACTCACACAGATTTTTCCACACAGATTATACAATAAAATATAATATGTACAGTGATAATACAAGTGACCTGTGACTTTTTAAAGCATTTATCAATAGAAAACCATTACCTTCATAATTAGTTTGCTTCAGTATTCCCATTAGGTCTTTGGTATTTCTATTAGGCCTAAGAACACTATCATTTGTTTTTGTTTTGCCAGGCGACACGCGGGTTTTAATGGCATTAACACCCAGGAGTCACGCGTCGGTTCTGGGGGCAACATCTTCCAGGGACTGGGGCTGCTGCCTCGCTGGCTGTGACCTTCCAGTCTGCTCTGCAGCCTTAGGGACTCAGCCCCAGAACCACCTGACCACCAATATCATTTGGTTTTATACCACGCTAAAACTCCAGTTACTTCATACTCTGTCTTCTAATCCTCCCATCACCAGTTCTGCTTAGTATGATTTGGTAGATGCTGCTTCTCCTAAGATGTACAGTCTGTTCCTCTCTCTTGAGTATGGACTGGCTTTGCAACTTGCATTAACAAATAGAATGCAGCAGAAGTGATGCTATGTGAATTCTGAATGGGAGGAGCCACACTGAATTCTAGGTTCAGGTCTCAATAAATCCATCATTGGCTTCTACTCTTTGCTGTGTTGGAACAATGTGCTGACCATGTACATGAGTTAGTCTAGGCTGATGGAGGGTGAGAGGCCACAAGGAAAAAAACTGAGGTATCTTAGATGGCTGTTGGGACCAACTGCTGGACACATGAGTAAAGCACCTTTGCTCTTCTAAAGAACCAAACTGTCCAGCTATATGATCTCAGGGGAATTTCCTATCTAACCCACAAAATCATGAAAAAACAATTGTTATTTTAAGCATTAAGGGTAAGTTAACTGATTCAGAAATCCATTGTGTCAACAAAAGATCCAAAACATGGCATTGGCTTTGATATTTTAGGCTGGATCATTCTTTGTTGGGGTTCTCCTATGCACTGTGAGGTTTTTAGCATTCCTAGCCTTGACCCATTAAATGTCAGTTGCAAATTCATCTCCCCCATGTAAACAAAAATGTTCCCAGACGTCCAAAATTGTTCTGTTGAAAACCACTGTCCTAGAGAACTACTGGTACCTGTATACTAATAGATACATACAAGGTTGTTTATTTATAATAGCAACAAACTGGGAGAAACCTAAATGTTCATTCATAAGAAAATAGCTAAATAAATAACTTTATTATTAATTTGGAATGCTGTTCAGTATTCAAATAATAAGAAAGATCTCTTTACTAACACAGATCTCCAAGATAGTATCATTGTACCACACCACTAAAAAATCTGCAGAAAGTAAGGTGTGATTCATCTTAATATGAACACACATAGGGGATGACAGAGGATGAGATGCCTGGATCTGACTCAATGGACGTGAATCTGAGTGAACTCCGGGAGTTGGTGATGGTCAGGGCGGCCTGGCGTGCTGCGATTCATGGGGTCGCAAAGAGTCGGACACGACTGAGTGACTGAACTAAAAAATTGATAATAGTTTCTGTAGGGTCCTATCAATATGTACAATAAACGTACATAAGAGTTTGGAAGGACATGCAGGCACAGAAGACTATACTGGTGAGAAGAGGAGGCAGGGAAGGAGAGGGGACAGGCATGAAGGATGATAATCAAAAGGCATTGAGAGTCTCATTGGTAGTGTTTCCATTATTTACAAAAAGAACACATTCATGTATTTTTGTAGTTAAATATGAATTATTTAAAAAGTAAGAATTATCGATGAGGCACAGAACTTGGAGAAAATGACTCTGAAAAATTAGTTACTATGTATTTATCTCTGGAGGAAGGAAGCCATAACACCTGTTGAAGAAGAGGTATCAACAGGGAGATCCAGCTGGCTGCCAAGAATCTCAGAGGACAATGTGAACTTGGTGAAATTAGGACAGTCAAAAGACAGAGTTCCAAATCTGGTAATTATAGGCACTTATGTGTCTCAGTACTCCTAAAGCAAATCAAGTTCTCTGTGACAGAATGACACTAAAATCATACAAGACTTGTATAAAAGCTAGAGTGTCAACTAATTTATAAATGGAAGCACCCTTTCCAGTGACCAGACATCTATACCAGTTACTGTGAGAAGAACTTGGAGTACATTATTTTTCATGATAGTCTGAAGTGATAGTGTTATTCTCCATTTTAAGGATGAGGAAACAGACCTAAATTATCTATCCTAAGGACACAGTCCAACTCCAAGAGGCTTATGCTCTTTACCACTGTATTATACTGGCATGAGAAAAAAACAAAATATTTTGTGCCTTGTTTGAAGCTGTTTTTCATTTGTAGATTGGAACCTACATCATTATGGTTATTGTATTAAAAGTAATGACCTAAATTATCTATCCTAAGGACACAGTCCAACTCCAAGAGGCTTATGCTCTTTACCACTGTATTATACTGGCATGAGAAAAAAACAAAATATTTTGTGCCTTGTTTGAAGCTGTTTTTCATTTGTAGATTGGAACCTACATCATTATGGTTATTGTATTAAAAGTAAATATATATATGTGTGTATATATATATATATGTATATATATATAAAGGACTTAGCTCCCTTCTTTGACAAATAATCTATCCAAATTCTTCATGACTTAGAAGGATTCCAAAAGCTCCTGAATGGAGTAAAAATGCAATTACTTTGGACATTTTATTAGGCTTATTTTGGAAGCTCTTAGACATAAAATATGAAATACCCAGATATGTATTATTTCTTTTGATTTTGCTATTTCATTCATTTTACTCATTCTAAAAATAATGAGTATTTATTTGTAACAGGTGACACTATGCTCAGTCCTGGTTATGTTTCATAATGAATAAAACAATTTTAGTCTCTGTACTCATAAAGCTTACTGTCTGGTGGAGGAAGCCAGGCATTACATCAGAAAACAAATATATAAATAAAAGTTTTGCAAAGGAAATGAACAGGGTACAGTAAGAAATACAACCTACTTGGATGTGTAAAATAGATTTTTTTCCAATATCTAATTAATTTATGCAGTTCTCTCTTATCCTAGTCATTGAACCAATTCTCCCCAACCCTAAACCTTCCTAAAGGAAGATTTGCTTGAAATTTGCATTAATCATTTTATAGTTTTAATACATTAACAACTCACAAAGCTTTTTTTCACTTTATTTGGGAAGCCAATAAATACATAAGTGTTAAAGACATCAGTGGCCTCCATCTGCACAAATGTGCAGGGTGCTAAATCAATAAATATGCAATCAGATGCTTAGTCATTGGCTATCCAAGGAGCTCTGTTGCTGAACAGTTATGTTCTATAAGCTTAAATAATCAGTTCTTTTGATATGACCTGTATTAGTGACTTCTGGGTATCCTCACATGCAAGTGATTAAAGAAATATTCCAGCATGCAACTTAGTCAAACATACTAATATTATCTTGGTGGTGGTGGTTTAATTGCAAAGTTGTGTCCAACTCTAAAAACCCTATAGACTGTAGCCTGCTAGACTCCTCTGTCCATGGGATTTCCCAGGCAAGAATATTGGAGTGGGTTGCCATTTCCTACTCCAGGGGATCTTCCCAACCTAGGGATCGAACTCATGTCTCCTGCATTGCTGGTGGTCTCCAGCACTGCAGATGGATTCTTTACCACTAAGCCACCAGGGAAGTCCAATAGTATTTTAGAAATTAAAAAATGAGAGAGAGTGACATATTGAAGTAACTTGTAACAATTCCTCACTTAGCTAATACTTCCCCTGCCTTCCCTTCCCTATCTATTCTTAACTTCTTCCTGCAAAGTCCTCATGTCTGCCTGATGAGATACACACTGAGCTAGTCCTAAAACAGTTCACTCTATTTAAATAGCTCTGACCTAAAGTTATGATTTATATCCATAGAAAATAATGGGGAGTGACATGGCTTAGTGCAGCATTTCCCAAAGTATGCTCTCTTCTACTACACATTCCTAGACAAAAGTATTCCTATGTTTGAAAAACTGTTCCATATCTTTCTCTTGGAGTTTCACGATAAACAGTAGCATAGTAAAACTCTGTGAGTGTTAAATTAGAAAATCTGTTTAATCCAGTGTTTGCTAAATTTATTTGGTAACAATCCTTTGTTAAATTTTGTTATATTATGGTAAAATATATGCCATTTTAACCATTTAAAAGTGTGTATTCATGGCACTAGTTATAATGTTCAACCATCACCACTATTTCCAAAATTTTCCATTGCCCCAAACAGAAATTGTACCCATTAAACAAAAAAATCCCTATTCCTCCTTGCTGCCCAACCCATGGTAACCTCTATTCTACTTTCTGACCCTGTGAATTTGCCTATTCTGAATATTTCATATAAAGTCAAGTCATATAACATTTGTCCCTTTGTGTCTGGCTTATTTTGCTTAGCATAATGTTTTCAAGGTTCATTCCTATGGTAGCATGTATCAGATCTTCATTCTTTTTCATGGCTGAACAATATTCAATTGTATGTATATATTTTTGTTACTTTTTAGGAGCATGCTGTAAAATGCTGATAATGAAATGAGTATAAGCTTTAGTGTAAATCTGAACCATGGTTCCAGCTTGTTCTGTTAATAGCTGTGTGATCTTGAACAAGTCATTTTATGTTCCTACCCCTCACTTACTTCACTTAAAATGGGAATAATGTATTTATTCATCAGTGGGTTGTTGTAAGGATTAAATACCAAAACTCATAAATTTTCTATATGCTTGCACACTGCCCAATGAATATTTTTATTTCCCTTATTTGGCAGAAAAGGAACATCATAATAATCAATATCTGTAACAACAATGTTGTTAGGTTCTGTCCCAGCAGTTTTCATCGCTGTCCAATATGGTACTCACTAGCCACACATGGCTATTGAGTACTTGAAATGTTGTTATAGTGACTGAAGAATTGAATATTTTAGTTGATAATCACATGTGACTAGTGGCTGTGATGAACTGACCAGCAAAATCTAGACTGGAGCAGTGGTTCTCGGCCCTGGTTTCATATTGGGATCACCTGGGAAAATTTTAAATCTACCATTGCTTAGGCCCCTTCACACAGCAATTAAATCTTATTTTGTTTTTTCCACAGCAATTAAATCTTAATGTCTGTACCCAAATATGGATATGTTTAAAACACTCCCCAGGTGATTCCTATGCAGAGGGAATGTTGAGAACCACTGCTCTAGTGATCCTTTCAGTCTCTCCTCCTCCTCCATCAATTAGTAGCCTCATTTCAGCAATGTCAATGTCAGTTACGTGAGGGGAAGGAAAAGAACGTTTCTGGATATCTTAAATTGTTATTTTATGGGTCCTTTCCAATAACTCTCCTTATTATTTATGTATAATTTTAAATATTGTTTCTCTTCTCTCAAAATTTTTGTCACTTATAAAACAGATACTGGCTAATATTATATACAGTATTATTGTTGAAATCATAAATATGTATTAAAAGTACAAAAAGAATACCAATTTATAGATTATCAAGAGAGGGATAAGGAACTCTGTATAACATTGTATTAATTTAAAACTTTTTTTGGGGGGGCACCTCTGTGGAGCATGTGAAGTCTAGTTCATTGGACCAGGGATCCAACTTCACCCACCCCGCAGCTCTGCAGTGGAAGTGAGGAGTATTAACCACTGGACCAGCAGGGAAGTCCCTAAAACATCTTTTAAATGTTTACCACATCTAATTAAAGTACAGAGCTAAATTGTGGCATAACTTTTTGCAAGGGATGATTCTGTTCATATACAGGGGATGTTTCTGCTTTAGTCCAAACTTAAAATTTTAATAAGCAACTACTCACCAACTCCTCAAATATGCATATATCCTTCCTTCTTTCCTATACCACTCATTTCCATCTGAGTCGACAAAAAGGATGGTACTAGATTTTAAAGAAGGTGAAATGAATTCAGAAAGTCTTTCATTTTACCTAGGAAGTTGAGCATATGTTTAAAAGTCCTTATCTTAAGGTTTGCTTCTACTCATAGTTTCCCTTTCAATGGGCAGAAGATAGAGTCTTACTACTAATTCTTTTTATTAGATTCCTACCTCCAAAATATTTTACAATTCAGATAGTAGTTCTAGTGAAAATATTCTATTATGATCATTTAAAACGATGTGCTTCATCATTGCTTTTCAAATTTCCCTATCTTATTTAGAATATTTTCGTGTCCTATTTAGAATATCCACTATATCTGAGATCTGTCAAAGTAAATATGATTTACAAAAAATCAAGCAGATTTCTCAAGAATTATTTTTTTCTCAAGAGTTTTCTCAATAATTATTTTTTAAAAATGTTTGATTTCAAGCAAGTTTTGATTTTAAAACACATCTTTCTTGATAGGCCATTAAAAGTTCATTTCAAGATGAATTAGGAAATAAATGATTTTAAGTAATTTAGAATTTTATTTCCCACTCTTACTACTAGCTAATTATGTAGTTTGTGCTTTAAATTGGAAGGAACTTTTGAAACCCAGGATCATTTTTCAGCGAGAGCCTCAGCAAGGATCTATATACCAAGTGGGCAAGAGGTAGCCGATGTTATCTTTCCTCTCTACTATTAAAACAATCCCTTTGTAGGATACTTGAACCCTTGGCAATATCTCACATGATCTCTGTTTCAGCACAGAAGTGGCTTTCTCTGGGTGTTAAAAAGAAAGCACTGAATGGAGGATCTATATTTGGACCCTATCGGTAAAGAATGAGCTGTAAAATGATTAGAATTACGGAAATACCAATATTGACATTACAGAAGCGTAGTAGTTTAGAATGTATCCTGGCAAAGAACTTAAGAGTCTCAAGTCATAGACGCTCCGGACGTGCCCAGTGTTTTGTGGGAATAACAAACCTGCATAAACCAAAAAGGTGATGAGTGCTGACAGCAGGTGGATACGAAGCTTGGTTCGGACCTCCTGGAAGTGCAGCAAAGCGCTGTGGAAAATAAAGGAGCAGACAGCCTCTATGATGACCGCTTTGGGCAAGTCCACTTGAATGGGATTCCTGCAAGCGAAGCTCCTCTCTCTGACGTGATACTTGGTCAGCCCCAGGCTCCACAGGGCGCCCATGCAGTACCTGCTGCACAGGGCACCAATCAGCTGAGCTAACAGTCTAATCGTACCCGTCTCAGCGGACATTCCCCCCAGCATCATCTGCATCATCACGCCGCACGGGTTGCTGGAGGTGCCCACCAGAGTCAGGCCATGCACCAATGAGAAGAAGTAGATTAGCGTCAGCGGCCAGGTGGGATGCAGGGGTTCCTGCTCACTCAGCAGTTGTAACTCATGAGTGCAGAAGCAGAGCTGGAAGGTGGCCAGAAACTCCAAGACGAAGGCGTGGGCCATGGGCCCGTTCAGCTGCTGCCGGGTGACCACGCGGGCTAGCCCCATGAACAGCACGATCGACAGCATCAGCCCCAGCGAGGTGCAGGTATCCTGCATCTCGGGCCAGAGCTCCCGTAGCGCGGTCATGGCTCTCTCAGCACCAGACTGGGCTGCCAGCTCGGGCTCGGCAGGAGGCGGCCACTGGGCCCCAGTCCTAAGTCCTCAGCCCCGCCCCCTCCTCACGCCCCTCGGGGCGGGCCGACTCCAGACCAGCTGGAGGCCCTGGGGGTGCCACGCGGAAGGACTCCTCCCCATCTCCCCGCCTCTATGCTAGACTTTTGTTGCCAGAGCCGGGGAGGAGGGGAGGCGACGGGCCGCCAGGAGAGCTCTGCCAGGGCACCGTCTGAGGGGGCCAACGGCCAGCAGAAGCCAGACACACGCCCTCGCTGTTTCCCTCAGGGACTGGGAGCGGGCGCGGGTGGAGCAGGGAGTGGAGGGACTGCGCGCGTCCGGAGGCCACTGCGCATGCGCGCGGCGGCCCGTGCGCCCTTGCGAGAGGCTCGACTTGGGCCCCACGGTCCCCGGGGCTGAGAGGGAAGGCGCGCGCCCTCCGCGACTTAACAGGTGCTTTGACGTGAGAACCTTGAGGGTTTTACTTTTCACCTCCTAAAACTGTAAAGCCGTCAAGCTGCAATCCAGACCCCCTAAAGAGCTTTTCGGCCAACCACCTCGTTTTTAATTTCTGGGACGACTGAGAAGGCGAGAAGCGGTGGAGGCCGGGGGTGGGGCGGCGTGGGATAAGGTGGGGCTGGGTACTGGTTTAAGGCGAGTGAATTTCACAGAGAAATAAGGTTTGATCTGTGTGAAGAAGAGTATGCCACTGAGTCTCCCTCTTTTTTTTCACCTGCCACCTGTAACATTTACTTCAGAAGGTTGTGGGTCACACGACCCACCTCATGGATTTGTTTAAAAAAAAAAAAAAATACCCGAGAGGCACCGTGGCACAGAGCTTAGCTGACAAAAGGTGGTCAATAAGTGCCAGCTTAAAGTTTGAAGAGCGGATCTTGCCACCGCTTTCCACTCCCAACAGCTCGCCCATTTGGGATGGCCACGTTATGGGTGCAGCTGGGAGGGAATGCCTGCGATTCCTCAGGCCTGGCATCTACCGTGCCTGCGTGCGTGCTAAGTCACTCAGTCGTGTCTGATTCTTGGCGACCCCATGGACTGTAGCCCACCAGGCTCCTCTGTCCATGAAATTCTCCAGGCAAGAATACTTAAGTGGGTTGCCATTTCCGTCGCCAGGGGAGCTTCCCAACCGAGGCGTGGAACCCGTGTCTCTTAAGTCTGCTGCATTGGGAAGTGGGTTCTTTACCACTAACGCCACCTGATTTTCTGCTAATGATATAAGTGTCACGGGCTTTCCTGGTGGCGCTAGTGGTAAAGATTCCACCTACAATGCAGGAGACCCGGGTGCCATCCCTGGATCAAGAAGATCCCCTGGAGGAACACATGTACACCTATGGCTGATTCGTGTAAATGTACGGCAAAAACCACCACAATATTGTAAAGTAATTAGCCTCCAATTAAAATAAATTTTTTTAAAAAGAAAAAAAAAGATCCCCTGGAGGAGGAAATGGCTACTCACTCCAGTGTTCTTGCCTAGAAAATCCCATGGGTAGAGGAGCCTGGTGGGCTAGTCACTTAGCACACATAGGTATCATGGTTTAGCTGGGGGAGAGGGGTGCAGATACCTCTGCACTCTCCAGCTTCTGTCCTGCCTCCCGCAGACTCTGTTGACCACAAGTCTCCATTTCTTAAGGCTGTAGAGAAGGGAGAGAGAAAAACGAGGGGACTAATTAGCCTGAACTTCAAGTGATAGAGCACTTGGAAGGTGTTCTTGCTGGTTCTCCTCACTTTGTTTCCCAATCTCAATTTGTCCATTTACAACTAATGAAAGTTCTCTTTGTAACTCTCAAATTTTCTATGGTGCCAATAGACATTCCCTGAATTAGAAAAACAAATTATTTCAGAAAACAAACACTGTAAACAAATGAGGTCCTTTCCTCTTTCCTGTGTTTGTGCCTGACCAGGAAATAATTTAGAGTAAATTTAAACTTATTGTTTGGTCACTGCTGTTGAAAGAAATTGCTTTCAAATCACGTCTGTGAGTGTAACCCTTTCATTGCTCCTCTTTACTAGAAGTCACTTGACTTTTAGTTACTGTGGATATATTTAGATGACTTTAAAAATATGCACAATGTGAGAGTTGTGAATTAAGTTTTATCTGGGGCAAAGTGAAGGCTATGCTCAGAAGACAGCACCTCAGATTGCTCTGAGAAGCTGCTCCAAGAGGCAGGGGAGTGTCAGCATGTATGTGACATTGGTGAAGGGTGGAATACATGCTATCAAGCACATATTTTTTTGCCTAAGGTTTCTGCTGGCCAAGAGTACCATGAAGGATTTTAGTGCTTTTGTAGATATGAGGAGATAACAAGAATTGGGCTCATAATATTTGCTCCTGAAAATAGATATCTAACTATCTGAAGACCCTTTCTGCCAGTGTTTCCCTAAGCACAGGGTGCCTTGTTTTTTCTCTCCACCCTGAACTCCTTTCAGGAAGTGTTGTAAATCAGCAGCTGAATTAACACATGATTTAATTCTTATAGAGGTAGATGGCAAGTGCCAATCTGTAGTTGACAATTTTGTTTACTGCTCTGCTGATAATTCACTTTTGCTAGCAAAAACCATGTAGAAAACTAGTCTTTTGTACTTTATTAGAAATTGTAATAACATTATAATATACATTGTTATTTAAAGAACTTTGGTCATTGTTTCAATTAAAGGACAAGACCAAAATAAACCCAATCAGTTACTTGTGATTGAGGGTTTCACATCATATGAATCTCTGTTTTCAGAAACAAGAGGTCACTAATTAATCCACCCCATTTCCTTCAGCATAAATGTTTGTTGATATTGAAACCATTCATCTCAGGTTGGGACTTGAACCCATGTGCTGGGACTCCATCCTGGCCAAAAGCCAGTTTGGGACGCTAACCTATGTGACCAGGACTCAAACACAGCCAAAACCCACAGTCTTCCAACTAAGAGCAGACACTTTGTTTCAGGACTTAATGAAGCTCATGTTATTGATGTCTCATTGCAGAAAAAATTCAGTTAGAGACAAAGTCATAGGTAAGAAGTGGATTTATTTACAGAGAGACACTCCACAGACATAGTGTGGGCCATCTCAAAAGGCAAGAGTGGCCTTGAAATATGGTCTGGTTAGTTTTTATAGGTTGGGTAGTTTCATAGGCCAATGAGTAGGAGGATTATTCCAGCTATTACAGAGGAAAGGGCAGGGATTTCGAAGAATTGGGCAATTGCCCACGTTTTGGCTTTTGAAGGTTGGCCTCAGAACTGTCAAGGCACTGGTGGGTGTATCATTTAGCTTGCTAATGTGTCATGAAGAGCGTATACTGAGGATCAAGGTCTAGTGGAAGTTGACTTGTTAGCCATCTTGAACTTGTTGTTTAGTCCCTCAGTCACAACTGACTCTTTGTGACCTCATGAAGTGTAGCCCACCAGGCTCCTGTGTCCATGAGATTTCTCAGGCGAGAATATTGGAGTGGGTTGCCATTTCCTTCTGTAGGGGATCTTCTCAATCCAGTGATTGAACCCACGTCTCCTGCTTCTGCATTGCCGGCAGATTCTTTCTTTACCTCTGGGCAATCATGCTCTGTCATTCTTTTACAGATTGTACCCTGCCCCCTTTCCTTCTATTTCAGTGTGGGTGACAGACCTGCATCTTGCAGACTGGCATCTCAAAATTCCAGTTCCAAGACCAGTGTCTTCATGAGAAAGAATGACTCTACCATAGGTTTGAAAATTAGCAGAGTCTGGCTTCCTCAGCAACGTTGGCCACATTTTAACCACTTTGTCTATGTGTTACAGAAATAATGAAAGACAGGAAGTACATAATACTAGGTGTGGTGAAATCACTGGATTTAATATTTTAAAATGAATGTCTGCATCTTTTCTGTACTGACAATGAGATCTTGTGGAAATTGCCAAATCATTAAACTTCTCTGAGCTTCAGTTTCCTCATCATAGTAGTATGATAGATAAAAGGGTTTTGTTGTGAAGGCTGAATGAGACAATACAGATAAAGTGCTTGTAAAGAGTTATTACAAATTTTTTTATTGAGATATAATTCACATACCATAAAATTCACCCTTTTGAAGTGTACAGTTTAGTGGTTTTCTTCTATTCATGAGGCTTCCCTGGTGGCTCAGACAGTAAAGAATCTGCCTGCCATGCAGGAGACCTGAGTTTGATCCCTGGGTTGGGAAGATACCTTGGATAAGGGAATGGCTACCCATTCTACTATTCTTGCCTGGAGAATCCCATGGACAGAGGAGCCTGGACAGTCTGCTGCTAAGTCGCTTCAGTCGTGTCCAACTCTGTGCTACCCCATAGACGGCAGCCCACCAGGCTCCCCCGTCCCTGGGATTCTCCAGGCAAGAACACTGGAGTGGGTTGCCATTTCCTTCTCCAGTGCATGAAAGTGAAAGGTGAAAGTGAAGTTGCTCAGTCGTGTCCGACTCTTTGCGACCCCATGGACTGTAGCCTATCAGGCTCCTCTGTCCATGGGATTTTCCAAGCAAGAGTGCTGGAGTGGATTGCCATTGCCTTCTCCAGGGGATCTTCTCGACCCAGGAATTGAACCCCAGTCTTCCACATTGCAGGCAGACACTTCACTGTCTGAGCCACCAGGGAAGCCTATTATACATTATGGAGTCTCAAAGAGCTGGACATGACTGAGTGACTGAACAAGATTATATACATTGCTTCCTATGTGTAGAGGAAATGAAACCATGAGAGGTCCTGTGGAAATCTTGGATATGGAGGCCTGTTTCTGTCCCTCATTTCTTGTAGGCAAGACTCCAGCTTCCATGACCTTTCTTGAGTCCCAAGGGCAGATTGAAATAGTTGCTAATCAAGGGAGGAGCAGTTGAGAAACCACCTGGGGCAAAATTAAAGGGAAGATAAATTTGTTGAGAAGCTCACCAAATTAGGAGACCATCTGAGACCCTGAACATCTTAATCTTGTCACAACCCCACCCTTGTATTGTTATAAAAGAAAAGACAAAGTACATGCTCTGCCCTGTCCATGTCTGACTCTTTGTGACCCCATGGACTGTAGTCTGCCAGGCTCCTCTATCCATGGAATTTTCCAGGCAAGAATATTGGAGTGGGTTGCCATTTCCTTCTTGAGGGTATCTTCCCAACCTAGGGATTCAACCCAGGTCTCCTGCATTGTAGGCAGATTCTTTACCATCTGAGCCACCAGGAAGCATTGTTATAAAAACTCCTGATCAAATCCTCCTAGGTTGTGACATGTTTTTCAAGGGAGAAGCCTGCTATGTCCCCCTTTGTCTAGCAAAGTACAGTAAGTCCCCCTATATACAAACCTTGAAGTTGCAAGTTTCAAAGATATGAACATTCACTTGCATGTCCAGTAATGCAAGTTAATTCACATGTCTGCCATGCATGCATCCTCTACAACTTGTTGTACTTTTGTGTACTTTACAATATTGTGTAAAGTACAGTGGTACAGTAACTTTATTTCAAGCTCAGAATGTCTGGAAGCAAGAGGGAAGATAGAATTGAATCTAGTAAGGAACCAGAACCTGTGCCATCAATGTCAGACATGAGTGAAATTACAGCTTATCCTACATCTATTGCTGACAGTCCTTCAGCTCTACCATCTCCCACCTCCTCTCCCTCCTCCAGTCAGTAACTCTTCTTTCCTGTTCACTCCTTGCCACTGCTTGTTATGCCCGAAGTCCGAGTCCCCAAAACTGAGAGAATAAGACATCCACAGCAATGCAAAAGCATAAAGGGGTTTTATTGCTAGCTCAAGCTAGGGCTCCTGTCTCATACAGCACAGTGAAGTCTTGACGAGAGCCCCGAGCTGTGAATCACAGCTGCTTTTATACAGGCGGTTCTTAGTACAGCTGGTGGGTAATGATTGGCTGAGTGGTACGCGCGCATGCGATTTTCAAATCCCACATCCCTATCCAGATAGGCTCAGGTTTGGCGCCATCGGGGACTTTCCCAGGGTGTGGTTCCCTGGAATCATGACTCAGGTTTTACAAGAATCTGAATCTTAGGCTTAGTATAGCTTGTTGAGCCTGTCATGGCTCAGATCTGGTCCCTTAACATGCTGTATGCAGCTGTACTGTACTTTTGTAAGATTGAAAATGTTTATGTTTTGTGTTGGTTTGTTTTTTATATATTACTTGTTTTTTATGTATTACTTATAAACCTATTACAATACAGTACAGTATAGCCAACTGTGTTAGTTGGTTACCTAGGCTAATTTGTTGAGCTTAGGAACAAATTTGACTTACAAATGTGCTCTTAGAATAGAACTTGTTTGTAGGTAGGGGTCTTACTGTAATAAAGATGTCCTTTTCTACTTCACCCAAAACTGTCTCTGAGATTTGCTTAGGCACCAGTGTATAGAGAAACTGAGCTTTCAGCTTCAGAAATCTAAAACATAACTTTAGAGAAGTCCACAGCAATAATTGGGATTCCTTGGTAGCTCAACTGTTAAAGTAACTGCCTGCACTTCAATTAACCCTGTTTCGATTCCTGGGTAGGGAAGATCCCCTGGAGAAGGATAGGCTACCACTCTAGTATTCTTGGGCTTCCCTGGTGGCTCAGACAGTAAAGAATCTGCCTGCAATGAGAAGACCTGGGTTTGATCCCTGAGTTGGGAAGATCTCCTGGAGAAGGGCATGGCAACTGACTCCAGTATTCTTGTGTGGAGTATCTCCATGGACAAAGGAGCCTAGTGGGCTACAGTCCATAGGGTTGCAAAGAGTTGGACACAACTGAACGACTAAGCATAGCACATAGCAATAATTGAATCTTTTTGCTCCTACCTCAGTGATATGTTATCAAAAGTAGTCTATCTTCCTGTTTCTTTCTTTCTTTTTGACTACACTGTGCTCCTTGTGGGATACTAGTTCCCTGACCAGGGATCGAACCTGTGTCCTCTGATTCTTAACCACTGGGCCACCAGAGAAGTTCCTTGCTACTGTACTGGTCTGCTGAGACTGACATTACAAAATACTACAGACTGTGTGGCTTGAACAACAGATGTCTATTTTCTTACAATTCTGAAGACTTAAAGTCCAAGATCATGGTGCCAGGGTTAGTTTCTGATGAGATCTCTATTCCTGGCTTGTAAATGGTGACCCTCTTACTCTGTCCCCCCATGGCTTTCCTCTGTAGTCTCACTGAGAAAGAGAGATCTTTGGTGTCTTCTGCTCTTCTTAAAAGGACAGCAGCTCTGTCAGATTAGGGGTCCAGCCTTACCACTTCATTTAACCTTAATTACCTCTCTAAAGGCCTTGTCTTCAAATATAGGGAGACTGGGAGTTAGGGCTTCAATATATGAATTTGGGGCTGGAGGGGACACAATTTGGTCTATAACAGCTACTGAGGAATGACTCATGCTTTGTGCTTCCATTTTCTCTATCTAGCAGGGGTCCCAGCTGGTGCCTACACTGTATCTCCTTAGGATTCAAGCATTGCTGGAGGACAGATGGAACAGACTAGGAATCTGTATGTGGCTCCTGTAGTATCTTAGGAAAGAAGCCATCCTAAGAGAGCTGAGTCGCCAAGCGTGGTTCAAGGATGTGAGCCACTGTCAGAAAGGAGAAGAAATGGTGAAAGGACCATGATTGCTGTCATTTAGATTAGCCTGCAGCTCAACTTCCATGGATTCATGCCTCTGTCGTAAGGTAAAATGGCTACACAATTGAAAAAAAGTTCCAACTAAATAGAAACACCCATTCAGTGGAATACTGTTCAGTGAGAAAAAGGTCTGAGCTATTCACAGTAGCCAAAAGGTAGAAGCAACCTAAATGTCCATTGACAGATGAATGGATAAGCAAAATGTGGTATAAACGTACAATGGAATATTATTGAGCCTTAAAAAGAAAGAGAATTCTGACATATGCTACAAGTTGGATGAACCTTGAGAACATTATGTTAAGTGAAATACATTAGTCACAAAAAGACAAATACTGTAAGATTCTGCTTGTATGAGGCACCTCGGGTAGTTAAATTTATAGAGACAGAAAACAGAAGGGTGGTTGCCAGGGACTGAGGGAAGAAGGAATGGGGAGTTATTGTTTAATGGGCTAGAGTTTTAGTTTTGCAGAATAATGAGAATTCTGGACATGGATGGTGGATTGTACAACAATATGAATATACTTAAACCCACTAAACTATGTACTTAAAAATGATTAAAATAGTAAATTCTTTTCTTTTTTTAAATTTTTTGTGGCTGTGCTGGGTCTTTGTTGTGGCACACAGGCTTCTTGTGGAGCATGGGCTCTAGAGTGCGTGGGCTTCAGTAGTTGTGGCCCTTGGGCTCTCTAGTCATGGCGTGCGGGCTCAGTAGTATGGTGCACAGGGTTAGTTGCTTCATGGAAAGTGGGATCTTAGTTCCCTGACCAAGGATTGAACCTGCTTACCCTGCACTGGAAGGCAGATTCTTAATTACTGGACCACCAGGGAAATCCTAAGATGGTAAATTTTATGTGTATTCTACTACAATTAAAACAATTAAAAAATTTTTTTAAGAGCTGAGCTGTCAAGCTAAGAAAAGACATGGATGAATCTTGAATGTATACTGCTCAATGGAAGAATCAGATCTGAAAGGCTACAAAATGTATGATTCTACTTATAGGACATTTTGTCATTTAAAAAAAAATATATATTTATTTATTTGGCTGTGTTGGATCTTAGTTGCAGCATATGGGCTTTTCATTGTGTCATGTGGGATATTGTTGCAGTGCATGGACTCTCTAGTTGTGGCACATGGTTTTAGTAGTTGTGCATATGGGCTTAGTTGTCTGTGCCATGTGGGAGTTTAGTTCCCTGACCAGAGATTGAACCCAAGTCCCCTGAACTACTAGGCAGATTCTTAATCACTGGACCACTAGGGAGGTCCTTGTAGGACATTTTGGAAAAGGCAAAACTATTGAGACAGAAAATAGATTAGTAGAGATCAGTAGACATTCAGTGGAGAGGAGGGTTGAATAAACACAGAGGATATTTAACAATGGTGAAACCACTTTGTATAATACTGAAATGGCGGATATATGATACTGTGTATATAACCTATAGAACCTTTTTTAATTTGTCTTATTTATTTTGGGGGCCATACTGAGTGGCATGTGGGTGTTAGTTCCCCACTAAGATCAAACCTGAGTCCCCTTCATTGGAAGCATGGAATCCTAACCACTGGACTGCCAGGGAAGTCCCCCATAGAACTTTAATATATGCAAAATTTTAAAGTGATTTAGAAGATTGGAGGATCCCAAGATGGAATAAAGAATGGGATGAAATAATCTAACTATATTGTAAATCTATGAAACAATCTCACTGAAGGGACTGAGAGAAATCTAAGTATTAATAACTTTGGAAGTAAGTGAAGTTTTTAAAATTAAATGCAAAAGTAAAAATTCCATATGTCAGCATTATACTCTAGTTGAAAAAGCTGTGTACCAATGATGGTATAATTTAACAATTCTGAATTATAAGTATATTGCAGTTGGAGATATCAGTATGAACTTGTGTGCAACTTAATATACATACATATGGTTACATACAGAAATAGATATGTGTGTGTATGTATATGTATACATATATATATGTATATATATATATAGCCTATATATATATATATGGGCTTCCCTGTGGCTCAGCTGGTAAGGAATCCTCCTGCAATGTGGGAGACCTGGATTTGATGCCTGGGTTGGGAAGATCCCTTGAAGAAGGGAAAAGCTACCCACTCCAGTATTCTGGCCTGGAGAATTCCATTGACTGTAGAGTCCATGGGCTCTTAACACTTAATATAAAGAGTTGGATACAACTGAGAGACTTTCACTTCACTTCATATATATATATATATATGGGTTAGTATGCACACACATATTTCTTTACTCTGTTAGCTGGGAGGGCCTAGAAGGTAGAATACCCCAACAGGCACGCACCTAGTATCCAGGTCTTGGTTTCTAATGCCATGCTCCAGTGAAAGCAACCAGGGCTCCTTGAAGAAATGACTGATTTAAAAACTGGAGCAGGAAATATACAAGAGCATCTATAGTACCAGAACATCTTGTAGTGCCAGAGAGTAAGAAAGTCCTAAAAAAAAAAAGACAAAACTATGTCAAAGGGACACAATAGCCAAATGAAGGAGCTGGCCAAAGCTAGACTTTTTAAGCAATACAGTAAAGTAGTAATGGATTATAACTCAAAAAATAAATGTCTATAAGTCATACTTATATATATATATATATATAATTGAATAAATAAATAAATGGGAGAGAATATAAAACTCTCCAGTCAAAAGAATTCCAAATAATTATATGTAGATACTAGATACAAGGAGACTAGATATAGCTCCTCACTTGTTAAGTGTGGGTTGTGCTTATTGATTTCCTTTCTAAGAGACTAGTCTGGAAGGCAGGGGAGTGGGAAGGATGGGAGAGTAACTTTGCAGTGGAGAAATCTGGCAAACACTACCTCAGCCAGATGATCAAGGTTAATCTTAAGAATGATGTCATATTGATATGATGTAATGACAATGGCACTTCTTTGGTCTCCCTTCCCAAAACATATAACTCTAATCTAATCATGAGAAAAACAAGACAAATCCCAGTTGAGGGACATTCTGCAAAATACTTGACCAGTACTCCACAAAGCTGTGAAGATCATAAAAAATGAAGGGAGTCTGAGAAACTGTCATAACCAAGAGGAACCTAAGGTGATACAATGATGAAATATAACGTAGTATCTTGGAAGGGATCCTGGGACAGCTAGAGGACAGGTAAAAATTAAAGAAATATGAATAGAATATGGATTTAGCTAATAATAACATTAATAATTTAGGCTGAAACTCCAATACTTTGGCCACCTCATGCGAAGAGTTGACTCATTGGAAAAGACCCTGATGCTGGGAGGGTTTGGGGGCAGAAGGAGAAGGGGACGACAGAGGATGAGATGGCTGGATGGCATCACCGACTCGATGCACATGAATTTGGGTAAACTCCGGGAGTTGGTGATGGACAGGGAGGCCTGGCATGCTGCGATTCGTGGGGTCACAAAGAGTCGAACACGACTGAGTGACTGAACTGAACATTAATATTGGTTTGTTTATGATGACAAATGTTCCATATTACTGTAAGATGTTAATAATAGGGAAAACTGAGTATGGGGTATATAGGAACTCTCTGTACTATTAATATATTTGTGTGTAAAGGATAGATTTTTATATATTAAAAATAATTAAATATCACCACAAAATAGAGGTTGCTCTTAATTATTTTTAGTGGAATTGGAACATCAGGAAGTTTCAACAGAGTTTGGAGCTGTCACTGGTGATTTTGGCAATGATATGAGAAGGTGCAAAGAAATAGAGGAAAACAATAGAATGGGAAAGACTAGAGATCTCTTCAAGAAAATTAAAGATACCAAGGGAACACTCTATGCAAAGATGGGCTCAATAAAGGACAGAAATGGTATGGACCTAACAGAAGCAGAAGATATTAAGAAGAGGTGGCAAGAATACACAGAAGAACTGTACAAAAAAGAGCTTCATGACCAAGATAATCACGATGGTGTGATCACTCACCTAGAGCCAGACATCCTGGAATGTGAAGTCAAGTGGGCCTTAGAAAGCATCACTACGAACAAAGCTAGTGGAGGTGATGGAATTCCAGTTGAGCTATTTCAGATCCCCAAAGATGATGCTGTGAAAGTGCTGCACTCAATATGCCAGCAAATTTGGAAAACTCAGCAGTGGCCACAGGACTGGAAAAAGTCTTTTTTCATTCCAATCCCAAAGAAAGGTAATGCCAAAGAAGGTTAAAACTACTGCACACTTGCACTCACCTCACACGCTAGTAAAGTAATGCTCAAAATCCTCCAAGCCAGGCTTCAGCAATACGTGAACCGTGAACTTCCAGATGTTCAAGCTGGTTTTAAAAAAGGCAGAGGAAGCAGAGATCAAATTGCCAACATTTGCTGGATCATCGAAACAGCAAGAGAGTTCCAGAAAAACATCTATTTCTACTTGATTGACTATTCCAAAGCCTTTGACTGTGGAAAATTCTTCAAGAGATGGGAATACCAGACCATCTGACCTGCCTCTTGAGAAATCTGTATGCAGGTCAGGAAGCAACAGTTAGAACTGGACATGGAACAACAGACTGGTTCCAAATAGGAAAAGGAGTATGTTAAGGCCGTATATTGTCACACTGCTTATTTAACTTTTATGCAGAGTACATCATGAGAAACGCTGG
>SJYT01013473.1:65498-98321 GCA_006410635.1 Cephalophus harveyi | reverse complement strand
CATGAAAAGATGCTCAACATCACTCATTATCAGAGAAATGCAAATCAAGACCACAATGAGGTACCATTTCACACCAGTCAGAATGGCTGCGATCCAAAAGTCTACAAGCAATAAATGCTGGAGAGGGTGTGGAGAAAAGGGAACCCTCTTACACTGTTGGTGGGAATGCAAACTAGTACAGCCACTATGGAGAACAGTGTGGAGATTCCTTAAAAAACTGGAAATAGAACTGCCCGATGACCCAGCAATCCCACTGCTGGGCATGCACACCGAGGAAACCAGAATTGAAAGAGACATGTGTATCCCAATGTTCATCACAGCACTGTTTATAATAGCCAGGGCGTGGAAGCAACCTAGATGTCCATCAGCAGATGAATGGATAAGAAAGCTATGGTACATATACACAATGGAGTATTACTCAGCCATTAAAAAGAATACATTTGAATCAGTTCTAATGAGGTAGATGAAACTGGAGCCAATTATACAGAGTGAAGTAAGCCAGAAAGAAAAACAGCAATACAGTATACTAACACAT
This sequence comes from Cephalophus harveyi, assembly GCA_006410635.1. Taxonomy (NCBI): domain Eukaryota; kingdom Metazoa; phylum Chordata; class Mammalia; order Artiodactyla; family Bovidae; genus Cephalophus; species Cephalophus harveyi. Next base: position 97,786 of record SJYT01013473.1, on the reverse strand, counting down.
GTATATGGAATTTACAAAGATGGTAATGATAACCCTGTATGCGAGACAGCAAAAGAGACACAGATGTATAGAACAGACTTTTGGACTCTGTGGGAGAGGGAGAAGGTGGGATGATTTGGGAGAATGGCACTGAAACATGTAATATCATGTAAGAAACGAATCACCAGTCTAGGTTTGATGCAGGATACAGGATGCTCGGGGCTGGTGCATTGGGATGACCCAGAGAGATGGTATGGGGAGGGAGGTTGGAGGGGGGTTCAGGATTAGGAACTCATGTAAATTCATGGCAGATTCATGTTGATGTATGGCAAAACCAATACAGTATTGTAAAGTAAAATAAAAAAATAACTAAAAATAAAAATAATGCTTAAAAACTAATATACAGATACCAGAAATCCTTTTCACTATACCTAATCTATAAGAAATAGAAACCTCAACCAACTGATTTTTCTACTTCCTTTTGTCTTTAATGATGGGACTTCTGGTTTGAATATGTGCTTAAATTTCTAGTATTGGATTTAACTGAACCAACTTGATTTTTGTCAGGATTATAAACTGTTTGAATTCTGGCTATGGGAAATACCTCTTTCTGAATTTCACTCTGTTTAACTTCCCATTCACTGTTCCCTTTCTGATGCTCAACTAGCTATTTCATCTTTAATCAATTTCTCTTACAGTGTGTATTGTGATGGCTTTTTCTCTGTTAAAAATGATATTTATGTTTTTCAGTAGGAGTAATTCTTCCCTTATATCTAGATGGTGAACAGAATCTAACTGGATCTAACTGGGCACTGCCCCGCCCACCCCAGAGCAGATCTGGCTCAATGAAGATTATGGACAGAATGTCTAATTAATAGGCTCTTATCACCATGGAGTCTTCATTCATTCAATAAGTACTTATTAAGAATCAGTAGGTGCCAGGCAGTCTGCTAGCAGTGAATAAATACTATCCTTTTCCTGTTGGTGTTTAGCTATTGAGAAAGGATACTATTAAAGAATGATAGATGTTATGCATATTAAGTTAGAGGACTATTATACTGTCATATAAGACTATGGTTTTTAATTTTTTTTTTTTTGAGGGAGTGATAGGCTCTTTGAATCTTATTGATGTCCTGAACATTTGCCCCAGAAAACAAAAATATCCCCAAAATTTGCCAATAATTTCAAGTTGTTCATGAAGCCTTTGAAATCCCTTTATGAACTCTGGGTTTAGAATTCCTACTCTAAATGGTAAGCACTAAAATCGAATTAAACCAGAAGAAGCAGACATTCTAAGATGGAAAGGAAGTGGCAGCAGCAAGAATGAAAATTGAGTTTCTATAGCTTTATCTTATATGTGTTATCACCAGCTAACATATGTAATAATTCATGTTTCCAGGAATAATCCACTGCTGAGGACCCAATATCCCACTAAGTGAATCTTGGCCTTCCACTCAGTGAACCTTGGCCTCCCACAGAGGTACCTACCAACTCATTCACCTTTGCTCTAGTGTAGTAACAGTATGACAGGTGGTTAGAAGTACTATAAAACAAAGTAGAGTAAAGGGGATGGGAAGTGGCTGGGGTTTTGTGTGCTTGTGCTTTTTTGTATAGTTATATAGAATGTCAAGGACGTTGTCTCCGATAAGGTGATATTTGAGCAGGAGTTTATAGAAATGAGGGATTAAACCATGTGAATATCCAGGACAGCCTTTCAGCCAAATGGAGCAGCAAATGGAAGGAGGCCAGTGAGCAGAGCAGAGTGATCTGTGGGAGTAGGAGTATGCTGGGCAGTGAGATCAGGAGGGCGTTGAGGTGTGTGTGTCAGGTTTCCCAGGGTTGGAGTGAGAGGGTCAGAGTCAAGGGATAAGCAGTATCTGAGTGTTCCAGGCTCAGGATCACAAACTGCTGTAATGGGAAAATTGCTCAGCTAAACCCAGTTGGGGGATGTTTGGGGATGGTTATCTGGATAATATAGAGAGGTTTAGCAAGTCTGACCTTACCTTGGTAAGGGTTAACTAATGGACACTGTTCTCTGTGTGTGTGTGTGTGTGTGTGTGTGTGTGTATGGGGGGTGGCTATAGGGTAGAGTCAGAAACAGAAAGGACAATGGAGAAAATACTTAGGAAAGTGAACAGAAAACAGAAGACTATGATATCTTAAGTGGGAAGAGCTTAGAAATCAAAGAAAAGGAGAAGGGTTAGGAAAGAGGGGAAGGGAGTAATGAACTAATATTTTTCACATGGCCACAATTTGCCAGGTTGTGTATGTGTGTGTGTGTGTATGGGGGGTGGCTATAGGGTAGAGTCAGAAACAGAAAGGACAATGGAGAAAATACTTAGGAAAGTGAACAGAAAACAGAAGACTATGATATCTTAAGTGGGAAGAGCTTAGAAATCAAAGAAAAGGAGAAGGGTTAGGAAAGAGGGGAAGGGAGTAATGAACTAATATTTTTCACATGGCCACAATTTGCCAGGATCTTTACATTTATATTTTATTTTTTTAAACAATACTATAAGTGTTTTTGTCCGCATTTTACAGTTAAGAAAATCTCAAACCCAGAAAAGTTGAATAACTTGATCAAGGTAATAGGCTACTAGTAAATAGTAGGAGAGGATAACTTTATTATTTTGTCTTTAGTTTGTATTATTTTCTTTTGTTGCTGTGTTTATTCATTCTTAATATTATATTTGGAGAAACAAATTGATGTTACAGGTAGAAAGACAAAAGAAGGATGGCAAAGTGGCTGGTGTGTTTAGAATTTTATCTTGGGTAATCCTCACTCTTGGATTACATGTTTGGCCTTACAAAAAAGGCCACAAGATGGCAGCATCTTGCTCAATGGTTTCAGAGCCACTCTTCCTGTAGCCAACTGTTGCAGTATAAAAATATTGAATAAAAAGTAATACATCAGTTATAGATGATATTTAGAAACTGACCTATCATAACCAGAAATATTTGTTGAGAAATAGTGTAAAAGTCCCTAAGTTCCCAGAAATATATCCACTGATAGGCTTTAGGATCTTGACATTTGCTTATAAGTGGGCAGGATTAAAAGAAACTATTTCGAATGATGTATGGGAGTTAATGTGAAATGGTAGAATATAGCAGTCAATTTTCCACTGGGATGTCAAAGATCTCCATTAAAATTCTATCTCCCACCTTTAGCTGTATGGTATTGGGCAAATGAAAATCTTTCTAAACTTATTCTTCATCTGTAAAATCCCTACCCCTTAGGTTAAATAACACATAAAGAGCTCTTGGTTAAGTGCCTGACATTACTCAATAAGCTGCTGCTGCTGCTGCTAAGTCGCTTCAGTCGTGTCCAACTCTGTGCGACCCCATAGTCAGCAGCTCACCAGGCTCCCCTGTCCCTGGGATTCTCCAGGCAAGAACACTGGAGTGGGTTGCCATTTCCTTCTCCAGTGCATGAGAGTGAAAAGTGAAAGTGAAGTCACTCCATCGTGTCCAACTCGTAGCGACCCCATGGACTGCAGCCTACCAGGCTGCTCCATCCATGGGAGTTTCCAAACAAGAATACTGGAGTGGGGTGCCATTGCCTTCTCCGGCTCAATAAGCAGTAGCCATTATATAATATTTATCCATCTATCTATCATCTGTCACAGAACTAGCATTACCCCAATACAATCATGTGCTGTGCTTAGTCACTCAGTCATGTTGGACTCTTTGCGACCCTGTGGACTGGGGATTTTTCAGGTAAGAATACTGGAATAGGTTGCCATGCCCTCCTCCAGGGGACCTTACTAATCCAGGGATCAAACCCAGGTCTCCCGCGTTGCAGGCAGATTCTTTACCAACAGAGCCATCAGGGAAGTCTAAGAATACTGGAGTGAGTAGCCTTTTCCTTCTCCAGGGGATCTTCCCTACCCAGGAATTGAGCCAGGGTCTCCTGCTTTGTAGGTAGACTCTCTACCAGCTGTGCAGGCTATAGTACATTTATCTATGATTGCACATAATTTTTAAAAATATTTTTTCTTCCAGTTTTATTGAGATAGAATTGACATATAGTACTGTATAAGTTTAGTGTACAGCATAATGATTTGACTTCCATATATCATGAAATGATTGCCACAATAAATCTAGTGAGCATCCATCATCTCAGACCAATACAAAATAAAATATTTTTTCCTTGTGATGAGAATGTTACTGAACCAAACCCAGGCCCACTTATCCATGTGCTAAAGTCAATCTACTGATACCAGTTGTGGTGAAGGAAAGTGCAGCTTTATTATAAAGGCATCAAAATAAGAAGAACAGGTGGGTGGAGCTCAAAACCCCAAACTCTCCAAGGGGTTTCAGGAAACCATTTTTAAGAGCAAGATGAGGGAGGGGCATTCTTGGTTGTGTGACCAGCTCACGCACAGTTCTAGTTGGGTGATGGTGAGGTAACAGGGTGGTGTCACAGGGATTAACACTATCAATCCTTAGGCCTAGGCCTATGTGCTCATGGTCATCAAGTAGTTAACATCTTCCATTTGGTGGGGATTTTTCACATCTGTAAAACAACTCAGGAAATGTGCACCAGATTCTATTATCTTAGTACTTCAGAGAGGAGCTAAAGCAGAGGATATGGAGGAGAGATCTGCTCCCAGGAAGGCCCCATGTGATCCTGCTTAGTTACAAGAATTCTTAGGATTTCTCTCTCAATAACTTTCATATATAATACACAACAGTTTTAATTATATTAGTCATGTTATACATTACACTCGATGGACATGAGTTTGGGTAAACTCCAGGAGCTGGTGATGGACAGGGAGGCCTGGCGTGCTGCAATTCATGGGGTCGCAAAGAGTTGGACACGACTGAGCGACTGAACTGAACTGAACAGAGCTGAATTATCTTATAATGTAAGTTTGTACCTTTTGACCATCTTCATTTAATCCCCCTTGTCACATCACCCAACTTGTAACCACAAATCTGATCTCTTTTTCTAAGAGTTTGTTTATTTTTGAAGCATAATTGAACCCATATGTTAGTTCCTGGGGCACATGTAGTTATTTGCTATTTCTATGAATTACAAAATGATCACCACAACAAATCTAGTTATAATCTGTCACAATACAAAGATGTTATATAAATATTGATCATATTCCCCACAGTGTTCATTTCAGCCCAGTGACTCACTTTGAAACTTTAAGTTTGTACCTCTTAATCTCCTTCACCTCTTTTACTCATCTCCCTCCCTCCTTCCCTTCGAGTAACAACCTGTTTGTTCTCTAGATCTATGAATCTGTTTGTGTATGCTTTTCTTTTAATAACACAATTTATTACTATTTTAAAACAAGTCTCACAAAATAACATATAGAAACTCAACATTTTTAAATAATTTAACACAATAAGTTTAGTCATAAAGTCATGCTACAGAATTCCTGCATATAAAAGATTATTAATACCAAAGTATTAATACATGTTAAAATGTTCTTCAAAATGGAGAATAATGGAGTCTTTGGTTCTAGATGCCAAAGACTCTGGAATGATGCTTGTGACCATGACTGACATACTGGGAGAAGGAGCTGCCTATGTGTATGTTCTCTATGGCTACCAACTCACTGGTCTTTTGATGAGATTGATCCTCTAGGCAATAGCATCTCAGAGGCAGATACCCTGCTGATCAAAAAAGCAAAGAACGTCTCACCGTTGTAACATTCAGTTCAGTTCAGTTCAGTCGCTCAGTCGTGTCTGACTCTTTGCGACCCCATGAATTGCAGCACGCCAGGCCTCCCTGTCCATCACCAACTCCCAGAGTTCACTCAGACTCATGCCCACAACTTAATCTAGCCAACATCTAAATTAAGTTTTAAAACCTAGATGTAGGAAAGATAACTCACAAAGTTTCCATTCTGAATAGCAGAATTCTACTTAATAAATCCCCTAGAGGGATGACTGTTGAAGCAGACATGGAAGATGACACCAACTAGGAAGTAGGGAAATCCTGACTCTGATTATGTTGACACACAACTACAGCTCCAGTGGGCTTAGAACGAGCAAGGAAGAGCTTTAATTTTCTAATATCCACATGCAGGCTGGCTATTTATCCATCTGCCCTTTGAGAGTACTTTCCACCAACATTCAATTTATTTTAAAGTGCAAATCTACTGTAAAATAGCTTCTTCTCCCCCACCTCCTTGTTAAATTTGCTAGATCATAATTTGGTTGGCTGGTTCCCTTCTAACCAGCCCAATACGGGAAAGTAACTAGAATCCAGTTATGACTCCTCCAAATGTCAAGTGAAAATTTATCTTAGGTTAGAAAAAGGTGAGACTCAGTCTAATTGCTCATTTTATTCCTTTGTATTCACTGGTTGATAATAAAGCAGGAATGGAGATATAAATAAAGGATGTCTAAAAGCTCAGTGATTAAAAAAAAAACATACCCTTAATATTTTTTTGATTGCACTTTATTTAAAAACACTCATGCTAAAGTGAAGATAAAGGAATATGGTCAAGTTAGCTGTGTTAGAAGCACCAGATCTGCTGCCCTGCATTTGTTTTTACAGACATATTCAGTTCAGTTCAGTTCAGTTCAATCGCTCAGTCGTGTCCGACTCTTTGCGACCCCATGAATTGCAGCACGCCAGGCCTCCCTGTTCATCACCATCTCCCGGAGTTCACTCAGACTCACGTCCATCGAGTCCGTGATGCCATCCAGCCATCTCATCCTCGGTCGTCCCCTTCTCCTCCTGCCCCCAATCCCTCCCAGCATCAGAGTCTTTTCCAATGAGTCAACTCTTTGCATGAGGTGGCCGAAGTACTGGAGTGTCAGCTTCAACATCATTCCCTCCAAAGAAATCCCAGGGTTGATCTCCTTCAGAACGGACTGGTTGGATCTCCTTGCAGTCCAACGGACTCTCAAGAGTCTTCCCCAACACCACGGTTCAAAGGCATCAATTCTTCGGCACTCAGCTTTCTTCACAGTCCAACTCTCACATCCATACATGACCACTGGAAAAACCATAGCCTTGACTAGACAGACCTTTGTTGGCAAAGTAATGTCTCTGCTTTTCAATATGCTATCTAGGTTGGTCATAACTTTTCTTCCAAGGAGTACGCGTCTTTTAATTTCATGGCTGCAGTCATCATCTGCAGTGATTTTGGAGCNCACTGGAAAAACCATAGCCTTGACTAGACAGACCTTTGTTGGCAAAGTAATGTCTCTGCTTTTCAATATGCTATCTAGGTTGGTCATAACTTTTCTTCCAAGGAGTAAGTGTCTTTTAATTTCATGGCTGCAGTCACCATCTGCAGTGATTTTGGAGCCCCCAAAAATAAAGTCTGACGCTGCTTCAACTGTTTCCCCATCTATTTCCCATGAAGTGATGGGACCAGATGCCATGATCTTTGTTTTCTGAATGTTGAGCTTTAAGCCAACTTTTTCACTCTCCTCTTTCACCTTCATCAAGAGGCTTTTTAGTTCCTCTTCATTTTCTGCCATAAGGGTGGTGTCATCTGCATATCTGAGGTTATTGATATTTCTCCCGGTATACTAAGCAGGCCAAATAAAATGCATGCCAAAGGAATTGCTTTCTGCTAAAGGATAACTTTCAATTTAAAGGTTATTTTTCTCCCTTTGCCAACATTTACAATGTAAGGTCTTTGTAAACAGACAATCAGATTGTAGTTAGACAAACACTACTCATGATTGATGCTTTGACACTTCCCCCCAGTTTTTTTTAAAGTTAATGTCTTAATCCAACCTTTCTAGGCCCTATGCGTTTTCCATTTAGTCCTCAGAAAAATCCAGCTAGAAGATTTTGGGTCACATAGACAACTACCTTCAACTCAACTTATACATCACCAACTCTGAGGATAAGTTAAGAGTTAAGATTCATTTCTTACTCCTCCTTATTCTACTTTAGACCACTGGTAAGAGGTATCAGAAGAGTATCTATTCAAGTCAAAATTTCTCTTTCTACAGAGGAACCACATTAGCATGTCTTATACCACCTCTATTTGTGGAATGGATCCAGTAACCATACCAAGTTACCAGCCAAGTTATCTTGACCAGACATTCTTCTGGTCACATGCAAAACCACTGTCTACACCAGCTACTTTCATATATAATTACCAAATTTTATGCAATATTTTCTTATTTAATGACTGCTACGGTCTGCAAAATTTGTGCATTATTGGACAATGAATGAATCAAGAACACCTAAAGAATGATTATCTGTTTTCTAAAGTACACTCAAAATGTTAAACTTCAGAGGCAAAGCAAAACTATCATAAAGTTGGATTCTGTTGATAGCAAGGAGAGGTAGGTTAATACTTATTGTCCAGAAATAACTAAGAATGCTAAACAATAAAAGTGGAAACCCTGCTGAAAAACATAAATTGAGCCTTCCAGCCCTGACTTTCTAATGTTACATAAAAATTATTTAAAAGAGCATTACAGAAGAAAACACTAGTGACTATTTCCTTCCATCCATGATTATCAAATATATCACCTTCTCTGAAACAATTCAGGTAGCATATGATTACAGACTGAAAACAAATGGACTTTGGAAAAAGGAATGTTGCTACAAAGCACTGGTTCTTAACCAGGGGCGAATCTGTTCCCACCCTTATTTCCCAGAGGACAGATGGCAATGTCTAAAGATATTTCAGTTGTCACAACTTGGGAGAGTGTTCTACTGGCATCTAATGGGTAAAAGCCAGAGATGCTGCTAAACATCCCATACTACAAAGAACAGCCATCCCCTGCAACACTATCCAGCATAAAATATTAATAGTTCCGGGTTGAGAAACTCTGGTTTAAAGGAACAAACTCCTATTTAAAAAGAACACAAAAATCTTTCAAGACCTGACTGGGTAATACAAACATAAGATTAGAATTAGGGAACATAGGAAAGCTGAATTCCTCATTAGGGTACAATAACATTTCCTGTGAAGAATTAAAATACTGTACTGATTCCCTGGTAGCTCAGCTGGTAAAGAATGTGCGGGCAATGTAGGAGACCCTGGTTCAATCCCTGGGTTGGGAAGATCCCCTGGAGAAGGGAACAGCTCCCCACTCCAGGATTCTGGCCTGGAGAACTCCATGGACAGAGGAGCCTGGAGGGCTACAGTCCATAGCATCACAAGAAGTCAGACACAACTGAGAGACCTTCACTTTTCACTTTCACTGATTCCATCACTACAGGAATAGAAGAAATTGAATGATCCACTAAAATGGCATTATGCTTTAAACAGGAACACAGAGAAGAATCCATTCCAAGGAGGTCAAATATCTAATCCAAGAAGCATAAATGAAAAATATTTACTATCGGCTAAATTTGCAGCAGTAAAGGATGACATAAAGAATTATTTGAAAGAATATTCTGAACTTCTTCATATACCTTATCTTTCATTTTCTAATGACATGAATTCTGGCTCTAATTCTAAGAAAAAGATGCACAGAAGTCACTCAAATATTTGTTGAGTGAAACTGAAGTATAAATTTTGTGTGAAATGAATACAGAAAAGCAGCTTACACTTCTCTGAGAACTACCAGTGATTAAAAGACATTAAGAAACAAGGAGATAAAGCAATTAGCCTCCAATTAATTTTTTTAAAGGAGAAACAGAAAATTAGTTTCTATACTACAGAATTTAAAAAATCAACAGTGTAAGCCATTTTATAAATAAATTCAATATGAAGTCATTCATTCATTCCCTATTATATTCACTTCCAGTGTAACTTTTGAAAATACATCCATGCATAGCAACATGGCTTCAAACTTACCTACGAGATGAAGTGCAAAGTACAAGAAAAGAAGATCATCTTTCCTCTTAGTTTTTGGGACTTAAATATCACCAAGGGTAATTCTCATTGTCTATGTTTCGGAAAAGAAATACTCAAAGGCTCTGACTGTATAAGCCAGTCAGAGCAAAGATTTCTTCCTGTCAAACTAAGGAAGAGCAAAAGTAAGCTAAAAAAGTACTAAACTTTTATTTAGAATTGATTGTCAAAGCAGGGTCCCTTTTGATCAGAGTGATTCAGAGAAATCATATAGTCCCTACTTAAATGATAGCTGAAAACTTCTGAAAGCCAGGTCCAGTTTTATTTCTTTGACTGGTTTTACACAAGTAAATGGGGAAATATTAATAGCAAGCATTAATAGTCTCTGATTGCGGGACTTTCGGCACAGTTTGGCAGAGGGCTTCTTGACTTCTTTTTTGCAATCTGTTAGTGACTCAGTCATGGCCTACTATGGACTTCCTCTGGATTACTGACTACCATATCTTGCATTTTCCAAAAACAATTTTTCATATATGATAAATTTTAAACTCTGCATCCAGCTATTGCTTTGCAGTTCTGAGGTTAAATCACCTAGTATCCTTCACAGAAGAGGCGGTCCTTAAAAATATTGCCATTTGCCTGGGATTCTGTAATGAGACATCTCTTTTCCTTCCACAACTATTTACATAATTCATTTTTAGAGCTGTTTAACTTAAACATTTCTAAAAATATATTTTGAAATACTAAATTTGATTTATTGAAAGGTACCAAATTCAGTCTTTTAAGTTCTATACCTTTACAACAATTACTTCTTTCAACATAAGAGTCAATAGACCGAAGTTATTAGGAAAAATTTTTAAAAATATGAATAGTCAACATTTAGGCTAGGAATTTAAATATAACTACTGCTTATCTACATTTCCTTATCAAACAAACAAAGAACTATAAACCAAAAAAGTTTGCCTAAGATCAGGTCCACATGTGTAATAAGGCCAAAGTATTGGTCAAAGGGGCGATCATGACAGTCATTTTAACCACTGACTTGGATCATAGAACAATTGGCTGATTGTGCGCAGGACTTGAGTGGATGTTCAGGTTAACACAATGTAAATTCCAGGTGACAATGCACACACTTGTGGAACAAAAGATAAGTAAATATGACATGGGCTATAAGGCCACCAAGGTACTAATTTTTCCTTTTTTCACCCTAACTCTTCCAATTCAACTTTGGTGTCTTGATTCTAGGGCTGCTGCTGTATTTCTAAGAGGAACTCTTCCCAAACCAAAGGCATGACACATTTGTGCTTCTGAGTCAGAAAGAGATGGACCTTCAGGAAAGATGGCCTACAGATTCAAAAGTTAGGTATATATATTTAAATGCCTGGCCTAAAAAAGTCTAAACAAACCAAATAAAGCAGCACACTTATTCTTTTGTTGTTAAAAATGACCGGGCTATAAAGGTTTCAGTAGATGGGACCACACAGTATGTAACTGGAACTGAAGAAAAAACTGAAAATGTATAGTTTCTAAAAAGAGAACTAGAATATATAAGGTTGGTGTTATTGTTGGAGAAATACTGAATAGGTGCCCCACACAGAATCTTTAAAATAGACAACTATTCAAAACTTATCTATTCTTACGACATTTAAAGAAGTTAACACAAAGTGGAAAATGTAATGTTAGTTATCTTCTTCCTCATCTTCTTTAACTACTGGGGTACCACCTAGCTTTCAGTTTGGGCATTCTCTTGGTTGCCTCTTCAATCCAGTTCCCCTCAGCAGAATGTTTCTCTTCCAAGAGATTGCCTACAAACACCAGGTCTTCTAGGCGTGGCAGTTCTGCCAGCTTCACAAATTCAGCCCAGTCTTTCACCAGGTTATTAGACATGTAGAGAATCTTCAGTTCCTTCATTACATGGGTCCCTTTCAACTTCTCAATAAAATTGTAGGGGATCCACAGTTCTTCTAATGTGTCCCCTACTACTTCCAGTTCATTTAAGTTGTTTGTGTTGTTTCTTCCTAAAGACATTTTTAAGTCATTAGGTTTGCAGTTTTTTCAACGCAGTTTGTAGTCAGTGAAAGCTTCTCACAGTTAGAATGTGTGGACAATGATATATCCATCTTCTCTACAGGAGATGTTTGCACTCTCATACCTGTTGCAGCACTATTCCCAGTAGCCAAAATATGAAAACAAATGTCCACCAGCAGATGAATATACAAAGAAAATGTAGTATATACATAGAATGGGATATTATTCAATCTTAAAAAAGAAGGAAGGCCTACCATTTGCAACAACATGGATGAACCTGGAGGATATTATTCTAAGTGGAATATGCCAGTATTATAAGGACAAATACTGTATTGTTGTCATTCAGTTGCCCAGTCATGTCTGACTCTTCATGACCCCATGGACTGCAGCACACCAGGTCTCCCTGTCCCTCACAATCTCCCAGAATTTGCCAAAGTTCATGTCCATCGCATTGGTGATGCCATCTATCCATTTCATCCTCTGACGCCATCTCCTTCTGCCTCAATCTTTCCCAGCATAAGGGACCTTTCCAATGAGTTGGCCATTTGCATCAGGGTGGCCAAAATACTGGAGTTCAGCTTCAGCATCAGTCCTTCCAATGAGTATTTGGGGCTGATTTCCTTTAAGATTGACTGGTTTGATCTCCTTGCAGTCCAAGGGATTCTCAGGAGTCTTCTGCAACACCACAGTTCGAAGTCATCAGTTGGCGCTCTGCCTTCTTTATGATCCAACTCTCACAACCATACGTGATCACTGGGAAGACCAGAGCCTTGACTATATGAATGTTTATAGGCAGAGTGATGTCTCTGTTTTTCAACACCCCTTTTATGAAGTATCTAAAATAGCCAAGCTTGTAGAATCTGTGACTAGAATAGGTTGCCAAGGGCTGGGAGAAGGGGGAAATAGGGAGTTATTCAATGAGTAAGTTTCAGTTATGCTAGGGGAATAAATTCTAGAGACCTATTGTACAACATCATACCTATAGTTGACAGCATAGTATTGTGCATTTAAATATATTAGGAGGATAGGCCTCATGTTAAATATTCTTACCACACACACAAAATAATGGGTCACAAGGAAACTTTTAAAGGTGATGGACATGTTTGTTACCTTTATCTTGGTGGCAATATCATTTGTTGTTGTTCAGTTACTAAGTTGTGTCTGAATCTCTGCAGCCCCGTGGACTATAGCCCACCAGGCTCCTCTGCCCATGGAATTTTCCAGGCAAGAATACTGGAATGGGTGGCCATTTCCTGCTCCAGGAGATCTCTCTGACCCAAGAATCAAACCTGTATTTCCTGTGTCTCCTAGCATTGGCAGGCAGATTCTTTACCACTAGTGTCACCTGTGAAGCCATTTTAAAGAATAATTAATTTGGAGAACTTACACAACTACATATCAAGACTTACTATGTTGTTGTGGTGGTTTAGTCACTCAGTTGTGTCCAACTCTTTTGCAATCCCAAAGACTGTACCCCGCCAGGCTTCTCTGTCCATGGGATTTCCCAGGCAAGAATACTGGAGTGGGTTGCCATTTCCTCCTCCAGGGATCTTATTTCCCAAGCAAAAATACTGAAGTGGGTTGCCATTGGCTCCTCCAGGGGATCTTCCCGACCAGATATTAACCCTCATCTCCAGGTCTCTTGCATTGGCAGGCAGATTCTTAACTGCTGAGCCACAGGGGAAGCCTCAGTAATATCATGGGTGTATGCATGTGTGCGTGCGTGGCTTCAGTTGTGTCCAATTGTTTGTGACCCCATGGACTATAGCCTGCCTGGCCTCTCTGTCCATGGGATTCTCCAGGCAAGAATAGTGGAGTGGGCTGCTTTACCATCCTCCAGGGAATCTTCCTGATCCGGGGACTGAACCAATGTATCTTACACAGGAGGGTTCTTTACCACTAGCGCCACCTAGGAAGCCCCCATGGGTGTATGCATATGTCCAAACTAATCAAATTAAATACATTAAATATGTATTTTTTATGTAATTAATTTATTTGGCTGCACTAGGTCTTAGTTGTGGCATGCAGTATCTTCGATCTTTGTTGCAGCATGTGAATTCTTACTTGCAGCATATGGGATCTAGTTCTCTGACCAGAGATTGAACCATCCAGTCCCCCTGCATTGTGAGCTCAGAGTCTTAGCCACTGAACCACCAGGAAGTCCCTGAATATATTAAATATGTACTTCAATAAAGTTGTTTTTTAAAAAGTTACTGTTTGGAGTCCCAGCACCAGAAGTTCAGATTTAGCTGGTCTGGGGTACAGTATGGTCATTAGAATTTTTAAAAGCACTCTAGATGATTCTGATACTTAGCCAGGGAGAGAAATGACTGACACCTCACTTTACATATGGGAAAGAAAGACTCAGAGAAAGTGAGAGTGACTTGTCTTAGAAATGAGATCAAGAACTGAAACTGAGGTTCAGTTGACTTCTAGTCTTAGGTTCTGTCTAGCACATAACATGCCTCAGGCTCACTTCTTATGCTTCCACACAATCACTCTGTCCCAGTCAAATTGTCTAGCATTATATTCCCAGGACACTCCCTGTATCAAATCCACAGCAATACAAGCTGCCACTGGAGTGCTTATTATGTGCCCAAACTAAGCAAGTAAAATTACATGTGTTATCTCTAATCTATACAACAAGTTTTCAGGGAAAGCATGAGTATCCCCTCTGTTAGAGGAATATGATGCCAGAGACTCTAAGAGACTAGCTGCAGTCATGTCTAGTGAGGAGAAGCCAGAATCTGACATGAGTCTGTTGGACTCTGAAGTCCAGGCTCTTGAGCACACTCACTGCCATCCGTTCCAACCCTGCCTTGCTCTCCTGCATTATTTCTCCATTAAGAACCAGTTCTCATGTCAATCCCTCCCTGAAAGCCTTCCCACCCATGTTTTCATTTATTTATCTATCTTTGGGTACATTGTGTTTTCATGCTGTGCGTGGGCTTTCTTTAGTTGCCGTGTGTGGAATACTCACTGCGGTGGCTTCTCTCCTTGCAGAGCACTGGCTCCAAGGCAGGTGGGCTCAGCTGTTCCAGCTCTTGATCTCTAAAGCACANTTCCCACCCATGTTTTCATTTATTTATCTATCTTTGGGTACATTGTGTTTTCATGCTGTGCGTGGGCTTTCTTTAGTTGCCGTGTGTGGAATACTCACTGCGGTGGCTTCTCTCCTTGCAGAGCACTGGCTCCAAGGCAGGTGGGCTCAGCTGTTCCAGCTCTTGATCGCTAAAGCACAGGCTCAGTAGTTGTGGCACTTGGGCTTAGTTGCCCCGCAGCTTGTGAAATCGTCTCAGACCAGGGATTGAACCCATGTAACCCTGCATTGATGGGCAGATTTCTGAGACTCCTCCCCTGGGACTCTCTGGAGACAAGGAGCACCTGTAGGCCCAAGTAGAGTTGAAAATTTGAACTGAGAATAAGAGAGCTTTTCCGTGGGCTCAGATTTGTAGTAATATTTACAAATAAGCCTCTAGGTGTCAGTAGAGTCTCAAATGAAATCAAAACCTCAAGCTAAAAAGAGTTTTTCTCATCTTAATCACCAGCCTAAAGCTAGAATTCCCTCTCCAGCATAACAGCAACCATGGTTGCCGAGTCTGACAAGACTTAGTGGCTTAGCACACACTTCAGTGTTTGGACAGCTTTATTAAAATACTCTTCTTGATTTTTGTGAAACTGACTCTAGCTTTGACTGCAAAGTCCAAAGACCTGGAGAGTATGTGTCTTGCTCAGAGAAGCCTCCTTTGTACTTCTGTTCTTCCCAAGGCCTCCTTTCCAATAGCCAGATCCTTGCTTAGCCAAACCCATTTTTTCTGCTCAAAAAAAAAAAAAAAAAGAAAGAAAGAAAGAAAGAAAGATTATCACTGTGCTTTCTGGTCCCAATTGTATTCTTTAGAAATATACAGAGCAAACTCAATATATTTTCTGTTAGGAATCTAAAGACAGAAATGAAACTATCCATCCCTCTATCCATTAAACATCTCTTTACTGGGAACCCACCATGTGCCAGGGCCTGAATCTCCAAGTAGGCAGATAATAAGTGGGAAATGGTATTATTAATGACCTGGTAATTAACTAGTCACAGGTAGGTTGAGTTTTTTATAATGGATTTATGAGCAGGGAATGGAGAGACAAGGGAACTAAGACTTACTAGTCTTGGACTGCCTACCAGGCAAGGTGTTAGGAACTACTGTATATTATTTAAGTCTTGTGTGCGTGTGTGCTTGGCCACTCATTCGTGTCTGACTCTTTGCAACCCCTTGGACTGTAGTCTGCCAGGCTCCTTCCACAGGATTTTCCAGGCAAGAATACTAGCATGGGTTGCCATTTCCTACTCAAGGAGATCTTCCCAACGCAGGGAGTGAACCTGTGTCTCCTGTACCTCTTGCATCAGCAGGTGGATTTTTTTTACCACCTGTTAACCTATTTAAATCTTATCACTATCTTATGAAGTAAGCATCTTCCTTCTTATAAAATGAGCATCTTCCTTCTTATGAAGTGGGTTATATATATCTCTACTTTTAAAAGGAAGATGTGAAGACTTGGAGAGCCTAAATAACTTGACCAAGGACACAAGGCTTCCCAGGTAGCACAGTGGTAAGGAAGCTGCTTGCCAATGCAGGAGACACAAGAGACATGGGTTCCATCCCTGGGTTGGGAAGATCTCCCAGAATAGGAAACAGCAACCCGCTCCAGTATATTTGCCTGGAAAATTCCATGGGCAGAGTAGCCTGGCAGGCTACAGTCCATGGGGTCTCAGAGAGTCGGACGTGACTAAGTGACTGAGCACACACACAAGGACACAGCTAGAAAGTGGTGGAGCTGTACTCTAGATGCGGAGCTCCCCACCACACTGTGGGCATCGTGTGGAAATCCCTCAGATAGCTGAAGGGACATCAGAGACCCTTCATGTCATGTGTTAGAAATGAGTACTGCTTTAAATTAAGTTTTCAAGCTTTTGAACACGAATCCCTCATTTTGTTTGATTAAAAAAAATTTTTTTTTAAGTTTGCAGAGTGATTTCTTTGCTGTTATTTTCTATAGAAGTCAAATTTCCTGTCACTGCTTTCCCATCATAAATTTGGACACATGACAAAGCATAAAAGAAAAAAAAGATCAATTGTATGGAATACTATTCAACCATAAAAATGAGTGAAATAATGCCATTTTCATCATGGCAAATGTATCTAGAGATTATCATACTAAGTTAAGTCAGGCAGAGAAAGACAAATACTATATGATATGACATTCACTATATGATATGTGAATGATACAAATGGACTATTTACAAAACAGAAACAGACTCACAGACACAGAAAATAAACATATAGTTACCAAAAAGGAAAAGGGGGAGGGATAAATCAGGAGTTTGGGATTAGCAAATACAAAGTACTATACATAGAATAGATAAAAAAGGTCCTACTGTATAGCACAGGGAACTATATTCAATATCCTGTAATAAGCCATAGTGGAAAAGAATATGAAAAAGAATATGTATATGTATTACTGAATCACTTTGCTCTACAGCAGAATTTAGCACAACACTGTAAATCAACTATACGTCAATTTTTTAAAAAAAGAGAGAATGGGTAACTCAAAAAAGAAAGACAGAAATCAGCAGTAATTTAGGTGTTCATCACTTCATTTTTCCTTTAGAATTAGTTCTTTGATTGTGTTTATTTTAACTAATAAGTTGTTATAATAATCAGTTCAGTTCAGTCGCTCAGTCGTGTCCAACTCTTGCGACCCCATGAACCGCAGCACGCCAGGCCTCCCCATCCATCACCAACTCCTGGAGTCCACCCAAACCCATGTCCATCGAGTTGGTGATACCATCCAACCATCTCATCCTCTGTCGTCCCCTTCTCCTCCTGCCTTCAATCTTTCCCAGCATCAGGGTCTTTTCAAATGAGTCAGTTCTTCTCATCAGGAGGCCAAAGTATTGGAGTTTCAGCTTCAACATCAGTCCTTCCAATGAACACCCAGGACTGATCTCCTCTAGGATGGACTGGTTGGACCTCCTTGCAGTCCAAAGGACTCTCAAGAGTCTTCTCCAGCTCCACAGTTCAAAAGCATCAATTCTTTGGCGCTCAGCTTTCTTCACAGTCCAACTCTCACATCCATACATGACCACTGGAAAAACCATAGCCTTGACTAGATGGATCTTTGTTGGCAAAGTAACGTCTCTGCTTTTTAATATGCTGTCTAGGTTGGTCGTAATTTTCTATGCCCTAGATAATACCTATATATTATCTATATAGGTAGTATATAATATAGAAAATACTATTTGCTATAATAATACCAAAGAAAATTTTCAAGAAAATAAAAATATCATCCCAAATCTCATATATTAATACAACTGTCTCAATTTAACTCATACCCATATGTGTGTGTGTGTGTACGTGCCAAATCATTTGTCATGTCTGACTCTTCTCAACTCTATGGACTAGCCCACCAGGATCCTCTGTCCATGGGATTCTCCATGCAAGAATACTGGAGTGGGTTGCCATGCCCTCCTCTAGGGGATCTTCCTAATCCAGGGATTGAACTCGTATCTCTTATGTCTTCTGTATTGACTGGAGTGTTCTTTACCACTAGTGCCACTTGGGAAACGCACCCATATGTGTATGTATATTTCAGTTGTAAACCCTAAATAAATACAGGCTATTATTATAATTCCAAATGCTTTCTATTTTAATTTTTTCACTCAACCTTATTTAAGGATCATTTACCCATGTTTTTATGTAGTTTTCCTAATGATGACATTTAACAGCTACCTAATAGTCTATGAATTTTCATTTTATTTTAAGGCCTTTTGAGATGATATTTAGGGATTACTGACAAGAAATGTTTTCTCTCTTTAATTCATTATTTAGACAACCCTATTAAACATGGCTTTAACTCTTTTTGTAGTATCCATTCAATGTGTTACACACTCAAGAAGGACAGGGAAATATTTTTTTAGTAAGCAGGACATTTTCTTTTTGGTTTCAGAGGGTTTTTTAAAAAAATTAAAATCAGATTTGTGGTATTGCTATCCCAGGATAATGGCCATGAGTTTAATTGGTGTATATTTCTTCTCAACTCTTGACTGTCTTGATCCATGCTTCTGCTGACTGAAGCCTTCAGCTGAAGCTTCTGAAAAACCATTTAGGCTTCACTTGGTCAGTTGCTCTTTAGAGCTTTGCTTTGTGGATTCTTCTTGGTAACTGCTTCTTGTTCTTTCCATGCCTAGTGTTTCTGGCAGCGGGTCAAACAATGGAGACCACCGTTTGGTTTTGATTTAATGTGTTTGTGTGTGTGTGCACACATGTGTGCAATCTTAATTGTTTCTTCCTGCAGTCTCCTTTTCACTTCTTCATCTTAAAGGCTGCCAGAGCCATCATTGAGAGAGAACTGGGTTGTGATCAAAGTTAGAGTGTTTTCCAGCCAATACCGTAGAGTCCTGATTATCTCTAAGGCTTGTACTGGGCAGTATTCCCAGACCCAGGACGGATGGGGAAGCTACTGTGGGCCTCTCTTCCCATGGTTCCCAGAGGGCTGCCAGGCCTACTGAAGGACTGGACTTGTCAAGTCCTGCTTCTTGATCTGCAGATGAGTTTTCTCTAGGTTTTATCTAGTGTAGATAGGAGAGAAGAAGATAAAACTTTGGATATCTTCATGCAAACATGCTTCATCAAAATAGAAGAAATATTAGAAAATTTCAAACAAATGATAGCATATTTCTTTTTATCTTAAAACAAGCAAGATTCTTCTCTGGGCTGAGTCATGCTAAACACTTCAGCCAAATGGAACTTCAAGAGGATGTTGATTCAAAGTTTTGACTGTTCCTGAGTAAAAGGTGTCCATGTGTCATTTTGCTGAGACCTAATTTGAATCCTGTGCACTAGGATATGGGCATGAAGGAGCAAGTCATTTAGGTGGTACCTGAGCCCAGCTCATGGTCCATCCCTCCTATCATATGATGGCTTTGTAGTTATATACTCACCATTATGCATGCATTTTATGGGGGAAATATATGATAGATGGTATATGACTGCTTGGAGGTTCTCAAAGTTCTTGGATTCACCTGTCAAAAGTGTCAAGGTCTATCATTCCACAGTTCTACTCAACTATTTCATGGTTCTGTGACTTTGGTTCTACTCTTAATAATCCACCTATCTTTCCCCATAGCCAACTATTAAAATTATGTTTAACAAATGTATTACCTCTGTCAATGAATTTTTTCCTCATTGTTTTCCACTAACAATCTCTCCCTATTTTGACCTTCTTAGAATTTTATTTGTTTCTTTCCTTGGCACTAATAAAATTTGTACTTTAAAAGCTTTATATGACCCTATATCTTAATGTTCTGTGCACTTTATCATATTTTTGCCCCTGAGATTATATATTTTCAGTGTACATCTGGAACTTATTCATCTGAGACTCTTTTCCCTCACCCCCCAGCAACTGCTCTACTTTACAAAGCCCAGGACATTACCTGCCACATTACAGGGGCTGGTAGATATTGGTTGAGTTGAAGGGCTAAAGGCTGGTTCTGCTGTAGTAAAGTAAAGAGACAAACTGTGGATAATGGATTTTGATGGATGTTATAACTACCTTAAAAAAATTTTTTTTTAAATTGGAGGGCAATTGCTTTACAATGTGGTGTTGGTTTCTGCCACACAACAACATGAATCAGCCATAAGTATACATATGTCCCCTCCCTCTTGAACCTCCCTTCCACCTCTCTAAGTTGTCATAGAGCACCTTGTTGAGCTCCCTGGATACAGGTAATTTGATAGTCACTTATAGATAAAACTGGATTGTTATGTTCTTTGGATAACCTGACCTGGGGAAATATGTGAGCTCAGCAGTGATCTAATATTAATGTTTATATCCTTTTCATCTAATGAAAGTGAAAGTCTCTCAGTCATGTCCAACTCTGTGACCCCATGGACTATACAGTCCATAGAATTCTCCAGGTCAGAATACTGGATTGGATAGCCTTTCCCTTCTCCAGGGGATCTTCCCAACCCAGGGATCATACTCAGGTCTCCTGCATTGCAGGCAGATTCTTTACAAGCTGAGCCACAAGGGAAGCCCAATAATTTGACAGTTTTCTTCTTGGTTTACCTCTACCTTTCTCAAACAAAAATGCTATTCATGCTGTTACAGTGCCCTCCCTTTTATTCCCTTTCTCATTTCATTGTGTTGAAGTGTCAGAAAACAGAGCATATACACTAAAGATTCTGTTGGTTTGAGCAACCCAAATGGAGAATTGATTTAAATAGTCTCTTTCCTAGTTAATTTACCAATTTAACAACCATGTCTTAGCCAAAATTCTCTGGATCATAAAGTCTAGGGTCAAAATTAAAGTGCTAATTCTTTTTTGGGGAGTAGGGACAAATTTAGGAAGGTAAAAGTGAAGAAAAAGCTAATCAACCAATGCAGCAAGATGTGTTACCTTGCTGGCACTGCTTTCACCAGGCCATGATGAGAAATAAAAAGGTATTTTAGCAGATAGATTCTTTGAGCCACAGTGATTCTCTGTCATGGTCACAGAGAGAAATCATTATCTTTTTTTTTTTTAATATTTATTTATTTGGCTTCACCAGATCTTAGTTACCACATGTGGGATATTTGACCATTGTTGGGACCTAGGGCTCTGACCAGGAATCAAACCCAGATTACTTGCATTGGAAGTACATAGTCTGAGCCACTGGACCATCAGGGAAGTCCCAGAAATCATAATCTTGAAAGAGTCTGTGGAAGGGGAAGACTAAGAAAAATGCCTCCATTTGCCTTATTCCCTTCTCCCATTTGCTATTTGTCAAGGTTTGCTTCACAACAGGATAACTCTCCTGTACTTACACTGTGCAACTTCTATGGTGCATCATCTGGCTTATTGGCACCAGTTCCAGAAGCAAGACTCCGTGCCCTTGTGGTATGGTAACTTGTCCTGAGAGTGGGGGAGCAAACCAGTGCAGATGGGAGGGTGAACAGGCCATACAGTCTAGAGCTCCAGTTTTGACTCCGGGAACTGAGCAGAGATAGCAGCAGTCCAGGAGGTAAGAGATGCCTTTGGAAAGTGGTTGAAGGGTATAAAGCTGTGCATAGACACAGCACAATCAGATTTCACCTTCAACTTTCTATAGCATTTGCTTTGGTGGAGGTCCTCAAGGAGGGCTTGGCAAATCCAGAGGATACTTTCTAGCTTCTATCTTACTGGAATATTTTGTTCCATTTGGCAGTATTAGCCACTCTCTCCCTGAAAGTCTGTCCTCTTTCTTTTCCTAATTAAGAGTAAATTCTTTTCTTACTTTTCTGGTTATGTCTTCTTAGAGACATCTTCCTTCTCTTTTCTCTTAAAATTACATATTCTTTGTGGTGTCATTTCTTCTTGTATTCGCACTCTCCACACTTATCTGTCTTCCATGATAACCACCAGCTCAATATTTGCATCTCAAATCTCTCTGCTCCACATCCATGATGGCTTACCTATCTTACCTGGGTGTCCAACTTGAGCTCATCCTTTATCCTCTCCTCCAATCCCCACCAAACCTACCTCATCTTGGTAAATGTCACCAAACTAAGAACCTAGTGATTTTCCTGAATTCCTTTCTTTACTTCAGATTTCATATCCAATGAGTCACTGTTGATCTTTCATCTTAAATATCTTTTAAATCCAGACCTCTTCTCTGTTTCCACTGCCATTGTTTTATTTCAGAACTGTAATCACCTCCTAAAATATTTCCTCTGCCTTTGATCTTGCCTCCTTGCAATCTACATTTCAAACCTGCTGTTATAATTTTAAAGGATAAATCAGGGGCTTTGCTGGTGGTTCAGTAGCTAACACTCCACATTCTCAATGCAGGGGGCCTGGTTTGATTCCTGGTCAGGGAACTAGATCCCACACGCTGCAACAAATAGTTTGCATGCTGCAACTAGAAGATCTCACACACTGCAATCAAGATCAAAGATTCTGCATGCCTCAAGTAATACCCAGCCCAGCCAAATAAATAATAAATACAGTTTAAAAAAAACCCTAAGATAAAATAATTCCTTCATGGATCACAGCCTTGTTGTAGAGAAGGGACTTGTGTAACTTAATGAAGTCATGCAGGGCCACCCAAGATGGACAGGTCATAGGGAAAGGTTCTGACAAAATGTGGTCCATGGGAGAAGGGAATGGCAAACCATTCCAATATTCTTGCCTCAAGAACGCATGAAAAGGCAAAAAGATATGACACTGGAAGGTGAGTCCCCAGTACAGAAGGTGTCTGGTATGCTACCAGGGAAGAGTACAGGGCAATTACTAATAGCTCTAGAAAGAATGAAGTGGCTGGGCCAAAGCAAAAACAATGTTCAGTTGTGGATGTGTCTGGTGGTGAAAGTAAAGTCCGATGTTGTAAAGAATATTGCATAGGAACCTGAAATGTTAGGTCCATGAATCAAGGGAAATCGGATGTGGTCAAGCAGGAGATGGCAAGAGTGAATACTGACATCTTAGAAATCAGTGAACTAAAATGGATGGGAATGGGCAAATTTAATTCAGATGACCTTTATATCCACTACTGTGGGCAAGAATCCCTTAGAAGAAATGGAGTAGCCCTCACAGTCAACAAAAGGGTTTGAAATGCAGTACTTGGGTGCAATCTCAAAAACAACAGAATGATCTCAGTTTGTTTCCAAGGCAAACCATTCACCATCACAGTAATCCAAGTCTATGCCCCAACCACTAATGCCAAAGAAACTGAAGTTGAATGCTTCTATGAAGACTCACAAGATCTTCTAGAACTAACACCAAAAAAGATGTCCTTTTCATCACAGGGGATTGGAATGCAAAAGTAGAAAGTCAAGAGATACCTGGAGTAACAGGCAAATTTGGCCTTGGAGTATAAAATGAAGCAGGGCAAAGGCTAACAGAATTTTCTCAAGAGAATTCACTGGTCATAGCAAACATCCTCTTCTAACAACACAGAAGATGGCTCTTCGCATGGACATCACACAGTTGGCCAATACTGAAATCACATTGATTATATTCTTTGCAGCTGAAGATGGAGAAGCTCTGTACAGTCAGCAAAAGGAAGAGTGGGAGCTGACTGTAGCTCAGATCATGAGCTTCTTGTTGCACAATTCAGATTTAAATTGAAGAAAATAGGGAAAACCACTAGACCATTCATGTATGACCTAAATCAAATCCCTTACAATTATATAGTGGAGATGATGAATAGATTCAAGGAATTAGATCTGTTAGACAGAGTGCCTGAAGAACTATGGACAGAGGTTCATAACATTGTACAGACCACAGTGACCAAAACCATCCCAAAGAAAAAGAAATGCAAGAAGGCAAAGTGGTTGTCTGAGGAGGCTTTGCAAATATCTGAGAGACGAAGAGAATCAAAAGGAAAAGGAGAAAGGGAAAGGTACACCCAGCTGAATGCAGAGTTCCTGAAAATAGCAGAGACAAGAAGGCCTTCTAAAATGAACAATACAAAGAAATAGAAGAAAACAATTGAATAAGAAAGACTAGAGATCTCTTCAAAAAAATTGGAGATATCAAGGGCGCATTTCATGCAAGGATGGACATGACAAAGGACAGAAACAATAAGGACCTAACAGAAGCAGAAGAGATTAAGAAGAGGTGGCAAGAATATACAAAAGAACTATACAAAAAGGGTCTCAATGGCCTGGATGGTGTGGTCACTTACCTAGAGCCAGACATCCTAGAGTATGAAGTCAGGTGGGCCTTAGGAAGCATTACTACCAACAAAACTAGTAGAGGTGATGGAATTCCAGCTGAGCTATTTCAAATCCTAAAAAGATGATGCTATTAAAGGGCTGCAGTCAATATGTCAGCAAATTTGGAAACTCAGCAATGGCTCTAGGACTGGAAAATGTCAGTTTTCATTCCAGTTCCAAAGAAGGGCAATGCCAAGGAATGTTTAGACTACTGAACAATTGCACTCATTTCACATGCTCACAAGGTAATGCTCAAAATCCTTCAAGCTAGGTTTCAGGAGTATGTGAACTGAGAACTTCCAGATGTGCAAGCTAAATTTGGAAAAGGCAAAGGAACTAGAGTTCTAATTGCCAACATTTATTGGATCATAGCAAAAGCAAGGGAATTCTAGAAATACATCTACTTTTGTTCATTGACTATGCTAAAGCTTTTGACTATGTGAATCACAACAAACTGGACAATTCTTAAAGAGATAGGAATATCAGACCACCTTATGTGTTTGCTGAGAAACATGTATGCAGGTCAAGAAGCAACAGTTAGAACCGGACATGGAACAACAGACTGGTTCAAAATTAGGAAAGGAATATGTCAAGGCTGTATATTGTCACCCTGCTTTTTTAACTTCTATGCAGAGTACATCATGCAAAATGCTGGATTGAATGAATCACGAACTGGAATCAAGATTGCCAGGAGAAATATCAACAACCTCAGATAGGCAGATGATACCACTCTAATAGCAGAAAGCAAAGAGGAACTAAAGAGCCTCATGATGAAGGTGAAAGAGGAGAGTGAAAAATCTGGTTTAAAACTCAACATTCAAGAAACTAAGATCATGGCATCTGGTCCCATCATTTCATGGCAAATAGAGGGGGAAAAAGTGGAAGCAGTGACAGATTTTATTTTCTTGGGCTCCAAAATCACTGTGGATGGTGACTGCAGCCATGAAGTTAAAAGATACTTGCTCCTTGGAAGGAAAGCTGTGACAAACCTAGACAGCATGTTAAAAAGAAGAGGCATCACTTTGCTGATAAAGGTCCGTCTAGTCAAAGTTACGATTTTTCCAGCAGTCATGTATGGATGTGAGAGATGGACCTTAAAGAAGGCTAAGCACTGAAGAATTGATGCTTTTTTTAAAACATAAATTTATTTATTTTAATTGGAGGCTGATTACTTTACAATCAATATTGGTTTTGCCATACCTCAACATGAATCCACCACGGGTATAGACGTGTTCCCCATCCTGAAACCCCCTTCCACCTCCCTCCCCGTACCATCCCTCTGGGTCATCCCAGTGCACCAGCCCCAAGCATCCTGTATCATACATCGAACCTGGACTGGCAATTCGTTTCATATATGATATTATACATGTTTCAACGCCATTCTCCCAAATCATCCCACCCTCTCCCTCTCCCACAGAGTCCAAAAGACTGTTCTATACGTCTGTGTCTCTTTTGCTGTCTCGCATACAGGGTTATCGTTACCATCTTTCTAAATTCCATATATATGCATTAGTATACTGTATTGGTGTTTTTCTTTCTGGCTTACTTCACTCTGTATAATAGGCTCCAGTTTCATCCACCTCATTAGAACCGATTCAAATGTATTCTTTTTCATGGTCGAGTAATATTCCATTGTGTATATGTACCACAGCTTTCTTATCCATTCATCTGCTGATGGACATCTAGGTTGCTTCCATGTCCTGGCTATTATAAACAGTGCTGCAATGAACATTGGGGTACATGTGTCTCTTTCTGCTCTACTACAAAGCCACAGTCATCAAGACAGTATGGTACTGGCACAAAGACAGAAATATAGATCAATGGAACAAAATAGAAAGCCCAGAGATAAATCCACACACCTATGGACACCTTATCTTTGACAAAGGAGGCAAGAATATACAATGGGGAAAAGACAATCTCTTTAACAAGTGGTGCAGGGAAAACTGGTCAACCACTTGTAAAAGAATGAAATTAGAACACTTTCTAACACCATACACAAAAATAAACTCAAAATGGATTAAAGATCTAAATGTAAGACCAGAAACTATAAAACTCCTAGAGGAAAATGTAGGCAAAACACTCTCCGACATAAATCACTGCAGGATCCTCTATGACCCACCTCCCAGAATATTGGAAATAAAAGCAAAAATAAACAAATGGGACCTAATTAAAATTAAAAGCTTCTGCACAACAAAGGAAACTATAAGCAAGGTGAAAAGACAGCCTTCAGAATGGGAGAAAATAATAGCAAATGAAGCAGCTGACAAAGAACTAATCTCAAAAATATACAAGCAACTCCTGTAGCTCAATTCCAGAATTGATGCGTTTGAACTGTGGTGTTGGAGGACTCTTGAGAGTCCCCTGGACAGCAAGGAGATCAAACCAGTCAATCCTAAAGGAAATCAACACAGAATATTCATTGGAAGGACTGATGCTGAAGCTGAAACTCCAATACTTTGGCCACCTGACATGACTCATTGGAAAAGACCCTGATGCTGGGAAAGACTGAAAGCAAAAGGAGAAGGGAGCTGCAGAGAATGAGATGGTTAGATAGCATCACTGACTCAATAGACTTGAATAGAGGAGTCTGGTGTGCTGCAGTCCATAAGGTGATAAAGAATGGGACACTGCTTAGGGACTGAACAACAACAACAACAGCAAAGATAAAATGAAGATTATTTGGACCACCTTCAACGGAAAAAATAGGAAGCATAAAGGATGATGAAAGTGAAAGACTTAGTGGTTCAGTCGTGTCTGACTCTTTGGGACTGACCACATGGACTGTAGCCACCAGCCTCCTCTGTCCATGGAATTTTCCAGGCAAGAATACTGAAGTTGTAGCAATTCCCTTCTCCAAGGGATCTTCCAGACTCAGAGATGGAACTCAGATCTCCCACATTGCAGGCAGATTCTTTACCCTCTGAGCCACTAGGGAAGCCCATAGATGATAGATGTGGTGGTTATATAAAACATAAAACTTTTATATAGCAAAATTCACCATAAACCAACTTAAAAGACAAATGACATTGGAAGAAAGTATCCTTTACCGAAGATTTGTATCCTTAATGTTCAAAGATCTTTTTCAAGTCAATAACAGAGAAATGTGATATACAACCGACCAGGATGTATTTCACACAAGAAAAAATCTCAAATAGCCAATAAACATAAAAAGTTAAATGTCACTGTCAGTCAAGAAATGCAAATTTAAACCATAAAGAAAACAATAAGGATAAACATATGCACAATTAACAAACGAGTTTGGAGATTCAAGCCCTTTCAAACATTGTTGGATATACAAACTTATACAGGGAATTCCCTGGTGTTCCAGTGGTTAAGACTCCATGTTTCCATGGTAGGAGGTGGGGGTGGGGGGGCGTTTAACCCCTGGACAAGGAACTAAGATCCCAGAAGCCGTGTAGTGTGGCCAAAAAAGCCCCCAAAGCAAAAAACAAACAGAAAAGAGAAAAACATAATAGAATTCATGCACACAGTTTAAGCAAACAAACAAAAAAACATATATTACAGGATTTACTGTTTAGGAATGCTATTAATACTTCAAGGAATGTAGAGCAAAGAAATAATTAAGGATAGGATATACATATAATAATAAGGATATAATATATATAGGACATAAGGATAACAAAGAATATATATATATAATATATGTAATATATAACATGGCAGTATGTATAATAATAAAGAATTGGAAACAACCTAAGTGTCCAAAAACAGAGGATGTATGCAGCCATTTTAAAAGATATAGAAAAATACTTAGGAACAAAAAATATTTAAGGAATATTATTTAAAATAACAATAATGAAAATGCAGTCGGTAGGGGGAAAGAAGTTATTATTTTGACAACCTCACACTAAAGTTCAGATAGGGAGGGACTGTTTTGATTTAGTAAGATAACTTATCTCTTTGTGATTTAGAATAAAGCAAAAGACTCATTAACTTGCCTTGTGCAAAAGAGAATGGGAACTGGAAATGACCGCTTTGGAGTTTATAACTAAGGGAATTGACTTTGGAAAATGGAAAAGATATTCATTATCTTCTCCAGGAGAGAACTGGGCAGCTGGTGCTACTGTAATACCTCTGGAGGGTTGGCCAATGAGAGTTTTCCAGCGATGAGGGTAACTAATGGACTCTTAAAAAAACTGCTTTCTAATATGGGGTTTCAAGTTATTCTCTATGTCAAACTTCACTGTAAGCCGTTTTTTTCTTGCTCCCAAATCTTCCCTAAATGTTTGCTAACACACGACCTTGTTTAGGCCATATTCTGGGGGGAGAAAGGGTTGTGGAAATGTAGAAGGGATACTTCACACCCAGCAGGTGAAATAAGTGGTGGAGACCAAGGCAGAAAATCAGAGTTAGAGATAATCAGAAGAAACATATTCCTACCCCCACCTCCACAAAACCCCCAGGTACTCGCAGTGATATTGGTAGAGACTTGGATTTCACACCCATTCATAGGACAGAGCTTTGAGCAGGATTTTTTTCCATCCCAAAGGATGGCGAGACCTGTAAAGTCCATGGGGAGAGGGAACTCAGATAAAACAGTTTAGAAGGATACAGAGCATAAAAAGTTACCTAAAATGCTAAAATTATGAACAATATTTTCATCTTTTCTCACTTGTATTTTGATTCTTCTATAATGAATCCATATTACTTTTATAATTTTTATTTTTATTTTTTTAAATATAAATTTATTGATTTTAATTGGAGGCTAATTACTTTACAATATCGTATTGGTTTTGCCATACAAAAAAGTATACTGAGGGATGGGCTTCCCTGGTAGTCCAGTGGTTAAGAGTCTGCCTTGCAATGCAGAGGACACCAGTTTCAGTCCCTGGTCTGGGAAGATCCCACATGCTGTGGAGCAACTAAACCCATGCACCACAACTACTGAACCCATGCTCTGGAGCCTAGGAGCTGCAACTACTGAGCCCATGTGCCACAACTACTGAAGCCCTCATGCCTAGAGCTTGTGCCCCACAATAAGAGAAGTCACTGCTATGAGAAGCCCTAGCACCGCAATGAAGAGTAGACCCCTGCTCATGACAACTAGAGAAAGCCTGAGCCAAAACAAACAAAAAAAAAAGCAATTAAGACTCAGCACAGTCAAAATTAATAACTAAGTAAATAAAATTATAAAAAACAGAAAAAACATGTACTGAGGGAATAGGCAAATCCACCAAAAAGCTGATTTGTGGTTGCCAGGGACTGGCGGGAGGAAGGAATGGGAAGTGACTGCTTAATGGGTATGGCTTTCCTTTGGGGGAAATGAAAATGTTTTAGAGCTAGACAGAGGTTGTGGTTGTACAACACTGTGAATGTACTAAATGCCACTGAGTTATTCACTTTAAATGATTAATTTTATGTTACATGAATTGCACCTCAGCAGAAAAAAAAGAAAGAAATCTACTGAGGGGAAAAACATACAGCATAAATCAGAGTCTGCCACTCTCGTGCTTAAAAGCCTTCGGAGACTTCCTAACTCTTTAGCAGGCTCTTCATTTCTGGCCCTGCTGCTCCTCCACCACGGCTACCTCTTCCTGTAAACCTTACCCCCCAGCCATACAAAACCATGTTCAGTGCTCTGAAAGGGCCTATTCTTCCCTGCTTCTGTGACTTTATATGGCTTTTCTTTTCTTGGAATACCCTTCCCCTAGTTATTTTCCACTCATCCTTCAAAATTCAACTAAACATCTATTTTGAGAAGCTTTCCCTGACTTCATAGTCTCAGATGCCTCTTCCCAGATCCCAAGAACCTTCTGGACATTATTTTATCAATGTAGGTGATTGAGAATCTTAGGAGGACAGGACCTGGGCTTTTCCTCCCTTTAGCTTCAAAACTTGGCCCAGGAGAGAAGCCACAATTAATGTAGAATGAATAACAGATTTAAAATCACTGAAAATAACAAGCTTTTCTAATGTAAAATAGGTACAGGTAGTTATCCTGGGTATGAAATTGAAAATGATTCAGAAAAGTTTACTTGACTTACTGTAGTATTGATATAGAGGAACAGGATACCTTTCCTTTTTCTTCTTACTTTTTATGGATTATTTAGGGATTGAAGCATAGATAAAAATTCTGAATAATAGGTTAATAAAACTGTCAATCTAAGTAGCAAAATGGACCCACATGGGAGATAGAGGGTTGCAGAATACTGATGGTTTTAGGAAAATAAGGCTAAAAACTCAATCACATTTGTGAAAAGAACCCAAAAGTGAAAACAAACTAAAAAAACAAACAATCTAAACCCATGATAGGTAATAGATAAAAGGAGATTTCTTCTTCTTCTTCTTCTTTTTTTTTTTTTTTTTTGATACCTTACCTCGAAACTAAGATGCCCTATTGCTATCTTAGGATGGTTTTTATTTTAAAAATTTTATTTATTTATTTTATTTTTGGCTGCTGGGTCTTCATGGCTGCTTACAGGCTTTCTCTAGTTGCGGAAAGTAAGGCGTACTCTTCATTCCTTCATTCTTTCTGGAGTTATTTCTCCACTGATCTCCAGTAGCATATTGGGCACCTATCGACCTGGGGAGTTCCTCTTTCAGTATTCTATCATTTTGCCTTTCATACTGTTCTCAAGGCAAGAATACTGAAGAGGTTTGCCATTCCTTTCTCCAATGGACCAAATTCTGTCAGACCTGTCCAGCATGACCTGCCTGTCTTGGGTGCCCCACATGGCATGGCTTAGTTTCATTGAGTTAGACAAGGCTGTGGTTCGTGTGATTAGATTGGCTAGTGTTCTGTGATTATGGTTTGTGTGTCTGCTCTCTGACACCTCTCACAACACCTACTGTCTTACTTGGGTTTCTCTTATCTTGGATGGGGGGGTATCTCTTCATGGCTGCTCCAGCAAAGCGCAGCCGCTGCTCCTTACCTTGGACGAGGGGTGTCTCCTCACAGCTGCCCCTCCTGACCTTGAACATGGAGTAGCTCCTCTCGGCCCTCCTGTGCCCGTGCAGCCACTGCTCCTTGGACGTGGGGTTGTTCCTCTCTGCTGTAGGGTAGCTCCTCCCAGCCGCCGCCAAGATCCGATGCTGTAAAAAGCAATATTGCATAAGAACCTGGAATGTTAGGTCCACGAATCAAGGCAAATTGGAAGTGGTCAAACAGGAGATGGCAAGAGTGAACATCGACATTCTAGGAATCAGCACACTAAAATGGACTGGAATGGGTGAATTTAATTCAGATGACCATTATATCTACTACTGCGGGCAGGAATCCCTTAGAAGAAATGGAGTAGCCATCATGGAAAACAAAAGAGTCTGAAATGCAGTACTTGGATGCAATCTCAAAAACGACAGAATGATCTTTGTTTGTTTCCAAGGCAAACCATTCCATATCACAGTAGTCCAAGTCTATGCCCCAATCAGTAACGCTGAAGAAGCTGAAGTTGAATGGTTCTATGAAGACCTACAAGACCTTTTAGAACTAACACCCAAAAAAGATGTCCTTTTCATTATAGGGGACTGGAATGCTAAAGTAGGAAGTCAAGAAACACCTGGAGTAACAGGCAAATTTGGCCTTGGAATACGAAATGAAGCAGGGCAAAGGCTAATAGAGTTTTGCCAAAAAAATGCACTGGTGATAGCAAACACCCTCTTCCAACAACACAAGAGAAGACTCTACACATGGACATCACCAGATGGTCAACACCGAAATCAGACTGATTATATTCTTTGCAGCCAAAGATGGAGAAGCTCTATACAGTCAACAAAAACAAGACCAGGAGCTGACTGTGGCTCAGATCATGAACTCCTTATTACCAAATTCAGACTCAAATTGAAGAAAGTAGGGAAAAC
>SJYT01013473.1:38447-61592 GCA_006410635.1 Cephalophus harveyi | reverse complement strand
CAGCTATTTGTAAGGCCTCCCCAGACAGCCATTTTGCTTTTTTGCATTTCTTTTCCATGGGGATGGTCTTGATCCCTGTCTCCCATACAATGTCACGAACCTCATTCCATAGTTCATCAGGCACTCTATCTATCAGATCTAGGCCCTTAAATCTATGCTAAAGCTGAAACTCCAATAGTTTGGCCACCTCATGCAAAGAGTTGACTCATTGGAAAAGACTCTGATGCTGGGAGGGATTGGGGGCAGGAGGAGAAGGGGACAACAGAGGATGAGATGGCTGGATGGCATCACTGACTTGATGAACATGATTTTGAATGAACTCTGGGAGTTGGTGAGGGACAGGGAGGTGGAGGCCTGGCATGCTGCAATTCATGGGGTCACAAAGAGTTGCACACGACCGAGTGACTGAACTGAACTGAACTGAGGAGGTACTCTTCATTGTGGTGCATGGGCTTCTCATTGCAGTGGCTTCTCTTGTTTCAGGGCACTGGCTCCAGGGTGCGTGCATTTCAGTAGATACAGCACATGGGCTTAGTTGCCTTGAGGCATGTAGAATCTTCCCAGACCAGGGATGGAACCTGTGTGCCCTGTACTGGCAGGAGGATTCTTAACCACTGGACCACCAGAGAAGTCCCCATAGGATGGTTTTTAAAAATACCTAAGCCTTATAGGATTTAGAAGAAATATTTATACATTTATTTTAAAAATTTTTTGGCTGTGCTGGGTCTCCTTTGCTGTACACTGGCTTTCCCTACTGTGGTGAGTGGGGGCCACTCTCTAGTTGAGGTGCAAGGGCTTCTCATTGTGGTGGTTTCTCTTGTTGAGCTGTACAGGCTCCAGGGCGTGTGGGCTTCTGTTGTTGTGGCATGTGGGGTCAGTAGTTGGGCTGGAGGCCTCCAGAGCTCAGGCTCATTAGTTGTGGCACGTGGGCTTAGTTTCCCCATGGCATATGGGCTTAGTTTCCCCGTGGCATATGGGATCTTCCTGGACCAGGGATCAAACTGGTGTCCCTTGCATTGCAAGGCAGATTCTTAACCTCTGAACCACCAGGGAAGTCAGTCTTATGGATTTTAAATGAACCTAAGCTCCTAATGAAATCATCGATATAAAAAAAAAAAAAAATCATCAATGGCTGCTGAAACTATTAGGTAAAAATTTGATGAAGAACTTTACAATGTATATACCAGGTTGGCAACTACTGAACCTTAGCATTTACTAAAAGTGGGACAGACATTTATTGCCTCCTGATAAGGTGCAATAGGAAGTATATATTACCACTTAAGAAACAATCTTGCCAAAAAAATTGAACCTGAATTTAAAAAGTCTCTCACCATCATGTTGTGAGAAATATAAAGCAAAATTGTGGTTGTGTGGTTTAGTCGCTAAGCCGTGTCCAACTCTTGCAATCCCATGGACTGTAGCCTGCCAGGTTCTTCTGTCCATGGGATTCTTCAAGCAAGAATACTGGAGTGGGTTGCCGTTTCCTTCTCCAGGGGATAAAAGAAAGAGGAGCATGTTAAATGACCCCATTGATATATGAGAAATCGAATCAAGAAGATGGGAAATTCTACAAGGCAAATGATTCAATTTCTTCAAAAATTAGTTGTGTAAAATAAAAAGGAGGGGGAAAGTTAGAATTCAAGGAGACAAAGAGACAAATTTTGAATAAACCTAAAAAGATATTTTTGAGACAATTTAGAAAACTTTACATGGATTGGATATTGATATTATTAAGGAATTATTGTGAACTTTATTATTTGTGAAAACAATATCTATCACATCCTTATTCTTTTTTTCTAAAGTTTATTTTTTATTTTATTGAAGTATAGAGGATTTACAACATACTATTATGTTTTTTATGTTCTTATATCCAGAGATTGAAATATTAATGATGAAATGGCATGGTGCCTTGAATTTGCATTGAAATGCTTTCTAAAAAGTGTGTGTTGGAATAGATGAAACAGTGACACAGAATATTAATAATTGTAGACTTTGGATGATGGCAGGCACATCGATTCATTTTTACTATTCCTTCCCTTTTTGCGTATGTTTGAAAATTTCCATTAGAAAAAGTTTTAAAGAATAAGCCTAATATTCAGCAATCTTGCGGCAATGGCCCATCTACTGAGTCAAGACTATGTTACAGAAGATGCCATTGTTGGACCATTGGGAAGATCTTGGGTGTTGGAGTCAGAAAGTCCTGGGTTTGAATTCCAGCTCCACTACTTACCAGCCCTGTCAGGTTGGGCAAGTTACTGACTTCTCTGAACTTATTTTCTTATCTGTAAACAGGGATGATTATTACCTACTTCAGATGGCTTACAGAATAAGTGAGATGATATACGAAGTGTCCATCACATGCCCAACATAGTCTTTATTCTAGGTATATGCATAGGTATATGCATCTACATAAATAAAATGTGGGTTTTTAAACAAAAGTGGAATCTTATTTTATTTATGTATTATTTGGCAATTTACTTTTATCACATTACAATATATAGTCTCTCTTTTTGTCAATTCATGTGGCACTTACATGTGGTTCAATCAATAATGCCATTCATATGTCTTTACTCCCAGGTATGAACATTTCTGTGAGATAGAATGCTGCGAAATTGTTAGGAGGAAGAGGGTATGTAGTGTGTATCTTGATGGTGCTCCAAAATGGTCCTACTGCTCCTCCACAAATTATTGTCACATGAAGGCCTCAGTATTATCTATTTTCTACACATTTCTAAGTTGTGTTCTGGAAGGTATATCCGTTTTTATTTCTCAGTAGGCGTGAAAGTGTTTCAGAAAGTAAACGTGTTTGAGTAGCAAAAATCAGCCTCATGGGAAATAGTCAGGTTCCATTCTGCTCTTTGTTCCTGTAGAGGATAATTCACTACATGCTGTTTTCAAGGTTGAATGTAGGGGTATATTGGATAAAGTAAATGGAAGTCCTACTTTGCTTCATTGAAAGCCAGTGAGGATTATTTGAGGCAGAATCTTGAAAGAAAGCAGGGGAAAAAACCCTCCTCTCAAATGAGGTCCCAGTGGCTGGCAGCCATGGAAAGATGGATGAGTAAAGAAAGGGGAAGGAAAGTCTGCCTTGATTCCCTGGGGAGTTCAAGATCTCACTTTTCCCTCCTGTTGTTCTAGTGACTTTTACAGAGGACAGTTCTAGATAAGGATGGTTTCAAAAAGAAAATAAATCCAAATGGAAACCAATCTGGCCTTACTTATGTCAGAGCACCTGCCATGTGGTGTACAATAGTCCCAAGCAGAGCTCCTAAGAAAGATCATTTTGTAAACCATTCTTCCGCTGTGGGAAGCCAACAATTGTCCTTTGTCCATGCAGCCCTCCCATCATCCCGCTATGGAGTTGCTGGTCCAAACCACTGTAGTAAGGTTTCGGCAAGAAGAAATTATTCTATTGTTTGTTTGTTTGTTTTTTTTGAAGTTAGATCAGTAAGGCTGATGTCATTTACGACGGATGGCTTTGGGTCCCAGCTGTCCCAGATGTAGGAGATCATGTGCTACCCCAGTGCTGGATATATTTCTCCAGATCCATAGGCTGAATGGCCACAGAGAAAGTGACCTATGTCAGATGAGAATCTATGTAAGTCCCCAAAATACTGAGGTTTTTTTTTTTAGGTGAAGTAAAATCAACATCTTGCTTAGTGTCTTCAAAACACTATTTATTTAAAAACAATTAAATAAATAGATGCCCTGGTCTTTCTTGACTGAAGAGATAGGTTTTTGTGGTTTTTTCCCTTAACTTATTTTTGGCTGCTCTGGGTCATTGTTGCTGCACGTAGACTTTCTCTACTTGCAGTGAGTGGGGCTACTCTAGCTGTGGTGTGTGGGCTTCTCCTTATCGTGGCTTCTCTTGTTTCAGAGCATGGGCTTTAGGTGCTCAGGCTTCAGTAGCTGTGGCAAGCAGGCTCAGTAGTTTTGGTGAATGGGCTTAGTTGCCCCGAGGCATGTGGGATCCTCCTGGACCAGTGATCCAACTTATGTCCCCTCCATTGGCAGGTGGATTCTCAATAACTGGACCACCAGGGAAGTCCCAGAGATAGGTTTTAAATCCAGGTTACTAACTCAATAATGTATGGACAACATTTCATTGCATTTGATCTCCAAAACACATTTTGCCTCTAATTCCTTTTTTAGTCGTGAACCAGTCTTTTGCTATGACAGATAGGTTGACTACAGCAAATGGGAAATTTGCATAAAAGCCTTAATGTAATCTTGTTTGTTTTTCTTTGACAGGCAACTTTAATTATTTTGACAAATATTTAATGTGCCAAGTATTGTCTTAGATGCTAAGGATAAAGCAGAACAAAACAACAAAAATCATTGCATTTGTGGGTTTACATGCTAGTTGGAAAGTTTCATTCATTCATTCACTTATTTATTCCATAAGCATTTACTCATCTTCTCATATGACTCAGGCCTTAAACCATATACTATGCCTAAATAGGATTTTATCCTTGCCCTCAAAGTCTGGTGGGAGAAATACAACATGTCCCCTCTCCTTCTCTGCTGCCCTCCATATATCTTTATATATAGAAAGCACAGAGGAAGGGCACCTTGTTCAGTTTGAGTGGTTGGAAGAATGTTTCTCGGGAAAACATGTAAACAAACGAATCGAGGCTGGAAGAACGAACTGATGGGGGAGAAAGGCACTCCTGGTGGTGATGAGACAGAGCACAGCCTAGGGCCTGGACCAGATGAGGAGACCAGTGAATGCTGTTGAATGAATGAAGGGAACTTCCTCAGGAGAACACAAACTCCAAGAGGTATGTTCTGGGAACTGCAGGTCCTTTACCATAGCTGAAGTTTAAAGTATGTGCAGATGAGGAGCAGAAGATGGAGCTAGGGAAGAGGCTGGGTTGGGGCATGAGGTAGACCTGGCTAAGGAGCTTTATCCTGATGACAATTAGAAGATTTGTGGATCATTTTAAACAGCAATGTGACATGGTCTGATTGTTTTATTCTTTTCTTAATAAAAACATATTTTAGGGACTTCCCTGGTGATCTGGTGGTTAAGACTCTGTGCTTCTAATGCAAGGGGTGAGGGTTCAAACCCTAGTCAGGTACATAAGATCCCACATGCTGAATAGTGTGGCCAGAAGACTTTTTTTAAACATGTTTTTAAAATTCCACAAATGACAGATGTTTATTTTAGATGACTCTTCAGGGACTTTTTGTGGGAGCAATGATTTCATTGTGTTATTTTTGTAAATGGTACTTTACCCACCTCTTTCTGCTTCACAGTGGAAGGACCTTTTTCTTTCATTGGGCCTGACATCCAGAAAGCTCTCTGTAAAGATTTGCTGTTTTTGAAATTCCATGGACCCTGGTGAGGAGCAGTCACCTTAGGTGAGGCCATGATCTGGCCTAATTGTGCCACTCTGAGAAACTGGAGCTTTATTACCTAACTGGGAATATTTAGCAATTCCCTCTGCCATTATATGTTTTTAATCTCTATTTTTTTTCACCTTTTATTATGGAAAAATCCAAATATTAATGTATGTGAAAATAGAAAGGATAGTGTAATAAACTCTCATGCACCCATCAGCCAACTTCAACAATTAACAACTTAGAGCCGATCTTGTCCCATTTATATTCTTTTCCCAACCACATTATTTTGAAGTAAATCCAAGACATCAGATCTTTTTGTATGTATCTCTAAAAGATAAGAACTTGTTTAAAAACATATCTATGATTATTACAACTAACAAAGAGGTTTTTTTTTTTACTGCCATCAATGTATAGTCAGAGCTCAAATTCTAGTTGTCTGATTTTTTTTTTTTTTATAATTTGGCTTATTTGAGTCATGCTTTAAACAAGGTTCACATTTGTATTGGTTTGTATAAATTTTCTTTAATTAATAGGTTCCCTCTCTTTTTGTTCTTACCTTGCTTGCTATTTAACTATAGGCTCTTAACAGAATGGGTAAGTTGAGAACAGCACTTTTAGGGTGCCATTTCCTTCATGCTTACCTTCACAAAGTTTTTTTTCTTAACGCTTGATAATTTTTAAGGTACAAAATGGTATCTCATTATTGCACAACATTCTTTTAATTTGCAAAGCATGTCTAATATTGCCTTGTTTTTAGCCTGTCAGCTTTATCCATTAAGATCATTAAGACACATGGTGATCACACCATATATCAAAATAAGCTCTAGATAGAATAAAGGGTTAAATATGAATAAATAAAACAATAAAAAACTAAAAGGGAACATAATATTGAACATATTCTTGGAAAGGGATGATGTTACCTAAACAGAAAAGGAATGGAAAATATGACAAAGAAAGTATCAATAAAATCAAGTATATGCTGTTAAAACTTTTTGGTCAGCAAATACAAAATGAGAAGACAAATGATTAACTTGGTGGGGGAAATAGTTGCCATCTATGAGAGATAATAGTTAGTAGCTTTAACATATAGCCTTGTGTAGGTGGTCACTGGATCCAGATGGGTCCACTCACAAGATGACTGTAAGTCATTATCTTCTTTAAAAAAAAAATTTATTGGAGTGTAGCTGATATACAACATTACATTAGTTTCATGTGTACAGTGAAGTGAATCAGTTATATGTATGCATACAGCCACTCTTTTTTAGATTCTTTTCCCATATAGGTCACTACAGAGAGTATTGAGTAGAGTTCCCTGCAGTATACAATAAGTCCTTATTAGTTATTTATTTTATATATAGTAGTATATATATATCAATCTCAGTCTCCTAATTTATTCCCCTCTCCCCTCCCTGGAATATTGTCACTTTGCTAATTTAACTTCTATGCAGAGTACATCATGTGAAATACTGGGCTGGATGTGTCACAAGTTTCAATCAAGATTGCCAGGAGAAATATCAGCAGCCTCAGATATGCAAATGATACCACTCTAATGGCAAGAAATCAAAAGAAGTAGTCCCATCACTTTATGGGAAATAGATGGGGAAAAAGTGGAAAGAGTAAAAGATTTTATTTTCTTGGTCTCCAAACTCTCTGTGGATAGTGACTGCAGCCATGAAATTAAAAGATGCTTGTTCCTTGGGAGGAAAGCTATGACAAACCTAGACAGTGTATTAAAAAGCAAAGATGTCATTTTGATGACAATAGCGTGTATAGTCAAAGCTATGATTTTTCTAGTAGTCATGTATGGATGTGAGAATTGGACCATAAAGAAGGCTGAGCATCAAAGAATTGATGCTTTTGAATCATGGTGCTGGAGAAGACTCTTGAGAGCCCCTTGGACTGCAAGATAAAACAGTCAATCCTAAAGGAAATCAACTCTGAATATTCATTGGAAGGACTGATGCTGAAGCTCCAAAACTTTGGCCACCTGATGCGAAGAGTCGACTCATTGGAAAAGACCCTGATGCTGGGAAAGATTGAGGGCAAATAGAGAAGGGAGCAGCAGAGGATGGGATGGTTGGATGGCATCACCGACTCAATGGACATGAGTTTGAACAAACTCTGGGAGATAGTGAAGGACAGGGAAGCCTGGTGTGCTGCAGTCCATGGGGTCACAGAGTCAGATATGACTTAGCTGAAGAACAGCAACAATCCCCTCTGGTAACCATAAGTTTGTTTTCTACATCTGTGATTCTATTTCTGTTTTTTAAATAAATTCACTTGTACCATTTTTTAGATTCCACATATAATAATATCATATATCATATGATCTAGAAATTTTTTTTTTTTCAAGATCTCCTGCCCCAGTTATTCACCTGAGAAGCCTAGGAATTGAGGGCAAGATTCTTAACATTTAGTTCCTCTATTCTGTCTGTTGGTCTCACCGTCCTTCTGCTCTGTTGGCCTCAGGAATTCTGCTGGGCCACTGCTGACCCCCTCCCCACCACTGACATCTGTCTTCCTTCTTCTACTCTAACTTACAGGAAAACACTCTCTACTTCATATATATGTGTGCACACATATACATATATATATATTTAGCAGTGCTGGGTCTTAGTTGTGGCATACAAACTCTTAGTTGTGGAATGTGGGATCTAGTTCCCTGACCAGGGAGTTAACCTGGTACCCCTGCATTGAAAGTGCAGAGTCTCAGCCACTAGACCACCAGGGAAATCCCTCTACTTCTTATGACTTTCAAGTCATAAGATTTTCAAAGGGATTTCACGCAAAAGAGCTCTGGGCTCCTGATGACCCAGTTAATTTTGTTAGACCACAGACCTGAACTCACAAGCATTCTTAGGAGGAAGGAGGAAGGGCAAAAGTGCAAATCAGAGGATGGTCAGGC
Source organism: Cephalophus harveyi (assembly GCA_006410635.1). Lineage (NCBI taxonomy): Eukaryota > Metazoa > Chordata > Mammalia > Artiodactyla > Bovidae > Cephalophus > Cephalophus harveyi. Next base: position 53,341 of record SJYT01013473.1, on the reverse strand, counting down.
CCCTGTGGTACTAAAGCTATACCGGTCTCAGTTCAGTCGCTCAGTCGTGTCCGACTCTTTGCGACCCCATGAATCGCAGCACGCCACTCCCAGGATTTGTTGCATAAATTATTTCCTGGCCACAAGTAACAGAAGCTGATGTTGGCAGATTGAACAGAAAAGAGTTTTACTCAGAGGATAATGGGTAGCTCATAGAATTGTTGGGAAGACTGGAAGAAACAATTGTGGGCTAAGATTTCAAGAGAATCCCCCCAAATTAGTAGCATAGCTAGCCTAATGAGCAGACTGAGGCCACTTCCCTGTCACCATTCAGCCACTATATGCTGCCAAGAACTCAATTTGACTGCAGGTACAGCCGCTGTTGCTAAAGGGGCTTCCCAAGTGACTCAGTGGTAAAGAATATGCCTGCCAATGCAGAAGACATGGGTTCAATCCCTGGATCAAGACGATCCCCTGGAGAAAATGGCAAGCCACTTCAGTACTCTTGCCTGGGAAATCCCGCGGACAGAGGAGTCTGGCAGGCGACAGTCCATGGGATTGCAAAGAATTGGACTTGACTTAGCAACTGAACAACAACGGCTGCCAAAAGCATCAGTTCAACTTCTGCACCAGAACCACAACCTTACAGACCATCCCAGTTCCCCTAAACCACTTGGCTCTGCCACCCACCCCCCACCAGAAAAGGAGTGCACTGTGTAGCCTTTCCCCTGTCACTGCCCCTTTCTTCACCAGAATCTCACACAAATGCATTTGATTAGAGGAAAACAAGTCACATGCCCTTGCCATAACTGCAAAGGAGGGGGAAGGGGATTGAGTACTTTGCATTCTAACTTTGTGGAACTCAGAAAGGGAAAATTCTCCTAACATCAGAAAGCTGTTCAAAGGCATTGGGTACCCAAGTGAAAGTCGCTCAGTCATGTCCAACTGTTTGCGACCCCATATAGTCCATGGAATTCTCCATGCCAGAATACTGGCGTGGGTAGCCTTTCCCTTCTCCAGGGGATTTTCCCAACTCAGGGATCAAACCCAGGTCTCCCACACTGCAGGCAGATTCTTTACCAGCTGAGCCATAAGGGGAGCCCTTGGGTACCCAAAGACCAGGACAATTGTTTACCAGAATGAATGACTTAGGCTGGGTGTGGCAGAGGGTGGTCTCTTTCAGATAAGGTGGACTTATATCTGTCAATTAAAATATGGACCAAGTTAAAATATGAAATGACATACTTACAAGGTTATTCATAGAGGCATTTAAAAATTTTTTATTTAGTTTTTAATTGAAGGATACTTGCTTTGCAGAATTTTGTTTTTTTTTTTTTCTGTCAGTCCTCAACATGAATCAGCCATAGGTATACATTTATCCTCTCCCTTTTGAACCTCCCTCCCATCTTCCTCTCCATCCCACCCCTCTAGGTTGATATAGAACCCCTGTTTGAGTTTCCTGAGCCATACAGCAAATTCCTGTTGGCTATTTATTTTACATATGGTAATGTAAGTTTCCATGTTACTCTTTCCATACATCTCACCCTCTCCTCCCCACTCCCCATGTCCATGAGTCTATTCTCTATGTCTGTTTCCCATGGAGGCATTATTTTTAATAGCAAAAGATTGGAAACTGAATGCTTTGTAATAGAGATTTGGTTGAATAAAAATCATGGTACATCAGTACACACATGGAAGAAAGTGCACCTGAATGAAGGAGGAGAAATGATCTCTAGAATATATAAGTGAAAAAACAAAGTGGATAATAACACGTATAGTAGCTATCTTTTCTGTACAAAGTGTGGGGATTTATATATGGCTTAACCACAGAAATTGCATTTTTGCTGATAAAATAATTAATCTTTGGCAGTTTTGCACAATTCAGCATAATACAGGGCAGAGGAAACAAGCACAGAAAAGAGACTTTTCTGAGTGTATTTGTTATGAACTTTTGACATTGGAATCACATAAATGTGTTTTACAAATTCAAATTTTAATTTAATTTAAAACAATTCCTAAGATCTTAAAACAAACCCCAAACAATGATCTTAACTGTATGTGAAGTTAATTAAGTAGCTGCAGAGAGAAAACACTTAAAGAGATTCTAAAATATGGTACATTTGCTATACATACATAGTGGAGTATATTTTAAGGACAAAGAGAGCTGTAAAGAAATCTAACACTTCTCTCAACAGTTATATTGCTAATAGAAGTCTTTTTTTAAATTAACTTATTTTTTAATTGAAGGATAATTGCTTTACAGAATTTTGTTGTTTTCTGCCAAACCTTAACATGAATCAGCCATAGGTATAATAGAAGTCTTTATATTAGTGTTTTCAATATTTTTTATACAGTATAGCTGCTGCTGCTGCTGCTAAGTTGCTTCAGTCGTGTCCGACTCTGTGCGACCCCATAGACGGCAGCCCACCAGGCTCCCCCGTCCCTGGGATTCTCCAGGCAAGAATACTGGAGTGAGTTGCCATTTCCTTCTCCAATGCATGAAAGTGAAAAGTGAAAGTGAAGCCACTCAGTTGTGTCTGACTCTTAGCGACCCCATGGACTGCAGCCCACCAGGCTCCTCCATCCATGGGATTTTCCAGGCAAGAGTACTGGGGTGGGGTGCCATTGCCTTCTCCGATAAAATATAGCACAAAGTAGTAAATAATTATGTTAATGTTTTTAGGAACCAAGATTTTTAGTGTAAGAGAAGAGAAATATAAAATCAAAGGCATTACTAAAAATAAATTTGAGTATTAAATTTGAATTAAACATATCAGTATTTGCTTATGATAGTTTCTACTATTTCTATACTTTTCAGAAAGGCTTAGAAGTATTAAACCCCACAAACAATGGGCAATGTCTAGTGCCCAGATTGTGGTCCCCAAATGACATTCCTTGTTTAAAAGAATCAGGATCTTGGATGACTGATTCCAAGTTTGGGGTAGTACATATACAAGATAAAGTTTACACATCTTCATGAGCCAAAACTATGAAGTTATCAAAGATTCTTTTTATCAAAAGGACTCAAGAGCTAACATGAAGGGACTCCAATTGGTCAAAGACGGAATAACTGAAGTACGCAAAAAAAGTAATGATTGCATTTGATTGAAATACACAGAATATGTAAAACCTAATGAGTTCATGAGCGGGTGGGGTAGAGGAGTTTCTTAAATAGATTAACAAACTCTTTGGGCAACATTGGTGTAACTAGGTCATGGACCTTACCCTGAAAATTGGCAATTTAAGAGAAATAAGTAAGCATTTTCCTGCTTTTCCAATTCAGTCTGTATTTCAGGATGACCAAATAGCCCTAATTACTGAAGAAAAGTTCTTCTATACAGATTGTTCCCAGCTGATAAATGTGAAAGGAATTACAGAATTAGAAAAATCACCATTTTGTTATCCTAATGATAGAACTGATTAAGGCAAAGATCAATAAAGGATGAAAGCATTAGATGAAAGGCTTATGGGGAACTTTAGTACATTTCATGATACTGAACTCTTTTAGCTTTTTCTAGTCTGTAAATCTCTTGATCTCTCCTTCAAATCTGAATGATAGCTTTGCAGAGTATTTTTGCTTAGGTTTTCCCCTCTTGTCACATTTTGGGGAGCTTATTCTATCATGAGGACACTGCTGTTGGCAAGTGCCATGTTGGAGTCCTTCCTATAGTTTATTAGTCCCAGGACCTGGATGGGCCCACCAGTTGGTGGGCACCAATTCTGGAATTTCCCAGGCTATGCAGCTAACTGCACAGCTGGCCTGCTGGTGGGTAGAGCTGTGTCCCTGTGTTCTGGAGCCTGAGAGATTTTGTGTGTGCACTCTAAGAGTGGAGTTTCCATTTCCCACAGCCTTCTGACTCTCCTGAAAGTAAGCTGTGATGGCCTTCAAAGTCACATGTTCTAGGGGCCCTATCTTCTTGTTGCAGGACCCTTGGTTGGGAGCTCAGAACACCTCCTCCTTGGGAAGAAACTCTGCCATTGTAACTAACCTCCCATTTGTGGGTTATGGGTCTTAGGTACCCCTCCTACCTAATTGTGGTTTCTTCTTTATATCTTTAGTTGTAGAAGATCTTTTCTGCTACTCTTCAAGTAGTTCTCATAGTTGCTCTGTAAATAGTTGTAATTTGGGAGAAGGTGAGCTCAGGGTCTTCCTGACATCTTGGTCCTTCCCTAGAAAAAACAGCTTATGGAGAAGTTTACAATGGAGAGATCCAGCTGACACCACCTGAATCTGCTGATCGATCTTAACTTCCCTAAGAGTGAGACCACCAGATGATATGTGCGTCTTGAGATTCCCCCTTTTGGAAAATAGAAACTGAATCTAACAAGCCTTTTAGAACTAACCTCCAGTTTACATGAACTACAGGTGGTAGAACCTCAAGTTTAAGTGATACCACAAGGACATAAATGGATAAACTCAGAATATATCCATAGGATAGTCTATAGAACAACTGAACTAATTTAATCAGGAAATCAATGACATAAAGAAAAATTAAAAGTTGGGGCAAGGTGGGGAGAGACTGTCCTAGATTGAGAAAGACTCAAAAGATATAACCATCAAACACAAAATATAGAACTCACCTGGATCCTGATTCTAAAGAGCCAACTATAAAAATATATATTTCTTTAGATATATAGTCTAAGAATAAGATGATATTAAAGAATTACTGCTCCTATTAGGTGTGTTTCTGGCAGAGTGGTTTTATAAGAAAATATTCATATAATTTAGAGATGTGAAATGAAGTATCTAGAGAAGAAGTAATGAGGGCTTTAAAATACTTCCACAGAAAAAGAACGATAGATAAAGCAAGTGTGGCAAAATCCTAATTATTATTGAATTGGATGGTGGGTATATTTTGTACTATTCTCTCCAGTTTTATTTATTTGAATTTTTTTGTATTAAAAAAGATAGTGGAGGGGATTCCCTTGCTGTCCAGTGTCTAGAATCTGGCACTTTCATTGCTGTAGCCTAGGGGTCAGTCCCTGGTTGGGGAACTAAGATCCTGTAAACCTCACAGCATGGCCAAAAAGAAAAAGTCTTCGGGATGGTAATTCAGTCTGACCCTTGAAAGTCAATGGAGCAAATAAATAGAAAAACTTTTTTGCAAAACTGCCTATCTTGCTGTTCTTTAGTTGTCAATTCACACTATTTGGTAAAGCACATCTGATGTCCGTGATCACACCTTGGATGATGTGATCATGGTGAAAGGAAGGGCTGTTGCTGGGTGTAACAATTCTTTCTCTCTCACATCATTTTTTGCTAACACCTGAGATGGCACCTCAACACATCCAAGCAGGGTACAGAGTAGTTTGCAATGTTCTTTTGCATCCAAAAACTGCTAATTACACTCAGTGTCTTTGCTGATTCACTGAGGAATAACTTTTGACCTTGTAAGTAGATCTCAAGATTTAAATGGGGACTTTGAAGAAGTTAACAAGCATGTTGTCCGTATCCCACTTTTCCTGACAGTTCCTCTGTGCTTGCCCTGTTTGAGTAAGGGTGCTGGATAAAGGAAGAAGACTTTTTTTTTTTTTTTTCCAGATGGATTATAAAAATCAGGGATGCAAATGCAGCCAAGTGTGTGGCCCCCTCTCCATTCCAGAACCTGGAGCAGGCAGACATCACAAAATGATCACAGTTTTCCTTCTCTGGACTCTTCTTGCCATACTACTCCAGGTAGCACCATATTGATGAAATTATTACCAAACCAAATTCAGGGCTGCTCAACTGCACTTAGTAAAGCCAATCTACTGACACTAGGTCGCCATGAAGCAAAATGTACTATTTATTGCAGGGGCCAAGCAAGGAGTCTGGCAGTTAGTGTTTAAAAAGCCTGGCTTCCCCACTGGTGTTCAGGGGAGGATTTTTAAAGACAGGGTGAAGGAGGGGGAGCTATGGGGTATATGATCAGGTCCTGGGCATTCTTCTTATTGGTTGGCAGTAAGGTAATTGGGAATCAACATGATCAATCTTTTGGTTCCATCCCACTAGGTCTACATGCTTGTGGACCACACACAGATAATTTCTTCCACCTGATGGGGGTTTCAGTATCTGCAAAACAGCTCAAAGGGTAGGGCTCAGAATATTACTTATAGCCCTTTAGGAAGAATTAAAGGTCCTTGACTTTTTAGCCATACTTAATGGCTAAAGTATTATTTTGTCTTACTTGCGGTTTTCTTTTCTTTCTGCATTTTCTCACTTTGATTAAATGTATTCTTTGACACTTGGGGAAGGAGGCTAAAATTTTCCTATAGACAAGAGGCACAGAAAGGACATTGGGTGACTGGATGTCCTGTTCTCAGAAGGTCCTATAGGGTCTTACTCGGCTACAAAATGATTCCTACTCAAAAACATCTTCAGACTAGATAATAGAGTAAAGCATTTATGTAACTATTTTTTTTTAAACTTTTACAAACAAGGAGAAAAATACCTTTAATAGGAACTCAAGGAATTTAGATTAGATTGGGTTTCAGGAAGAGCCTCATGTGAGGAGACTGAAATCTGTGAATAAGTATTAGAAACATTATTTTTCTTAAAAGGCCTTTTAAAACTGGCCAGATTCTTATTGTCTGAAATGGTCTAGGACTAAAGAGGTTGACAACCATCTTTCAGCCTTTGTTAAGGGATCTGGTGCTTCTTCCCACCTATCTTCCTTATAATAGAATATTCTTTAAGAAAATATGTCTGTTTGCATAGGTCTGCCCCTTCTCTTCAACCTGGGGTACAGGCCTAGCCAATCACATTGCTCCCCATTTCCTTGAATGCAGAAGTTAACACGTGAATGGGCACATGACTTTAGCTGGGCATGTTAAATTATAGCTATAATTTTTCAGTGAGATGTGGCATGGCTAGGATGCGTATGATTGGCTGTCAGTAACTGGGAAATGGAGCCAACAGTGGGAGCCCGTCAGTGCCAGATACTGTAGTATTTTTTGTTCACAGTGGTGCTCTTGGAATTTGTGATTACCTTGCAACCTGATGGCCCTGAGACTGTATTTGCTGTAGAGAGATACAGACAGATTAAAGCAGAGAGATTAAGAAACTCATTGGAAGTGTCTCTTTGAGAGAATAAAGCGGATGTTGTTTGTTTACTTTTGTGGCAGCCATTCAAGTGTTGAAGGAGCAACTTGCTTTTGTTCTGTTTCCTGCCTTCAGACAAAACCTGTAAATAAGCAGTCTCTTGGATAAGGTACGTGTCAGGTATATTGAGGACAAACTTCACATTTAATTAGAAAACGAGGGAGCAGAAGACAGTATTTGGAGGAGGGGGCAGATTTTCTATGATCCCTAACAGGCATAGTTATCTAATAAAACTCCATGTAACCAACTCATGAAAGTAATTGATGCTCTCCATTCCTTCTGGAAAATGTATCAGTGAAGGTATACCTGTGTGCTTCTGCGTCCAATGTTTACTGAGCACTTACCAAGTTTTTTAATACAGATTAACTCGTTAAATACTTAGAACAACACCATTTTGCAAGTGAGAATAATATGGCATAAGGAAGTTAAAGAACTCAGCACCAACTGAGTTAGATGCTTACCAGGATTCAGTGATGTTTGCTAACAAATTGATTTTTGCCAGGCACACATGGTATAATTTAACTAAATAAAGTGTAAATCTGTGAAGTCTGAACATAAAGAGAGATTGAGCTATTATTTCTATGTAAGCAATATTGAATGTTTTGGAAAGGTTTGATAAAGGTGAGTTTCAAAAAAGGTTGCTATTGAATTAGGTCTAAGCAAGACCAACCACTGTTTCCTGTGTCTATGACTTGGCCTAGTGCTGCTGTTTAGAAACCCTTGTCTCTTGTTTTTCTCCTTCAAATGCTTTCCTTCAGATTGATCTCCTCTGAGAAGACTTCTCATGGAGACTGAGTTTTACTAGTTCTGTGACTCAGCAGCAAGTTGCTTAATCTCTCTAAGCCTTAGAGTCTGTATCTGTGAGATGGAGATAATAATATTTACCTTTCAGGATAGTTGTAGAAATTAAGCTGGTTTATCTGGCTCATTGTGAGTACTCAACAAATGGCAAAAAAAAAAAAAATATATATATATATATACATACACATATATACATATATATATATGTGTGTGTGTGTGTATATATATATATATATATATGGTGTGCTTGTTCTTGTGCTGGGGGCTATGGAAACAGATGAACAAGATAGTCCCTACCTCCAGAAGACCAAGACTAGCACAGGACTGTTTGCTTTCAGCTCCACTTCCCCTGTAGTGAGTTGAAGCAGATTTTCACAAATGTAATTGGAAACTCTTCTAGATGTTTTCAGTCGCTGATACCATTATGTCATCCAGCTTCTCAGCATTCGAATAACATCCTGAAGCCCTGGAATGCATCGGCACAAAGGCTTTCTTTTCTTTCTTTAAAAAAAAAAAAAATTTATTCATTTGTTTGACTGCATCAGGTTGGGTCTTAGTTGCAGTGCTTAGGCTTAGTTTTCCCAAGGCATGTGGTCTTCCTGGATCAAGGGATGCAGACCAGGTATGAACCCTCGTCCCCTGCATTGCAAGGCAGATTCTTTACCGCTGGGCCTCCAAGGAAGTCCCCAAAGGCTTTCTTATATTTTGTCACTAAATGATCTGTCCTGAAACCTAAAGGGGCCATTGGAATGGCTTCAAGAGGCACAGTTTCCAAATCATGGAGGCTACATGGAGCAGGCTCTGGAATTTCCCCAAGTTGGGTTCAAAGCATGGCTCTTTGACTTCAGGAAACTTACACAGTAACTCTGAGTATCAATTTCTTCCTCAGAAAAATGGGGGTAATGATTCTCACTTTATAGAAGATAACAAGAAGCAGATGAGATGAAGTGTCAAGTGTTCAGCACAGTACTTGGCATATAGTCCATACCTAATAAATGTTAGCTTCTAATCAGTCAGTTCAGTCGCTCAGTCATGTCCGCTCAAATCTAATAGGTGAATGTAAATAGATAGGAATGTGGTGGGCACACAGCTAGCCTATGAGCTAAGGAATTGCAAGTAAGCCTTTCTTCAACACTTTCTTCTTGCTGTCATCACAAAGACTTTAGTCTGGATAGCCCATTGGTCTGACCCTGCACACTGTCTTCTCTTAGTGTTCCAGTGGAAATGACTAATACTCAAATTCTTATTCCATTATTTAACTTGCAGGATTGTCCTGAGTGAGATAATCAGCCTCTAGCAGCCTCAGTTTATTTATAACATGCAGATACAACTGCCAACATTGTAAGAATTATGAAAAGAATTGAAATAATGATAAACATGTAAGACAGTGCTGACCCTCACAGATATTTGGTGAATTGTGGCTAGTTACAGTAGGAGGCCTCTACCTAAACTAGAAGTTGGTCAAGTGATCAAAAAAGTTGATTAAAGCAGGAAATCTTTTAAAAAAATCTTTTGGCTGTGCCATACATGATGTAGGATCTTAGTTCCCCAGCCAGGGATCAAAACTGTGCCCCCTGCACTGGCAGCACAGAATTGTAACCACTGGACCACCAGGGAAGTCTCTAAGGCAGGAAATCTTAAAAAAAAAAAAAAAAAGATACACTCTTTCCTTCCCTCACCATGCCTTCCCAGTACCACTGAGTTCATCAGACCTGTTAACTTCACCCCTAATGGCTGCTCCTATCCCCATTCCTGGCCTGTATGATAGACAAGAGTCACCTACCTACAAAGTCCAGAAATTCTGCTCCAAATAAAAAGTTTGGTTTGCAGCCTTGCAGATTTTTCTGCTCGGAGACCAGATAAATGACCACAGGCCAGAGTAGGATGAGAAGAGAGTGGGGGTGGCATTCACCACAGATCACAGAAGAGGAAGATGTGGTGAAGTCTGAAATGGGGGGAGGTAGAGGGGGGAAGCCATGAAGTGGAAACTGCTTCAGTGACCAGCTGTCCCTCATGCTGCTCTCTGGAGTGAACCCTGCACAGCCTGCAGAATTAGGCTGCCCCAAACATCTGATTTGGAATGAGTTCTTTTGCCCTGGAGGTCTTGGCAAGCTCTCCTTTCCCATCTGACCTTTCACGTATTACAACATTGACTCTTGTCAGCCCCAGAACACAGGGAGAGGAGATGTGGCTTCCTGGAGGAGTTATTATGTCCTGAAGGGAAATCCTTACCCCCTTGTCAAAGTAGGACGGGACAGAACCAGTTTGACCAGGCCTCTGTGTTAGAATGATGGTGGAATATCCTTCCCCCTTTATATGTATATTGCAAATTGCAAACTGTATGGATTTAGGGCTCTGTGTTTCTAAGTCAAATTGGAAGCTACTCTGATTCTGAACTGGGAGTTATATAGTGCAATGCAAAATTCACCTACCAAAGATGACACTCATATTATAATCAACACTTCTGATTTAGTTGTTCTTACAACTTATAATTAGATCTTGTTGTCAGGGGGAAAGAAAAATTTGAAGAAAGCAGCTGTGTTTTGGTGCTATTCAGGTCTGTGACGACCCAGTTTTTATTAAAAATGTGGGACTGGTATTTGTCACATCTTTGCGCCTTGCTCACACTCTTGTAAGATGAGCGTTGAGAAGTGTTTTCTGATCTGTGAGCATATGGAGGAGGAAAGGCATTGTTGCTGAAAGCATTGATCAGCTCTCAAGCAAAATTCCGGAGGCATAGCTGTTCCTGAGATTTACCTTCACATCCTGAAAGGAAGATGGTAAAATAGACCTCTATAAATAGATGAGTTTTAGAGGTAAATAAGAGAGGATGTTCTTTATGCTGTGTTCTCAATGTTTTTGCCGCCATTACCCTCATGATAGAAATGAACTATAGAGCCGAAACAATCATCAATCCTCCCATCCCATCCCTGGGTACAGAGAATCTGGTTGCCAGGATATCACTCCAAAGCTTGCAAGGAATTTGGTGGTTTATTCTAAAGAAAGAGAGTGAATTAGGACTATTCTCTGGTGTTTGGATTTTAGACTCTCCAAGTATAATGGCTGATTCTCTACCTGCTCTTTTTGAAACAAAGCTTTCAGCCTCCCAACCACCCTCTCACACAGAAGTCACAGGCAACTCTCCTCTCTCCTCATTCTCAAGCATGTATAGACAATCAAATATGACTAGGACAAGATAAACTAACAGATAATAATACTGTAGCAAGCAGAGATAACTCAGGGGAACAAACCAAAACACGAAATAAACATTTAAAAGAATCATCTAGTTAGTATCCTCATAAAAGATGGTACATCCACAAAATAAGAACAGATTGCTATGAAAAAGGAAAATGTCAGAGTGCAAAATTGAGGCTTTCCTAAAGTTGACAATAATCCTGACAATTTGTATGACCTTACAGATAATGATATATGAAGCAGAAAGAAACTTTTCTAAACTATCAGCTACAGAGAGTGAATTTTGATCACCATAAAGACAAGACTGACTTATCTTTCTATTCTCTCTATTGAAAATGATATTATAAGATAATTGTCCTATAAAGAGGTTATTGAGAAATAAAGTTGTAGGCAAAAAAGTATAAAGAGATGTGTCAGCATTTAATATCTGTGATTTGTTGTAATTTTTTTCTCACTCTAAATAAAAATTTTCTGTCAGATATAATTTTATATTCATAATTAAATATTCTTAAAGAGGCCTTCCCTTCCCCTCACCACCAACTGTCTAACTTTCAGGGCCCACAAAGCCTGGATGTGCCCCTGGCAGTGACCTACATTGCCTGCAGATAGAACAGAGAAAATGCCAAACAAACTGCAGAAGGGCGTATACCACAAGATTTCAATTCAAATACCTTTCAAATACACAACTCTCATGGTGGTGTGTTCAGTTGCTCAGTCGTGTCTGACTCTTTGTGACCCCATGGACTGTAGCCCACAAGGCTCCTCTGTCCATGGAATTTCCCAGGCAAGAATTTTGGAGTCGGTTGCCATTTCCTACTCCAGGGGATCTTTCTGACCCAAAGGTCGAACATGGATCTCTTGTGTCTCCTGCATTGGCAAGTAGATTCCTTACCACTTTGACACCTAGGAAGCCCAGAGCTCTCACTATTGATTATAGCTACACATACAGGTAGTAAAAGTGTGAAAATATAGACTAGGAGATACACATCCAATTTGTGAGAATAGTTGAAGTATGGAGTGCTCTATTTTTTACTTATTTTCTGAAGCAAAAATGAAAAAAATGTTAGCGTGTACTTCCTTTGAATGGTGGGAATGTGGATATTATTTCATTCTCAGTGATTTTCTCTTCTCCATAAATTGTAGCGTAGTCAGATTCCCTCAGAACTTGGAAGGCATTGTTGATAGTCTTCTGGTATTCAGGTCATCCTTTGCAGGTGACCTGATTTTCCCTTCTTTTTCTTTGTGGTTCTTCAAAAGAGGAACTCCCCAGGTCATTAGGTGCCCAATATGCTTATGGATGTGAGTCTGAGTGAACTCCGAGAGATGGTGATGAACAGGGAGGCCTGGCGTGCTGCGATTCATGGGGTCGCAAAGAGTCGGACACGACTGAGCGACTGAACTGAACTGAACTTTCTTTGTGGTTCTACTATTTCAGAACAATCTGTTTGAGCATGGACTTAAGTCCCTCCTTATGCTAGACTTTCATGAACTTTCCAACTTGAAGACTCATGTCCTTCAGCTCCAAATATTTCATTACTGTTAGTTCTTTGTCAATTTTGTCCTTGCCATTTCTGCTGTCTTTCTTGATCTCTTGTTAGTCAAATGTTAAACTTTGTATTTTGTCTTACATTTTATGCAGATTCCACCCCCCATCTTATGGGAGGTTTCTTTTTCACCTTACAACACTTTTGTTAAAAATTTTGGCACTTATATTTTTGTTTTCCGACATTATTTTCCTTTTTCATAACTTCCTGTTTTTATTTTGTAGATGCTCTGTCTTCTGTGAGGATACTAGTTAAATTGTTTGAATTATAACAGTTGTTTCTATTTTGCATTATTTTGTGGGTGTGGTAGTTTAAACACACATACTAACATGGATTTTTCTTTAAAGAGTCAAAGTATAGTTAGACAGCCTACCCATTATAAAGTTGTTCGAATTTTACCATATAGATACAGAAACATTTCAGGATTCTAAAATATATTTTCAAAACTTGGTTGAGAAACCTGAACACAAACAAAATGAAGAAAGTTTATTCAAAAAGTTGATGAAACTTTAATATGTCATTTCCCCCTAATATATCATTTTTAACTGAAATTTGAAAAGATATTTTTAAAGGTTTTAATAAAAAAAATGAGAAATGAGTCCTAATTTGGATGCGTATACAATTTCATACAGGTTATGGTATAATAAATATATACTTGGTCTTTGTCACCAGTTCCTGGCACGGATGTCCTAAAACCATCGGAATTTCCTGAGTGATAGGATTATCTTTTGTTGTTCATTGGAGCCCCTTTCAACTACACTTGAGTTTATACTAAAGAGATGACTCAGAATGGGCTTCCTCAGTGACTTTGGAGTAGAGGATGGTCAGCAGAAAGAACAATCAATTTTATTTCCCCTTTCATTCCCAGTCTCTGACTTCCTGGAAAGTGATAGGGACTAGAGATTGGGTTGTAAAAACTCTTGAACCACAAGACTAAGAGAACTTCTGAGGTGGTGAATATATCCTTGTTTTCTAGAATGGCAAAGCCTGACTCCCTGGGTGCAGAGGTTCCTATGTACCAGACCTCAATCTATGTACCTCCTCATCTGGCTGTTCATTTGTATCCTTTATAAAAGAGTGTAAGAGTGAGCTACCCCATGCCCGTGGTCAGGAGCAGCAGTGAAGAGCAGCAACCCCACGTCCAAGTAGCAGTGGCTGCACAGGCGCAGGAGGGCCGAGAGGAGCTACTCCATGTTCAAGGTCAGGAGGGGGGCCTGTGAGGAGATACACCTCATCCAAGGTAAGAGAAACCCAAGTAAGATGGTAGGTGTTGTGAGAGGGCATCAGAGGGCAGACATACTGAAACCATAATCACAGAAAACTAGCCAATCTGATCACATGAACCACAGCCTTGTCTAGCTCAAGGAAACTAAGCCATGCCTTCTGGGGCCACCCAAGATGGGCAGGTCATGGTGGAGAGGTCTGACAGAATGTGGTCCACTGAAGAAGGGAATGGCAAACCACTTCAGTATTCTTGCCTTGAGAACCCCAATGAACAGTATGAAAAGGCAAAATGATAGGATACTGAAAGAGGAAGTCCCCAGGTGAGTAGGTGCCCAATATGCTACTGGAGATTAGTGGAGAAATAACTCCAGAAAGAATGAAGGGATGGAACCAAAGCAAAAACAATACCCAGTTGTGGATGTGACTGCTGATAGAAGCAAGGTCCGATGCTGTAAAGAGCAATATTGCATAGGAACTTGGAATGTCAGATCAAGGCAAATTGGAAATGGTCAGACAGGAGATGGCAAGAGTGAATATCAACATTCTAGGAATCAGCGAACTAAAATGGACTGGAATGGGTGAATTTAACTCAAATGGCCATTATATCTACTACTGTGGGTTGGAATCCCTTAGAAGAAATGGAGTAGCCATCATGGTCAACAAAAGAGTCCAAAATGCAGTACTTGAATGCAATCTCAAAAACGACAGAATGATTTCTGCTCATTTCCAAGGCAAACCATTCAATATCACAGTAATCCAAGTCTATGCCCCAACCAGTAACGCTGAAGAAGCTGAAGTTGAACAGTTCTATGAAGACCTACAAGACCTTTTAGAACTAACACCCAAAAAAGATGTCCTTTTCATTATAGGGGACTGGAATGCTAAAGTAGGAAGTCAAGAAACACCTGGAGTAACAGGCAAATTTGGCCTTGGAATACGGAATGAAACAGTGCAAAGGTTAATAGAGATTTGTCAAGAGAACCCACTGGTCATAGCAAACACCCTCTTCCAACAACACAAGAAAAGACTCTACACATGGACATCACCAGATGGTCAACACCGAAATCAGA
>SJYT01013473.1:0-35537 GCA_006410635.1 Cephalophus harveyi | reverse complement strand
AAAAAAAAAAACAAAAACTTTTTTGGCTTTATTGAGGTATAATCAACACATAACATTGTGTAAATTTAAAGTGTAAAAACATGTTGACTTGATACATTTACAAATTGCAAAATGATTACCATCATAGTATCACCTTCATCCACTGATATTGTTACCATTTGTTTTTGTAGTAAGAACATTTGAGATACACTCTATATCAAGTATGTGATACAGCATTATTAGCTATAATCACTATACTGCACATTAGATCCCCAAACTTGTTAATATTATCACTGAAAGTTTGTACCCTTTGAACAATATCTCCCCCTACTTCCACCCGCAACTCCTGGTAACAACTACTCTACTCTCCATGACGCTCACCCTGAATCAGCATATTATGGTGCTCAACAAAGTTACTCTCTTCTTGTGTAACATCACTTCTTATATCCAGTACCTACTCATCTCTTTTCTTTCCTCAAACTATGACTTTCTCTTAAAAACATGCTCTTTCAGAGAGTTAACACTCTGCCAATTATTTCTAGCATATAGTGCATCTTCAAATTGAAAAAGAATAGGACTATTAAGTTCTGGATTTGGGGTAAGAAAATAAATCCACAGGAGTGACCAGTTATTACAATAGAATGAGTTCTCTCAGATTTTCTAGGATAGATATATTTTGACTGCTTGACAGATTGTATTATCAACCTGCCAAAATAACTTTTGTGTATCTGGTGAAATCTTGGAGAAGCAATAGGGAAAAGAAGGTCATGATTTTACTTGATAGGAGGCCACACAAAGAAAATAATAATAGACATCATTTACTTTATTTGGGGTGTATGATTATCTCATTTAATTAAAAAAATTCTTATTGGAGTATAGTTGCTTTATAATGTTGTATTAACTTCTGCTGTGCAGCAAAGTGAATCAGTTATAGGTACACATACATCCCCTCTTTTTAGGATTTCCTTCCCATTTAGGTCACCACAGAACACTGAGTAGAGTTCCCTGTGTTGTACAATAGGATCTCATTAGTTATCTATTTCATACATAATAGTATATATATTGAGGTTTCTCTAGTGGCTCAGTGGTAAAGAATCTGCCTGCATTTCAGTACTGCCCACTCCAGTATTCTTGCCTGCGACAAGGACAGAAGAGCCTGATGGGCTACATCCATGGAGTCACAAAGAGTTGGACATGATTTAGCATTTAAACAGTAATAAAGTTTATATATGTCAATCCCAATCTCCTTGTCTCATTTAATTTAAAAAATTTTAGTTTTAACCTTGACCAACATCTCTTCTTACTCCTCACTCTAAGCTATGGCAACCATTATTCTATACTCTGTTTCTATGAGTTTGACCTTTTTTTTTTAAGATTCCACATATAAGTGAGATCATGCAATATTTGTCTGTCAATCTAACTTATTTCACTTAGAGTAATACCATCAAGATCCCTCTATGTTGCAAGTAGAAGGATTTCCTTCTTTTTACAGCTGAATTAAAAACTCTCTGTCTCTCTCTATATATTAAGTATTCGTATTCGTCGCTCAGTTGTGCCCGACTCTTTGCGACCCCATGGACTGCAGCCCACCAGGCTCCACTGTCCATGAGATTTTCCAGGCAAGGATACTGGAGTGGGTTGCCTTTCCTTCAAATATATATATATATAAAATATATCAGATTTTCTTCATTCATTCATCTATTGACAGACACTCAGGTTTTTCCACATCTTGGGTATTGTAAATAATGCTGCAAAGAACATTAGGATGCAAATATCTCTTCAAGATAGTAATTTCATTTCTTTGGGATATATCACCAAAAGTAGAAGTGCTGAATCATATAATAGTTCTATTTTTAAATTTTTGAAGAACCTCAGTGTTGTTTTCCATAGTGACTGTACCAATTTACATTTCCACTGAACTTAAGGTTCCCTTTTCCCCAATGCTCTCTACCATTGTTGTTTCTTGTCTTTTTGATAATAACCATTCTAACAGGTGTAAGGTGATATCTCATTGTAGTTTTGATTTGCATTCCCTGATGATTAGTATGTTGAGCATATTTTCATATACCTGTTGGACATCTCTGCATCTTCTTTGGAAAAATGTTCATATCTCTGCCCATTTAAAAATCAAATTATTAGTCTTTTTTACTGTTAAGGTGTGTAAGTTTTGGATAGATAGCCCCTTATCTGATACGTGTTTGGCAAATATTTTCTCCCATGCCACTGGTTGCCTTTCCATTTTGTTGATCATTTTTTTTTTGCTGTAGAAGCTTTTTTTAGTTTTATGTAGTCCCGCTTTGTTTTTGTTTTTGTCAACTGCTTTGGTGTCATCTCCAAAAAATTGTTGCAAAACCAACACCAGTTAGCTTAGCCCACATGTTCGTTTTTTTCTAGGAGTTTCAAGATTTAAGGCCTCACATTTAACTTTTTAAACTGTTTCTAGTTGATTTTTGTAAATGGTACAAAGATAGGGTCCAATTTCATTCTTTTTCATGTGAACATCCAGTTTTACCAGCACCATTTATTGAAAAAAGCTATCCTTTTCCTGTTGAGTATTCTTGACTCTCTTGTCAAATATTAGTTGACCAAATATGCATGGGTTTATTTCTGTGCTCTTGATTCTGTGACTGTTTTTATGCATTTACTCTTTAAGGTATCTTTCTGTGGTAGCTGGCGTTTACTGCATTTAAATGCAAGGAAACTGAGACACAAATGTTCTGTTCTAGGTCACACAGCTAGAATGTACTCAAGTTATTTTGATGCCAAAGCTTGTGTCTTCAACTGTATTATATTACCTCCTGGTATAGTGTGTGGAAATTGTTCCTAAGCCTCAATAAACTTCCCTGTTTTTCTTGTTCCCACATATAAAAATACAGGCATATGTATAATTAGATTCATATTTATTATTTCTATGTGCTTTCATATAATTTTGTATTATAAACAATACCTTGTAAATTAATAATAACCCTGTAATTTAATTGTGTTTATATTGAGAGTGTATTGCAAGTTGTTTAAACAGCACCACTTCAGAGGCAACCACACATATCACCACAGAAGGGTGAGTGCAAAAATGAAATTTAGAGAGACAATGTTTACATCAGCTTTAGCCATATCGGTATTGGATGAGTCATGATTGAACCATGATTATATATATCTTAAAGTCTAATTATTAGAAAATTATAGCACAAAAATTCTGCTGGTGCAAATATGTGTCACTGTATGTTCTGTAACACTTAACAACCTTAACAAACAAAAAAGGAGGAGCTAATGGTAATTTAAATTAAAGAGAAAGACTATCAGCAATTGAAATATCACAACAAACCAAAGATAATACTACTATGAGGATTTAATACTCTGATCACAGGGAATCTATTCCCAATTAAGAGTCTTCCAGCTATCTGAGTGAGAAGATAATAAGCAGCAGGAGGCAAACTGTGGCTATGAAAATTGGCCTCTGACTTCTTAGTGGAATCCTGAATTTAGACTCTTTTTTTTTTTTTTTTAATTTTATTTTTACTTTATTTTACTTTACAATACCATATTGGTTTTGCCATACATTGACATGAATCCACCATGGGTGTATAAATTCTAGTAGCAGCCCAATTTCAGTTTAAAAATATCACATTTTATTAATGGATAATTCACTTAGTAGGTAACTAATGAAAATGAAAGTTTATAAAATTATGAATTTAGGCATAATTTTGAGGCCTCTCAGTAAGTCTCAGATCCATCAGTAGATGCCAACTCATTTTTAAAGAATCTAGGGGAAAAAAGCATAAAGAATTAGAATCAGAAAAGACTGGTTTTAAAAGGCTGATCTTTCCAAGTGTGAGACTTTGAGCAAGAATCTTAGCTGGACTCTTTCAGAGTCTGAATCACTTTGTAGTGTGCTCAGAACTGACTCATGTCACTGCTGGAAAGCTGATAGTTTAATTTCCAAAATTTTTGCAGGCCAGTTGTTAAACCATTAATTGTTTGATATCTACCACAATGGGAGTATTATGCTACAAAAATCAGCAAACACTATAGATCAGGAATTTTTTTCAGATGGTTTAAATTTTTATTGTAGTATAATTGGTATACCCTATATAAGTTTCAGGCACACAATGTTATAATTTAATGTTTATGTACATTAAAAAGTGATCGCCACAATAACTCCAGTTACCATCTGTCACCGTACAGTTTACCCCTGCAACCATTTTTCCAATTTCTCAACTCCCAACACTGCTGTTAACCACAATCTGTTCTCTGTATCTAAGAGGAATTTTTGTTGTTGTTGTTTGTACATTTTGGTCTTTAGATTTCACATAAAAATAGAATCATATAGTATTTGTCTTTCTCTGCCTGGCTTGCTTTCAAGGTCCATCCATATTGTCAAAAATGGCAAGATTTCATTATTTTTTATGGCTGAGTAGTATTATATATATATTTGTGTGTATGCGTTAGTTGCTCAGTCGTGTCCGAGTCTTTGCAGCCCCATGGTCTGTAGGCTGCCAGGCTCCATTTGGTCCATGGAGTTCTCCAGGCAAGAACACTGGAGTGGGGTTGCCATTTCCTTCTCCATGTATATAAATACACCATCAACAGTGCACAAGGGTTCCCTTTACTCCGCATCCTCTCTGCTGCTGCTGCTGCTGCTGCTAAGTCGCTTCAGTCCTGTCCGACTCTGTGCGACCCCACAGATGGCAGCCCACTGGGCTCTGCCATCCCTGGGATTCTCCAGGCAAGAACACTGGAGTGGGTTGCCATTTCCTTCTCCAATGCATGAAAGTGAAAAGTGAAAGTGAAGTCGCTCAGTCGTGTCTGACTCAGCGACCCCATGGACTGCAGCCTACCAGGCTGCTCTGTCCATGGGATTTTCCAGGCAAGAGTACTGGAGTGGGGTGCCATTGCCTACTCGGTGCATCCTCTCTACCACTTGTTATTTCCTGTCTTTTTGATAACAGCCATTCTAAGAAGCGTGGGGTGATATCTCATGGTGGTTTTGATTTACATTTCCCTGTTAATTAGTGATGTTGAACATCTTTTTGTGTGCCTGTTGGCCCTCTGTCTGTTTTTTCTGTAAGAGTGTCTATTTAGATCTCCAGTCAGGAAATTTTTCCACCTAGAAAACTGGTTTACCAGCAAACCGTTGTTTCATTCTTCCCTCCCCTCCAAAATATTACTAAGTTCTGCTAGAAGGGAATAATGATTCCTCTGTAAGAATTAAATTGTTTTGATATTGTGCCAAAGCTACATAATCAATAAACATCCATTTTGTAGGGTGGCTACTGGCACAATCCTGTTTAATTCCTTTAGAGGTAAATGTTATATTTTTGGAGAATTACACTTTTGGAAATACCTGAGAACAAATTACTGATGCTCAAAATATTACAAATGACTCTCATAGCTATTATATTGAGTGGAAGAAGCCAGATATAAAATAATATATACTATATTATTTAATTTATATGAAATTTAAGAACTGATTGAAGTTCAAGAACTGATAGAAGATTATAGAAGCCAGAAGAATGCTTATCTCCAGTGGGAAGAAGAGTGGTGACTGAGAAGGGATGTGAAGGAAACATCTGAGTGCTGGAGTGTCCCTACTGTGATCCAGATGGGGTTTCAGTTCAGTTCAGTCGCTCAGTCGTGTCCGACTCTTTGCGACCCCATGAATCGCAGCACGCCAGGCCTCCCTGTTCATCACCATCTCTCGGAGTTCACTCAGACTCACATCCATCGAGTCAGTGATGCCATCCGGCCATCTCATCCTCTGTTGTCCCCTTCTCCTCCTGCCCCCAATCCCTCCCAGCATCAGAGTCTTTTCCAATGAGTCAACTCTTCGCATGAGGTGGCCAAAGTACCGGAATTTCAGCTTTAACATCATTCCTTCCAAAGAGATGGGGGTTACACAGATACAAAAATTCATCACATAATACACTTAAGAACGTTGCACCTTATAATAATAGTACTTTTTACTCGATAAAAATTTAACAAAAAGTAAATTCTTAAAGAGATAGAAATGCCAGATCACCTTACCTGCCTCCTGTGAAACCTGTATGCAGGTCAAGAAGCAACAGTTAGAACCAGACGTGGAACAACAGACTGGTTCCAAATTGGGAAAGGAGCACGTCAAGGCTATATATTGTCACCCTGTTTATTTAACTTATATGCAGAGTACATCATGCGAAATGTACTGGATATGCCAGGCTGGATAAAGCACAAGCTATAATCTAAATTGCTGGGAGAAATATCAATAACCTCAGATATGCAGATGACACCACCCTTATGGCAGAAGCGAAGAACTAAAGAGTCTATTGATGAAAGTGAAAGAGGAGAGTGAAAAAGTTGACTAAAACTCAACATTCAAAAAACTAAGATCACAGGATCCAGTCCCATCACTTCATGGCAAATAGATGGGGAAACAATGGAAACAGTGAGAGACTTTATTTTCTTGGGCTCCAAAATCACTGCAGATGGTGACTGCAGCCATGAAATTAAAAGATGCTTGCCCCTTGGAAGAGATTCTGTGACCAACCTAGACAGCATATTAAAAAGCAGAGTCATCACTTTGCTAGGTCCATCTAGTCAAAGCTATGGTTTTTCCAGTAGTCATGTATGGATGTGAGAGTTGGACTATAAAGAAAGCTGAGTGCCGAAGAATTGATGCTTTTGAATTGTGTTGGATAAGACTCTTAAGAATTCCTTGGACTGCAAGGAGATCCAACCAGTCTATCCTAAAGGAGATCAGTCCTGAATATTCACTGGAAGGACTGATGCTGAAGCCGAAGCTCCAATACTTTGGCCACCTGATGTGAAAAACTGACTCCTTAGAAAAGATCCTGATGCTGAGAAAGATTGAAGGCAGGAGAAGGGGGCAACAGAGGATGAAATAGTTGGATGGCATCACTGACTGGATGGACATGAGTTTGAGCAAGCTCTAGGAGGTGTGATGGACAGGGAAGCCTGGTGGGCAGCAGTCTATGGGGTGGCAAAGAGTCGGACACAACTGAGTGACTGAACTGAACTGAACTGATACTGTACTAAAAGTAAAAGAAAAAGAAGTATCTGAGAAAGTATGTCTTATAAACTAGGAAGCAGTGCAAAGTCTCCTCTATCTTAAAAATCTGAGATGCCTTTGGCAACCCTCTTCTCCTAGTTTCTCCCTCTCTGGCCACTCCTCGGTCTATCTAGGGTACCAGTAGTTTCTTTCTGCCTGTCTTGTAAGTGTTGTGTCCCCAGAGTTCTGTCCTTGTACTTCTCCTCACTTTACATTCTATTGATAATCTCTGTAGCTCCAACTCCCAACACAATTTCCTAACCTCTAGATCACACCCTTTTCTCCTCTAGACCCATATTCATTCCTTCAGCAACTACATACTGGTTTATCTTACTGGGTGTTTTCTTATGCCAAGGACTGTTCTTGGCACTAGCCCATGTTAATTAATGAAACAGACAGAGATCTTTGCCTTCATGGGGCTTACCTGCCCAGATCTCTCTCCCTAGGCATACAAAGATTCAGGATGTCTCAAATGATCTCATCATCTTCACCCCTAGATTCTCCCTAAATTGTTTTTACCACGCAACCCCCATCTCCACGATTCCACTGTCATCTTCTCAGAAACTTGAGAGTTATCCCTGACCCCTTTTCAGTAAATCACGATAGGCTGGCTACTCTGTGACCTGCGTATTTCTTAAAATCTTCCATTTGTCTGTATTTGCACTGGAGAAGGCAATGGCACTCCACTCCAGTACTCTTGCCTGGAAAATCCCATGGACAGAGGAGCCTGGTAGGGGGCTGAGGGTCAGACACGACTGAGCGACTTCACTTTCACTTTTCACTTTCATGCATTGGAGAAGGAAATGGCAACCCATTCCAGTGTTCTTGCCTGGAGAATCCCAGGGATGGGGGAGCCTGATGGGCTGCCGTCTACGGGGTCGCACAGAGTTGGACCTGACTGAAGTGACTTAGCAGCAGCAGCCCTGTTCTCATTCTTGTTCATCTGGCTTACTAACTGGCCTCTGCTTCCAGTCTCTTTCCTGCCTATCGCTCTCCTTATAGCTGCTAGAATGACTATAAAATGCAAATCAGAACAAGTTGCATTCTGCCTGAACCTGTCCAGTGGCCCTGCCAGATGAAAGTCTAAATTCCTTACCTTGTTCTCATGTTTGCTGCTGTCAAATTATGACCGTGGCTGCTGAAATCTGGGTTTACATGCCTGGTTATCAGCATAACCTTGGGTAAAATTGTTTTGTCCTTTCTGTGCCTTACTTTTTCATCTATAAAATGGCAATGGTAATAGTACCGACTTCAAGAGTTGTCATGGGAATTAGATTTATTATTGCACACAAGGCACTAAGAATAGTGCCTTGTTGTTTTTCAGTTGCTCAGTCATGTCTGACTCTTTGCAACCCCATAGATTGCAGCCCACCAGGCTTCTTTGTCCCTCACCATCTCCTGGAGCTCACTCAAACTGATGTCCATTGAGTTGGTGATGCCATCCAACCATCTCATCCTCTGTCATTTCCTTCTCCCCCTGCCTTCAATCTTTCCCAGCATGAGGGTCTTTTCCAATGAGTCAGCTTTTCGCATGAGGTGGCCAAAGTATTGGAGTTTCAGCTTCAGCATCAGTCCTTCCAATGAATATTCAGGATTGATTTCCTTTAGGATTGACTGGTTTGATCTCCTGGCAGTCCAAGGGACTCAAGAGTCTTCTCTAACACAGTTCAAAAGAATCAGTTTGTTGGCATGCTGTCTTCTTTATGATCCAACTCTCACATGTGTACATGACCATTGGAAAAGCCATACCTTTGACTATACAGACTTTTGTGGGCAAAATAATGTCTCTGCTTTTAAATATGCTGTCTAGGTTGGTCATAGCATCTCTTCCAAGGAGCAAGCGTCTTTTAATTTCATGGCTGCAGACACCATCTGCAGTGATTTAGGAGCCCCCCAAAATAAAGTCTCTCACTGTTTCTATTGCTTCCCCATCTATTTGCCATGAAGTGATGGGACTGGATGCCGTGATCTTAGTTTCTTGAATGTTGAGCTTTAAGTCAACTTTTTCACTCTCCTCTTTCACCTTCATCAAGAGGCTTTTTTGTTCCTCTTCACTTTCTGTCGTAATTGTGGTGTCATCTGCATATCTGAGGTTATTGATATCTTTCCCGACAATCTTGATTATAGCTTGTGCTTCATCCAGCCTGGCATTTCGTGTGATGTACTCTTCATATAAGTTAAATAAACAAGGTGACAATATATAGCCTAGACATACTCCTTTCCCAATTTGGAACCCATCTCTCATTCCATGTCCAGTTCTAACTGTTGCTTCTTGACCTGCATAGAGGTTTCACGGGAGGCAGGTAAGGTGGTCTGGCATTTCCATCTCTTTAAGAATTTACCACAGTTTGTTGTGATCCACACAGTCAAGGGCTTTAGCATAGTCAATGAAGCAGAAGTAGATGTTTTTCTGGAATTTGCTTGCTTTTTCTATGATCCAATGGATGTTGGCAATTTGATCTCTGGTCCCTCTGCCTTTTCCAAACCCAACTTGAATATCTGGAAGTTCTTGGTTCATGTACTGTTGATGCCTCGCTTGGAGAATTTTGAGCATTACTTTCCTAGCATGTGAAATGTGTGCAATTGTGTGGTAGTATGAACATTCTTTGGCATTGCACTTTTTTGGAATTGGAATGAAAAGATCAGTTTTCATTCCAGAATGAAGGAAAAGTGCCTGGTCCTCAGAATATACACAAGAAGTGCCTTTTTTTTTTTTTTTTTAAAGAGGATTGCTGTAATGTTTAAATAAGTTAAAACATCTAAAAGGCTTTGCACAGCACCCAGCCTGTCTTAAATGCTCTGTAACATCCATGGTTCATATAGTCAAAACTATAGTTTTCCTGTAGTCAGGTACAGACGTTACAGTTGGACCATAAAGAAGGCTGAGCATCAAAGAATTGATGCTTTCAAATTGTAGTACTGGAGAAGACTCTTGAGCATCATTTGGACAGCAAGGAGATCAAACCATTCAACCCTGAATATTTATTGGAAGGACTGAGGCCAAAGCTGAAGTTCTAGTACTTTGGCCACCTGATGTGAAGAACTGACTCATTGGAAAAGACCCTGATGCTGAGAAAGATTGAGGGAGAAAGAAGTAGAGGGTGGCAGAGGATGAGATGATTAGATAGCATCACCAACCCAATGGGCATGAATTTGAGCACTGTCAGGAGATAGTGGAGGACAGAGGACTTTGACATGCTGCAGTCCATGGGACAACAGAGTCGAACACAACTTAGTAGCTGAACAACAGCAACAACAAACATCAGTGTTGTTGCCTCTCTAGCCTTACTTCTTGTCCCTCTTCCATACAAACCTGACTCAGCCCAGAGGGACTGGCTGTGGTTCTCCTATACCTCTAGGCCATGATTCCTCCCTTTTCCTGTTTTTTTCCTGGATGTCTCCCATCGACCCTTCAAGTCACTGCTCAGGCACCAGCACCTGATTGCCCCAGCCCAAGCTGGATCAGTGGCTCCTCCTCTGTTACTTCCCTCTAAGAACCTGTGCTTGCTTCCATCACAGAACTTAGTAACTGTTTATTTAAAATGTACTATGATTCATCCATCAACAGATGACTGGATAAGCAAAGTGTGGTATTTATGTATAAATGGGATATTTATTATTCAATCTTAAGAATGAATGAAATACATCATGGATGAACCTCAAAAACACTATGCTAGTTAAAATAAGCCAAGATTAGAACAATTAGGCTAGAATTGCTTTAAATCCTGCCTTTTCCAGCAATTCTTTGTGTGACCTGGTGTAAGGTATATAACTTCTCTAAGTTTTAGTTTCTTCATATATAAAAATAGGTAGATTTTCTTTATAGATGTTGCTTGAAGTAATGTGTGTAGAGTACTTGACACATAACTGGATAATGGTAAGCACTGTGTTTTCTCTTATTATTGTTTGGTTGTGACCTCTTTGGGCATAGGGTTTGCATCCTGTCATAGTTGTATCCCAGGTTCAGTGAAATGGTTTCAGATTTCACATTGCAACCAACCTTGAAGAACATATTGCAGACGATTGAGAATAGAAATAGATAAAATAATCCAGCTGTGTTTTACTGAACTAGGTAGTGACAAGATTTAAAAAGAAAATAGGCAATGCTGCTCTTCTTCCTAGATTTTTTTTTTGAGTAAATATACTTTCCATAAAATCTTTTCTTTATGTTAATGTATTAATAAAAGGAATCAATAACATTATTTTATTTTAAATGTTTATTTTTATTAATCATTGGAGGATGATTGCTTTGTAATGTTGTGTTGGTTTCTGCCATACAACAACACAAATCATCCGTTAGTATACACATGTTCCTCCCTTCAGAACCTCCCTCCCCCTGCTCCCCGCCACATTTCACCCCTCTGACCCTCTAGGTCATCACAGGGCTCCGGGCTGAGCTCCCTGTGTCATGGAGCAACTTCCCACTAGTTATCTGTTTTGCACATGGTAACGTATATATTTCAATGCTACTCTCAATTCTTCCTATTCTCTCCTTCCTCCACTATTGGCTGTGCTGGGTCTTAGTTGGGGCTTTCAGGATCTTCCATCTTTGCTGTGAGGGCATGTAGGATCTTCATTTGCAACATGGGAACTCAGCTGTGGCATGTGAACTCTTAGTTGCAGCATGCACGAACAGGGATTGAACCCAGGCCCTGAGGATTGGGAGCACAGAATCTTAGCCACTGAACCACCAAGGAAGTCCTGCTGCTGCTGCTGCTAAGTCGCTTCAGTCGTGTCCGACTCTGTGCGACCCCACAGATGGCAGCCCATCGGGCTCCGCCATCCCTGGGATTCTCCAGGCAAGAACACTGGAGTGGGTTGCCATTTCCTTCTCCAATGCATGAAAGCGAAAAGTGAAAGTGAAGTCGCTCAGTCATGGACTGCAGCCTACCAGGCTCCTCTGTCCATGGGAGTTTCCAGGCAAGCGTACTGGAGTGGGATGCCATTGCCTTCTCCAAGGAAGTCCTACTAATGCTATTTTAAAATAAGTAAATAAGTATTTAAAATGTTCCATTTTAATTTCTAATATGGTAAATGTTGATAGATAGAACCTTTAAAACCATGTTCTTTGGGATCCTCAGTAATTAAGAGCATAAAGGAGTCCTGAGACCAGAAAGATCAAGAACCATTGTTCTGCCTTGCAGCTGAATCCCTGCCATCCCACCCAGGACAGCTGGCCTCCAGTGTGGGCCTTAACACTTCACAGGATGGGGAGATCATCACCTCCTGGAACAGCTGGCTTTATCTTTGGTCTACTCTGGCTCTTAGAAAGCTGTGGCAAGGAATCAAAAATCCTTGTTTTGGAGGCCCCATTGACTGGTCTTAGACTCACCTCTTATTTTCACACTTTGCAGTTTGGAACCCTCTTCCAAGTCTGGAAGACTGTGATCAATTCTCCTTTGTGGTAGCCCCAGAGGGAATCACCCTGTTCTTCTGGTGACTAACGTGCATATGAATTTTTCTGAGTCAGCTAGTGATTTGTAGGAAGCATTGCCAACCCAGAGAGCTCACAGCTACTTTTCCAAGAGCCAGATTATCTCCAGTCCCACACTGAATTTGAGAAACTCATTTTGTTTTTATTTTTGCCAATAAATTAAAAATTTCCATTATAAACCACACATGCTTAAGGAAAATAAAGAAAAGTAGGGAAAAAAGAGACTTAAAAATGAAAATAGGGTCATGATTAGCCTTGACTTTCTTGTCTTGGCATCTAGCTCCTTTTCAGGCTTACCCTGAATGACATTCTTTTCAAACAATTTTTGCAAGCCGTTATGTGAACTATGCCTCCAGAGGTCTCTCGGGTTGACAGGCTGCCTGCTGCCTGGTCAGTCCCCAGCCCTTTAAGGACAGCTGAGAAGGGGAACTCAGAGGAAACAGGAAGCTCTCAAGGAACGTGATTCTTGTGCTATCTGGAGGCACTTAGGCTAGATCTCTCCAGGCTACATGGGGTCAAAAGGGATAGATGCTGTTTTACAGAAGCAACTGGTAATTTTTTCCTGCATTTTTGGGGGATAAAAATGAAGTTCTTAAAAAAATTCTACTTCTAGGAATCTATCCTAAGAAAATCATGAGAGATGTAGATGGCATTAAGTATCTATAATTATTCATAAAACTTAAATTTGGAAATAAGCTTAATATTCTACAATACAGGTTTAGTTTAAAAACTATCTGTAAGGGAACGGGGTTATATGGGAACAGGGTTATATGGGAACAGGGGTTCACAACTTTGCTGCTCTAAAAAATGAAAATCTTAAAAAAAAACCTGTCTATATGCTTGTATATTCTTTGCCAGTTAGTAATAAGTGACATTTACAAAAATCTTTTGAATGATGTGGGGAAATTCTCAACATAGAGTGTTAGTTGCTTACTGTATGACTAACATATACTTTTTATTTAAATATTTGTTGACTGAAAATAACAGATAAGAAACTGTTGCTGCTGCTAAGTCGCTTCAGTCATGTCCAACTCTGTGCGACCCCATAGACGGCAGCCCACCAGGCTCCTCCATCCCTGGGATTCTCGAGGCAAGAACACTGGAGTGGGTTGTCATTTCCTTCTCCAATGCATGAAAATGAAAAGTGAAAGTGAAGTCGCTCAGTCGTGCCCGAGTCTTAGTGACCCCATGGACTTCAGACTTCCAGGCTCCTCCATCCATGGGATTTTCCAGGCAAGAGTACTGGAGTGGGTTGCCATTGCATTCTCCGATATACAGTACAGTCTTGACTATATAAATATTTTGGTTACAAAGTGAAAAAATAATTTATCTTAATGGTTGGCACCAACATATCTCATACGGAGGAAACCGTCTTTGTGAAAACTCTGAAATGCCCTTCGGGTACAGGTGTCAGCATATACCCAGTTTAGACATGGGGAAGCTGCTTTGCATGAAACAAAGAAAGTAATACGGTTTATTGCTTATAAAAAGGAAGGGGAAGAAAGAAGGTATTGGTCAATGCTCTTGCAATTGCAAATGACAGAAATTTAACCCAGCCTGTCCTAATGGGAAAACCCTGATATCTAGTTAGACATGGCTGAATTTAGGGGCCAAGCTTTGTCATTCATATTTGTGGTCTCTCCATCTCTTGATTTTCTTTTCCTTAGTCTTGATTCACCCTCTAGCAGGCTCTTTACATATGGTGGTAAAAATGGGCACTAGAAATAGATGGGGAAACAGTGGAAACAGTGTCAGACTTTATTTTTTTAGGCTCCAAAATCACTGCAGATGGTGACTGCAGCCATGAAATTAGAAGACGCTTACTCCTTGGAAGAAAAGTTATGTCCAACCTAGATAGCATATTCAAAAACAGAGACATTACTTTGCCAACTAAGGTCCGTTTAGTCAAGGCTATGGTTTTTCCTGTGGTCATGTATGGATGTGAGAGTTGGACTGTGAAGAAGGCTGATCGCCGAAGAATTGATGCTTTTGAACTGTGGTGTTGGAGAAGACTCTTGAGAGTCCCTTGGACTGCCAGGAGATCCAACCAGTCCGTTCTGAAGGAGATCAACCCTGGGATTTCTTTGGAAGGAATGATGCTAAAGCTGAAACTCCAGTACTTTGGCCACCTCATGCGAAGAGTTGACTCATTGGAAAAGACTCTGATGCTGGGAGGGATTGGGGGCAGGAGGAGAAGGGGACGACCGAGGATGAGATGGCTGGATGGCATCACTGACTCGATGGATGTGAGTCTGAGTGAACTCCGAGAGATGGTGATGAACAGGGAGGCCTGGCGTGCTGCGATTCATGGGGTCGCAAAGAGTCGGACACGACTGAGCGACTGAACTGAACTGAACTGAGTGATGTTGGATTGACTTTTCTACTAGCTCAATGACCCCAGGGATAAGAGTCCCTCACTCACAGGAGTTCCCACAAGCTTATACCTGAATGGCAGTCTGGCCATGGATATGGGATGTGCCAATTATCTGTGTTTAGTGACTTGTTTGGATCACTGGAATAGGATGGGGTCAGCCCTGCTCAAGCCATTTGGAAGTTCCAGAAAATAATTTGCACAATTCCTGGCATGGAGCTTCTAAAACCCTTGCAATTTCTTGAGTGATTAAAATGTCTTTATTATTCATGAGTCCCTTGGATCACTACTGAGTTTATGTTAATAAGGAGACTCATGGTGGGACCTTCCAGTAGCTTCAGGATAGAGACTGGTCACCAGAAAGACCAACCACTGGTTAGAAGGTTGGGACTTTGAGCCAGCCCAACATCCAGGGAGGGAGAGGAATTGGAGATTGAGTTCAAGCATGTGGTCCATGATTTAATCAGTGAAACTCCCATAAAACTTTGGACAGCAAAGCTCAGTGGACGTTTCTTGTTGATGAACTCATGTTGGGAAGATGAGGTGCCCTCATCCCATGAGGAGAGACCACACAGAAGCTGTGTGTTCAGGACCCTTCCAGACCTTTCCCTATGTGTTTCTTCATTTGGCTGGTCTGATTTGAATCTTTCATAATAAAACTCTAACTGTAAGTATAGTGCTATCCTCAGTTTTGTGTTATTTTACTGAATTATAGAACCTGAGGGACATTTAGGAACCGTCTGGATTTGTAACCAAGTTGGTCAGAAGTATGGGTGAGCTGGGGCCCCACTTGTTTCTGGTGTCTGAAGGGGAGGGAGTCTTGTTGGGGACTGTGTGCTGTGGAGTCTGACAATAACTTTGGGTGCTTAGTGTCAGAATTGAATTGCAGCACAACAGATGATGTCAGAATAACTGAAACAGAATAGGATTGAGTCTGGATCCATGCCCTGTAGAACAGAGAAAGAGGTGTGGAGGCAGGAGCCCAGAGGCCAGGTGGTTATGGTAACAGAAGATCACTGGGAAGCAACTGAAATCTTGAAGAGGGCTTTGGAATTTCACAAGATAGGTAGTTGAAATAAGGACTCCTCTTCTTGAGAGGAGTCCAAGCCAATTTTATCTCAGCCTTTCAGAAAAAGCAGTCTCCAGTTGAACTGCGTTACATACATCTTTGCTATTTAAATCTATTTTCACTTTTATGAACTGATTACAAGTAGTTTTTCCAACTGAACAGACTTCTTTCACTTAATTATGGACAGAGCTTGCTTATCTTGCACATGTGTATTCAAAGGCCTTCCAGTTACTCTCAGAACCAGATGTAGAAGTGGAGAATGGAAGTGTTGGCTGATGTGGGAAGGTAGATTTGCAAGGTGAGTGCAAGAAAAAGTCAAGGGGACAAGATATATCAACCAGAATGTGTCTGTTCTGTCTGTGAAGTGAAGTGAAGTCGCTCAGTCGTGTCCGACTCTTTGTGACCCCATGGACTTTAGCCCACCAGGCTCCTCCATCCATGGGATTCTCCAGGCAAGAGTACTAGAGTGGGTTGCCATTTCCTTCTCCAGGGGATCTTCCCGACCCAGGGATCGAACCCAGGTCTCCCACATTGTAGGCAGACGCTTTATCCTAGAAGCCCCCAAATGCCAGAAGATTCAGTAGTGTGGTGGGGGGCAGCACATATCAACTCTATGTTTGAGGGAGCGGCATGAGCTCAGGACCATATCAGCTCACATAAATTAACATTCCCACTGGGACTAGCTGGTCTGATGAATACTTCTGGTTCATAAGTCTATGTGTGAGTTGTCCCATAGAGCAGCTCCTCAACAAAAACATGTAAAGCACATTATTGTATTTTCCTCACAAATAAGTACTGAGAGTGGTTGAGCTCTTATTCCCTTTTTCTTTTCTTTTTAAACCAGTTAATAATAAAATAAACTTCAGTTTAGTTTAAATAAACATTTAATATTTTATTATATTTATTATTATATTTTATTTATATATTGATATTGATATAATATATGCAATAAATATGATACATAACAACATATTTTATAATTTTGTTAATGTGTAGTTTTTTCTTTAAATGTATTTAAAGTATACAACGGAGAAGGCAATGGCACCCTACTCCAGTACTCTTGCCTGGAAAATCCCATGGACGGAGGAGTCTGGTGCGCTGCAGTCCATGAATTTGATAAGTGTTGGCATATAGGTATATTTGTGAAGTCATTATCAGTCAGGATCATAACCATATCCATCACCCCCCAAAGTGCCCTTTGTGATTACTACCTCCTGCTCTTTCTCCCAAATCTAGAAAACACCTGATCTCCTTTTTGCTACTATAGATTAGTTCACATTTCCTGTAATTTTTTTTATCAATGAAATCATATGCTGTATATTCTTTTTTGTCTGGCTTCTTTTACTCGGCATAATTTGTTGAGATTCATAAGTTGTTTATTCCTTTTTATGTCTGAGTAATATTCCATTGTAAGGATATACCTCAATTTGTTTATCCATTCAGTTGTTGATGAACCTTGGTACAATTTGGTAAGTTTTGACATACATATACACACATAGAGTTGTTGCTCCAACCAATATACCCATCACTGTCAAAAGTTTATCTCCAATGTTTGGTTATTACATATAAAACTACTATGAATATTCATATATGAAACTTGCTATGGCTATAGCTTTTATGTTTTCTCTTTAGAAAATATCTAGGGTTAAAATTACTAGATCATTTAGTAGGTATATATTAACTTTTTAAGACACTGCCAAATTGTTTTTTAAGAAACGATTTCCCAATCTTGTATACATTCTCACTCTTTCTAATTCTTGCCCAACACATGGTTTGGTAAGTCTTTTTAATATTTTACATTCTGAAAAATAAACAGTAGTATTTCATCACA
Source organism: Cephalophus harveyi (assembly GCA_006410635.1). NCBI lineage: Eukaryota > Metazoa > Chordata > Mammalia > Artiodactyla > Bovidae > Cephalophus > Cephalophus harveyi. The sequence goes on along the minus strand of SJYT01013473.1, from coordinate 17,811 downwards.
GTTTTAACTTGCATTTCCATAATGGCTAATGATATTGAGCAACTTTCCATATATTGCTAACATTTTAATGCATTTCCTTCCTGTCTTCTCTCTGTTCTTTTTATTAATCCTTTACTACATGGAGAGAAATGCTTTCGCAAATTTTTGTTCATTGTTGAAATTTCATATTGGTGGTCAATATTTCTGTTATAATTAATGTAATAACTATGGTGTTTTTCTAATGGAAAAGTAGCTTCAAGCTTGATATAACATTGATACTGAATTCCAACCTTTAGATAGCTCTAAACTGTATCATTTTATGAATAAAAAATGAAAAGTTCTGAAGCAGCTGAAAATTTAGTAGCAATTGTAGTCTTGATATTAATTATTATTTTGTTTGCAGCCCTAAAATTCAGTGTGAGCTGGTAGTTACTGTTGCAATGAGTTTAGGAACTGCTTTGCTCCAAATCAGAGTGATTTTTGTAAAGGCAAAAACATTTCAGCTCAACATGATGGCTTCCGAGAATAAACTGAGCAGAGAACATCAACAAAGGGAATCTTACTTTAGTCTCAGAAACTCTGAATGTTTATCTTTAAATGAAATATTTTCTTTGTATTAGGGGGCTTCCAAAAATTGCATTTTGCAAGTTTGGTCTTGGAGTACAAAATAAAGCTAACAGAGTTATGTCAGGAGAACACTTTGGTCATAGCAAACACCCTCTTCCAACAACATAAGAGACAACTCTACATATGGACATCACCAGATGGTCAATACCAAAATCAGACTGATTATATTCTTTGCAGCTGAAGATGGAGAAACTCTGTGAGTGAGTGAGTGAGTGATAGTCGCTCAGTTGTGTCCGACTCTTTGTGACCCCATGGACTGCAGCATACCAGGCTCCTCTGTCTGTGGAATTCTCCAAGCAAGAATACTGGAGTGGGTTGCCATTTCCTTCTCCAGAAGCTCTATACAGTCAGCAAACACAAGACCGGGAGCTGACTGTGGCTCAGATCATGAATTCCTTATTGTAAAATTCAGACTTAAATTGAAGAAAGTAGGGAAAACCACTAGATCATTCAGGTATGACCTCAATCAAATCCCTTACCATTATACAGTGGAATTGACAAATAGATTCAAGGGATTAGATTTGATAGACAGAGTGCCTGAAGAACTATGGATGGAAGTTTGTGACACTGTACAGGAGGCAGTGATCAAGACCATTCCCAAGAAAAAGAAATGCAAAAAGGCAAAATGGTTGTATGAGGAGGCCTTACAAATAGCTAAGAAAAGAAGAGAAAGTGAAAGTGAAAGTTGCTTAGTCGTGTCTGACTCTATGCAACCCCATTGGCTATACAGTCCATGGAATTCTCCAGGCCAGAATACTGGAGTTGGGTAGCCTTTCCCTTCTCCAGGGGATCATCCCAACCTAGGGATCAAGCCCAGGTTTCCTGAATTGCAGGTGGACTGTTTACCAGCTGAGCTACAAAGAAGCCCAAGAATACTGGAGTGGGCAGCCTATCCCTTCTCCAGCAGATCTTTCTGACCCAGGAATCAAACTGGAGTATCCTGCATTGCAGGCAGATTCTTTGCCAACTGAGCTATCAGGGAAAAGGAAAGATACCCATCTGAATGCAGAGTTCCAAAGAATAGCAAGGAGAGATAAGAAACCCTTCCTCAGTGATCTGTGCAAAGAAATAGAGGAAAACAATAGAATGAGAAAGACTAGAGATCTCTTCAAGAAAATTAAAGATACCAAGGGAACATTTCATGTAAAGATGGTCACAATAAAGGACAGAAATGGTACGGACCTAATAGAAGCTGAAGATATTAAGAAGAAGTGGCAAGAATACACAGAAAAACTATACAAAAAAGATCTTAACGACCCAGATAACCACGATGGTGTGATCCCTCACCTAGAGCCAGACATCCTGGAGTGCGAAGTCAAGTGGGTCATAGGAAGCATCACTACGAACAAAGCTACTGGAGGTGATGGAATTCCAGTTGAGCTATTTCCAATCCTAAAAGATGATGATGTGAAAGTGCTGCACTCAATATGCCAGTAAATATGGAAAACTCAGAAGTGGCCACAGGACTGGAGGAGTCAGTTTTCATTGCACTGCCAAAGAATGTTCAGACTACCACACAATTGCACTCATTTCACATGCTAGCAAGGTAATGCTCAAAATGCTCAAAGGAGGAACTGAAGAGCCTCTTGATAAGGGTGAAAGAGGAGAGTGAAAAAAGCTGTTTTAAAACTCAACATTCAAAAAAACTAAAATTATTGCCTCTGGTCCCATCACTTCATGGCAAATAGATGGGGAAACAATGGAAACGGCGACAGACTTTTATTTTCTTGGGCTCCGAAATCACTGCAGATGGTGACTGCAGCCATGAAATTAAAAGATGCTTGCTCCTTGGAAGAGATGCTATGACCAAACTAGACAACTCATTAAAAAGCAGAGACATTACTTTGCTGACAAAAGTCCGACTAGTCAAAGCTATGGTTTTTCCAGTAGTCATGTATGGATATGAGAGTTGGGCCATAAAGAAGGTTGAGCGCTGAAGAATTGATGCTTTTGAACTGATATTGGAGAAGACTGTTGAGAGTCCCTCGGACTGCACAGAGATCAAATCAGTCAATCCTAAATCAATCCTGAATATTCATTGGAAGGACTGATGCTGAACCTGAAGCTCCAATACTTTTATCACCTGATATGAAGAGTTGGCTCATTAGAAATGAGTCCTAATGCTGGGAAAGATTGAATGCAGGAGGAGAAGGGGATGACAGAAGATCAGATGATTGGATGGCATCACTGACTGGATGGACATGAGTTTGAGCAAGCTCTGGGAGATGGTGAAGGACAGGAAGGCCTGGTTAATGCGGTCCATGAGGTCGCAAAGAGTTGACACAACTGAGGGACTGAACAACAACAACAAATAAGTTGCATTTATAGTCACCCTAGAGCATACATTCAGTGTATAAAAGCTGATCTAATCTTCCCATTCCAGATGAAAAAACTGAGACCCTGGGAAGTAAAGAGATTTTTCCCAAGGGCACCTGGTGAAGTAGTGGCAGTGAGCAGAGCTTAGTCAAGGTGGGCAATGGCCTCTATCCTGTTTCTTCTCTGAGTGGGATCGATTGTGAGTAAATCACAAGATCACAGAAAGTGAGTGTTGAAAGGAGAATTAGAGACCATCTAGTCTACTCCTCTTGTTGTAAAGTGAGAAAACTGAGGCTTTTGGCAAGGGGGGCAGCGTATCCAAGGCCATGCATAGCGATTTTATCATGTAACTGAGACTGAAAGTTGGTCCCCTGATGCTTAATTTTCAGGATGGCTAAGCTGGTCTGTTGCCTCTCCAGTGAATGAGAGGCCAGAGTCCAGCACTTTGCTCAAAGCTTTGAGGGGATTTGGAAAATTTCCTCGTGGAAGCACTCAACACAAGCATTTGAGTTGTCTTTGTAGCCCCAGTAATAAGGTGTTTGCATCATCCATATTCTCTTTACCAATGACCCTTCCGTGGCAATGTAGCTGAGGCTGAGACCACAGGGCCAAAAAGCTAAGGATGGTCTCCATAGCAGATGAAAAGTCATGTGTCTCTTTCCATCCATCATTCCTTCAGCTGTCCATTCCTCTATTCCTTCATCCATCCATACACTATTCCACAAAACCTGTAATCGTCATTATCCCTGCCTTTGAAGAACTTCCTGACTCTTGGGACAGTGAAGCATGTAAAAAACTAATTAAGATACAAAATGTAATAAAGAGATAACTTAAGGTCTGTTGGAAAACTTGAGAGGTATCACCTAATCTATCTAGGGTAGAGAAAAGCAGGGAGGATAGAAAAGGCTTCCCACTGTTGTGATCATGTGTTGACTCTAGAAAGATGAGCAGGAGATATTCAGATGGAAAACAAAAAGGAGGGAATGCTTTCCAGGATGAGGGAACATCCTGAGGAAAGATACCGCTAAAATTTTATGAAAAATAGGACCATTTATTTTTAAAGTATTTGTATTTGTTTATATGTATGCATATACAAAAGGAGTTATATATTAAAATGTTAGTAATACTTATTTATGGTGGGTTATAGGTGACCTTATAGGATTTCATTTTTTATTATCCTTTTTTATCTTTTTTTTCAGTAGTGAATGAGTGTCACTTGTGAAATAAAATAGTAATAAAAGTTAAAAAACAGTTTAAACCTTTTTCAGAGGAGCTTTGTTATTGAAAGTCTTACTTTCTTATTGACAGTCCTAAAGATGGTCATGAAAGTTTTTTGTCAGGAAAGACTTTCTGCCAAGTTTGAAAATTGTTATTTCATATAAGGCTTTCAGAAAAGATTTTATAGTAGATTTCTATGTATACACAAAGATTTCCTACAATTTGAAGAGGCAGAAAAACTCAAATAGGAGTATTGAAACACAGCTATTCCTTCAAACATTTATTTAACATATATACATCATGTATCCCTTTCAAGGTCTACAGAGAATTCAGGCAAAGAGATCCCTGCAAGGACAGGTCACACAGATGAACATGAGCATAAGACAAGGCAGAGAAGGCCAAGGGCTGGGAGAGAGGTTGGCTGTGGCACTCTGGGAGTGATGAGAGTCAGAGAATGAGCAACCGTGGACTTTCAAGGGTCACCACAACTATTCCCACAAGCACTATCTACAATGACAGCAAATATCTACAACATTCAAAGTGAATTGCAGTCCGTTAACGGGGTCATTTGCACTCATCTCACACTCTAGCAGGAGAAGGCAATGGCAACCCAGTCCAATACTGTTGCCTGGAAAATCCCATGGATGGAGGAGCCTGGTAGGCTGCAGTCCATGGGGTCGCTGAGTCGGGCACGACTGAGCGACTTCACTTTCACTTTCATGCATTGGAGAAGGAAATGGCTACCCACTCCAGTATTCTTGCCTGGAGAATCCCAGGGACGGGGGAGCCTAGTGGGCTGCCATCTATGGGGTAGCACAGAGTTGGACACGACTGAAGCGACTTAGCAGCAGCAGCAGCACACGCTAGCAAAGTAATGCTCAAAATTCTCCAAGCCAGGCTTTAGCAATACATGAACCATGAACTTCCAGATGTTCAAGCTGGTTTTAGAAAAGTCAGAGGAACCAGAGATCAAATTGCCAACATCTGCTGGATCATGGAAAAAGCAAGAGAGTTCCAGAGAAATATCTATTTCTGCTTTATTGACTATGCCAAAGCCTTTGACTGTGTGGATCACAATAAACTGTGGACAATTCTGAAAGAGATGGGAATACCAGACCATCTGACCTGTCTCTTGAGAAACCTATATGCAGGTCAGGAAGCAACAGTTAGAACTGGACATGGAACAGACTGGTTCCAAATAGGAAAAGGAGTATGTCAAGGCTGTATATTGTCACCCTGCTTATTTAACTTCTATGCAGAGTACATCATGAGAAACGCTGGGCTGAAGGACAAGCTGGAATCAAGATTGCCGGGAGAAATATCAATAACCTCAGATATGCAGATGACACCACCCTTATGGCAGAAAGTGAAGAGGAACTAAAAAGCCTCTTGATGAAAGTGAAAGGGGAGAGTGAAAAAGTTGGCTTAAAGCTCAACATTCAGAAAACAAAGATCATGGCATCTGGTCACATCACTTCATGGGTAATAGATGGGGAAACAGTGGAAACAGTTGCTGACTAAATTTATTGGCTCCAAAATCACTGCAGATGGTGATTGCAGTCATGAAATTAAAAGACGCTTGCTCCTTGGAAGGAAAGTTGTGACCAATCTAGATGGCATATTAAAAAGCAGAGACCTTACTTTGCCAACAAAGGTCTGTCTAGTCAAGGCTATGGTTTTTCAAGTGGTCATGTATGGATGTGAGAGTTGGACTGTGAAGAAAGCTGAGCGCCAAAGAATTGATGCTTTTGAACTGTGGTGTTGGAGAAAACTCTTGAGAATCCCTTGGACTGCAACAAGATCCAACCAGTCCATCCTAAAGGAGATCAGTCCTGAGTGTTCATTGGAAGGACTGATGCTGAAGCTATGGACTGTAGCCTGCCAGGTTCCTCTGTCCTTGGAATTATCCTGTCAAGAATACTGGAGTGGGCTGCCATTTCCTCCTCCAGGAAACCTTCCCTACCCAGGGATTGACCCTGTGTCTCCTGGGCTTCCTGCATTGGAAGGTGAATTCTTTACCACTTGAGCCATCTAGGGACCCTAGTTTCAGGTATGTAACACAATTGTTTAGTATTTGATATATGTTGTGAAATGCGTCAGGTTAATATCCACCCCCATACATAGTCACACATTGTTTTATCTTGTATTGAGGACTTCTAAGATTTACTCTCTTAGCAACTTTCAAATATACAATACAGTGTTATTAACCATATTTGTCATGCTGTATTTACATCCCCATGATTTATTTTATAATTTGAAGTTTGTACCTTTTAACCCCTTTCCTCCATTTCAATACCTTCTACTCCTCACATCTGTTTTCTTTTTTAAATAAACTTTTTCTTTTGGAATAACTTCAGATCTACAGATAAACTGCAAAGATACTTCAGAAAGTTTTTGCATACTTTTACCCAGCTTTCCCTAAAATGTTAACATCTTCTATAACCACGGTACATTTATCAAAACTGAGAGATTAACATTGGTCCTATATTATTAATGAAACTATAGATTTTATTTGGCTTCCATGTGTTCTTTCACTGATGTTTTTTTCTGTTTTAGAATCCAACCCTGGATTATATTTGGGAGTCGAGTAAAAAGTGAAATTTATAAACAATACAAAATATCAGGGTACGTTGCTCAGATTAAGAATAAGTATTATTGTGTGGAACTTGTTTCCATTACATGTACTATAGGTTGTAGTTTTACTGAAAGTGGCTATTGAAAAAAGTAAGAGACATAGTGCTAAAAGACGCCAAAGAATTAAGCATTCTTGCCATTATGGAGATTAATATTCTAGTTAAAAGCAAAACAAAACATCTGAATACAATAACATGAACACTGGTGCAAAGTCAAAAAATGCAAAATAACACAGGATGTAGAACTAAGAGAGGACAGAGCAGAGTAGAGCAATCCTTTCATTCTGCCTACACTGATGTACTGAACAGCCTTCTCCTTTGGAATAGAATGTAACTGGCCCCGTACATGTTGTTGAGTTGGGTGGTGTTCTTGGATCAAGCAGGTGAATGGGATGCATCATAGGAACACACTATAAACAGTAGCTAACCCTAGTACCACTCTCCCCAGGCCCTTCTCTTAGGCCTGGCTTTGTCCTTAGTGAATTAACTAATGGTTATAAAAGCAGTTGGTAAAATGCAGTTGATATATTTACTTTGAATAAGTCACTATCTTTTCTGGGCCTCAGCTTCCTCATCTGTACAATGGGGACATGACTCTTGCCCTGGCTCCTTCTCGGGGCTGTTGAGAGAATCAAGTGAGAAGAAAAGTGTTTTATAAATTAGTAAGTAGTTACACCAGGGGCTTCCCTGGTGGCTCAGTGGGTAAAGCATCTGCCTACAATGTGGGAGACCCGGGTTCGATCCCTGGGTAGGGAAGATTCCCTGGGTAGGGAAGATCCCCTGGAGAAGGAAATGGCAACCCACTCCAGTACTCTTGCCTGGAAAATCCCATGGACTGAGAAGCCTGGTAGGCTACAGTCCATGGAGTCGCAAAGAGTCGGACACGACTGAGCGACTGTCCTTGTCCCTTGTCCCTTGTAGTTACATAGATCTATGGAGAAGGCAATGGCACCCCACTCCAGTACTCTTGCATGGAAAATCCATGGATGGAGGAGCCTGGTAGGCTATAGTCCGTAGGGTCTCGAAGAGTCGGACATGACTGAGCGACTTCACTTCACTTTCACTTTTCACTTTCATGCATTGGAGAAGGAAATGGCAACCCACTCTAGTATTCTTGCCTGGAGAATCCCAGGGATGGGGGACCCTGGTGGGCTGCCGTCTATGGGGTCACACAGAGTCGGACACAACTGAAGTGACTTAGCAGCAGCATATAGATCTATATAAAAATTATGATTTCTGATATGAATTTTCATTTGTATTATTCTTTTTTGTATGGTAAACATTTGAGAACAAGGATCATATTACATATCTTCGTAACTGTAGGTCTTATAACCATGCCTAGGCCCTCATAGCAGACTCATCTCTATGCAGACATAAGGACCTCGGCACATCTTCCCCTCCATGGACTTGCAGATGTTCATGCAGTTCCCAAAAGTGTACCTCCCCCATCTTGTTCCTCCACCTAGCAGGGCAGAGTCAAGCTAGATTAGCTCTTACTGACGCTGCACATTTGGATCTCAGCATGGACCTACCTACTTACTGGAGAACTACCCAGTTTCAGTTTTTCTTATTTCTGGGAAGTAATCGAAATGTCCACTGATAGATAAATGGATAAAGAGGATGCCATATATACATACAATGAAATGTGAGTCAGCCATAAGTCTTTTCACTTTCATGCATTGGAGAAGGAAATGGCAACCCACTCTAGTATTCTTGCCTGGAGAATCCCAGGGATGGGGGACCCTGGTGGGCTGCCGTCTATGGGGTCACACAGAGTCGGACACAACTGAAGTGACTTAGCAGCAGCATATAGATCTATATAAAAATTATGATTTCTGATATGAATTTTCATTTGTATTATTCTTTTTTGTATGGTAAACATTTGAGAACAAGGATCATATTACATATCTTCGTAACTGTAGGTCTTATAACCATGCCTAGGCCCTCATAGCAGACTCATCTCTATGCAGACATAAGGACCTCGGCACATCTTCCCCTCCATGGACTTGCAGATGTTCATGCAGTTCCCAAAAGTGTACCTCCCCCATCTTGTTCCTCCACCTAGCAGGGCAGAGTCAAGCTAGATTAGCTCTTACTGACGCTGCACATTTGGATCTCAGCATGGACCTACCTACTTACTGGAGAACTACCCAGTTTCAGTTTTTCTTATTTCTGGGAAGTAATCGAAATGTCCACTGATAGATAAATGGATAAAGAGGATGCCATATATACATACAATGAAATGTGAGTCAGCCATAAGAAGAACGAACTCTTGCCATTTGCAGCAACAGAAGTGGCCCTAGGGGGATTAAGTGAAATAAATCAGAGAGAAGAAGATAAATAATATTTAATCTCACATGTGGAGTCTCAAAAAAGAAAAGCAAAACAAAACAGATTTACAGATCATTTTGTAATGCATTTGACTGTCAGATTACTATGTACTATACCTGAAACTAACATGATATTATGTCAACTATACTTCAATAAAAAAATATGAAAATAGCTTAATTCTTCAAAAAAGTTTCTAAGATACATACATACATCCCATACATTTATATGAAAAATACTGAAAATCTCACCCAATAAAGGCAAATCTTACCTATAACTGCATTTTAAAAAATTATATGGAGTAAAATGTGTTAAAGTCCAGTTCCTTTACCTCTCCCCTTTCAATTCCCAAGAGTAAGCACCGTTAGCAATTTTTCCCTATATTTATACTGACATTTACCTCCATTTTGAAAAACAAAAAATAAGATTATATTATACAAAGTTCTCTGTGGTGTTGGAGAAGACTCTTGAGAGCCCCTTGGACTGCAAGGAGATCCAACCAGTCCATTCTGAAGGGGATCAACCCTGGGATTTCTTTGGAAGGAATGATGCTAAAGCTGAAACTCCAGTACTTTGACCACCTCATGAGAAGAGTTGACTCATTGGAAAGACTCTGATGCTGGGAGGGATTGGGGGCAGGAGGAGAAGGGGATGACAGAGGATGAGATGGCTGGATGGCATCACAGACTCGATGGACGTGAGTCTGAGTGAACTCTGGGAGATGGTGATGAAAGGGAGGCCTGGCGTGCTGCGATTCATGGGGTCACAAAGAGTCGGACACGACTGAGTGACTGAATTGAAATGATACAAAGTTCTCGCAACTTGTTTTTTTGCACTCAACAACAATAAAGGGCATCTTTTTAGCATAGTATATAGTTGTTGCTGTTTTTGCTAAGTCACTTCAGTCGTGTCTGACTCTGTGTGACCCCATAGATGGCAGCCCACCAGGCTCCCCTGTTCCTGGGATTCTCCAGACAAGAACACTGGAGTGGGTTGTCATTTCCTTCTCCAATGCATAAAAGTGAAAAGTGAAAGGGAAGTCGCTCAGTCGTGTCTGACTCTTCGTGACCCCATGGGCTGCAGCCCACCAGGCTCCTCCGTCTGCGGGATTAGAGAGCCATTTAATTCCTTTTAATGTTGTATAGTATCCTGCTGTGTGGATATATCATTCAATTATTTAATTAGTCATCTATTGATGGGTATTAGGTTGCTTCCAGATTTATGTAGCCACAGTACTGTAATAAGTGTTCTTGAACTTTATGTATTTATGCTATTTTTTTTTTCTTGGTAGGATGGACTCCTAAAAAAGTGCTGTTTTTTTAAAAAGATAAAAGATACATGTTTCTAATATTATTAGATGTTGTCAAAGTACTTTCCAATAAGTTTATGTCAGTTTACACTTCCACCAATAGTGTATGAGTGTCCACATGATTGGCATTATCAATCATTGCAGTGTTTTTTTTTTTGGCCAGGCCACACCAGATCTCAGCTCCCTGACCAGGGATTGAACCCAAGCCATGACAGTGGAAACCCAGAATCCTAACTACCAGGCTACCAGGGAACTCACTTAGTATTTTTTAAATCAATATTCTTTTTTTTTTTAGCTTTGTCTTTTATAGTGGAGTATAATTGGTTAACAATTTTTATTAGTTTCAAGTGTACAGCAAAGTGATTCAGTTATAGTATATATGTACCTATTCTTTTAGTTTTTTACTTAAAAAATTTTATTTATTTATGGCTCTGCTGGGTCTTTGCTGCTGCATGAGGGCTTTCTCTCTCTGTTACTGTGAGTGGGGACTACTCCAGTTGCGGTGAGCAGGCTTCTCATTGTGGTGGCTTCTCTCAGTTGCAAGCACAGGCTCTAGGGTGTTGGGCTTCAGTAGTTGCAGCGCACAGGCTCAGTAGTTGTGGCCCGCAGGCTCTAGAGTATGGGACTGGTAATTGTGGCCCATAGGCTTGGCTCCCCGCTGGTATGTGGGATCTTCCTGGATCAGGAATCAGACTGTGTCCCCTGCATTGGCAGGTGGACTCTCAACCACTGAACCACCAGGGAAGTCTCACATGTGTCTATTCTTGAGGAAAAGAGTTGGATGGGGGAAGGGACAAGGAGTTTGGAATTAACATGTACATTCTGCTGTATTTAAATGGTCTATTGCTCTGTGACAACCTACAGGAGGGGGATGGGGAGGGAGGTTCAAGAGGGAGGTGATATACGTATACCTATGGCTGATTCCTGTTGATATATGGCAGAAAACAACAGAATATTGTAAAGCAATTATCCTCCAACTAAAAATAAATAAATCCAGGAGCCACAACTACTGAGCCCACGTGCTGAGCATGTGGTCCGCGACAAGAGAAGCCACAGTAATGAGCAGCCTGTGCACTGCAACTAAAGAGCAGCCCCTGCTCTCTGCAACTAGAGAAAAGCCCGCATAGCAACCAAGACCCAGCACAGCCAAAAGATAGACAAATAAATAAGTTATAAAAGGGATAACCAACAAGGACCTACTGTATAGCACAGGGAGCTCTGCTCAATATTATAAATGGGAGAAGAATGAATCAATATCCTTAATCCTATCAGACTGAATGTGGCAGAAATGATTGATTGGCTCACTCAACATCCCATGTAACTGCCTTCTGGTATGTCTTCCTGAATTGGAGATTGGAAACACAAATCATATTTCCCAGACTATTTCCAGCTAAGACCACAAATCAGATATACCTTGGTAAGACCTGAGTTTGGAACTGAGTCAAGCAGGGAGAGAGGCAGAGCATAAGGTAACCGTTTGTGCTGAGATAAAGTGCAGCAGATGGCATGGTTCTGGAGTCAGCAGCTCTAAGAGAGGCTTTCTGATTGTGGGAGGGCCACAGCTCCCTTGGTGGCTCCCACCAGTAGGACCTGGGAGTCACTCCTGAAAGCTCAGCCTGGAGTCTTTAGCATTCCCAGTGATTCTTCAGATGATTTCATACCCTGAAATATTCTTATGCTTTCTTTTAATCCATTATCTACAGTAGATCCTATGTATTTTTTCCTATTATATTCAGTTATGTGACACTGTCAAATATTAAACTCTTTGGGACCCAGCCTCCTTTTTTATATATATAAAAAAGAGATAGATAATAATGCCTATCTATGGGAATGTTGTGAGTGTTAAAAGTCAGTAAGTGACTAAGTTACTCTGGGTTCACCAAAACTTATAGATAGTGGGTCTGTTTTCTCTTTCTTCTGTTTAGACTTACTCATGTTGTAAAAGCCAGCTCAAATGCCACCTCTTAATACCCCTGGGGAGGCAAAATTATTGTTGTCTTCTCCAGGCTTTCACTACATTTAACTAATTCCTTTACAGGTCATAACATGTTTTACTATGACTTATTCATATACGTGTTTGTCTCTCCAAGTAGCTTTTTGAGCTCTTTGAGGGCAGGGATGCTCATGATCTAGCTTTTTATTTTCAGGCCCTGACACAGAGCAGGGGGTGAGTGAACTGTGTTGGTTGAATGAATTAACCCTAGCCTTGCCTCACTGACCTCCTCAGTATCCCACCCCTTGTTGCAACCATCAACTCTTAATGACTCCATTGGTATCTTAGACTAGGATCACTTGGCTGCAAGGAACTGGAAGCCTTTTAAATGAGCTCGAGCAAAGATGGGTATATGGGTAAGCTTTAGGTGCAGGAAACAAAAATCAACATAGCTATTGTAAGTAGAAAATGTTGTAAGGAAAAATGAGGTACTTATAAAAGTTGTTGTAAATTAGGAGGAGTAAGTTGTAGGCTGGACCTTCAGAAATAACTCTCAGAATAACACTGCCAAACTGACTTGCCAGTGGAGCTGCCACTTTTTGTATAATTAGGGAGCAAGGGGATCAGGAGCCCACCAATGGAGCTACAGATTTTCAATAATATACAACATGGCTGCAACTGAGGGATCGGGATGCTATCGCTGCTACTGTGACAATAACTACCTCTAGATAATCACAAAGTTAGTGATTAGCCACTGAGATACTGTTACAGAAAAACCCAGTCTCTATAACCGTTCTTTCCAGCAGCTGTAGCCAAAGCATCAGGAAGATGATCTGCCTCACTTCTGCCTTCTCAAATTTTCATGAGTGCCTTTAACTCATGGACATTTCTTTCCTGCCCCTCCTGTATTAGTTTTCTCTTGCTCAGTAAATTATCACAAACTTTGTGGCTTATAACAACACATATTTATCATCTTAGTTTCTGTGGGTCAGAAGTCTGTGGATGACTTAGGTAGGTCCTTTCCTCAGGGTCTCTCAGAAAGCTATAATCATGGTATTGGCAGTTTGCATTATCATCAAAGGCTTCCAAGCTCCCTCAAGTTGTTGGCAGAATTAATTTCCTTGTGGCTATAGAATTCCTTGTGGCATGTTTTTTAAAGGACAGAAGGAGAGTGAGAATGAGTCTGCCTGGAGTCAGATATCCTGAGAGCACCTGGGGATAGTGACTCTATAGAAATGAGCTCAGTTAGTGTTTAGCTCTTGACTTCTAAATTCTATTCTTAATGAAAAGAGTAAGAACTCTTTGGAGTTCTCAAACAAGAACATGACTTGTTTGAGGACTGGTTCAAAGAAAGTACAAGAGCCTAGAACATCTTGGGGCAAAAAGCAAGGAAGTGCTCAGAGAATGATAGGGACATGTCAAAAGATGAGTGGTATAACTATTTTGGAAGACAGTTTAGTGATTCTTATTAAGTATGCATTTAACCCTACAACCCACCCATGTCACATCCAAGGGAACTGAAAATATATATCCCTATAAAGACTTGTACATGAACGATCACAGTAGCTTTATTCATAACAGCCAAAATCTTACAATGACAATCATTAGTTAAATGGATAAACTAGTGGTAGTATTGGGTTGGCCAAAAAGTTCATGTGGGTTTTGGGGGGATGTTACAGAAAATCCAAATGAGCTTTTTGGCAACCCAATACATCCATACAATGGAATAATACTCAGCAATAAAAAGGAAGTACTGACTGACACATGAACAACATGGATGATCTCAAAATATTATGCTGAATGAAAGAAACTTGACACAAAGGAGTACCTATTTACTGAAATTTTATTTACCTGAAATTTTAGAATAGGCAAAATTAAGTTACAGTGACAGTAAGCAGACTATTGGTTGCCATGGTGGGGGAAAAGTAAGGGATTGACAGTAAAGGGGCACAAGGGAACTTTCTGGGTCAGAATGGGTGTAGAAGTGGTTACGAGGGATATACACGTGTCATAAATCATCAAGCTAAATACTTAGAACAGGTGTATTTTTACTATACGTAACATATTCCCTGATAGCTCACTTGGTAAAGAATCCAATGCAGGAGACCCTGGTTCAATTCCTGGGTCGGGAAGATCTGGTGGAGAAGGGATAGGCTACCCACTCCAGTATTCTTGGGCTTCCATGGTGACTAAGCTGGTAAAGAATCTGCCTGCAAGGAGGGAGACTTGGGTTCAATCCCTTGGTTGGGAAGATCCCCTGGAGAAGGGAAAGGCTATCCACTCTAGTACTATGGGCTGGAGAATTCCATGGACTATACAGTCCAAGGAGTCTACAAAGAGTTGGATATGACTGAGCGACTTTCACTTTCACTTTTATACCTCAATAAAGTTGATTTTAAAACTTGGGCAGAAGATCTGGACACTTTACAAAACAGGATATCCAAATGACCAACAAACTTATGAACAAGTTCTCAACCTCATTAGTAATCATAGGAATGTAGATAAACATAATAATGTGAAATCACTACACGCCCACTGAATGATTAAAATAATAAAGACTGATAATACCAAGTATTGGTGGGGATGTGAAACAGCTGAAACTTTCATACACTGCTGGTGGGTGTGTAAACTGGTTCAACTATTTTGGAAATAGGTTTGGCATTATCTTTTAAGCTGGTTTTATAATGTGAAACTTTAAAAGGAACCCACTTAGTCTGTGGCAGATGTCTTGCACTTGTCACATTTCTTTAACCCACATCTGATTTCAGCTGAAAACTGGAAAACAGTTCCAGCTCTCCTCATGGTGCTAGTGTGTCACCTCACATCTTTCCTTATTTTGCCTCAGGACCTTCTCTGATACCTGTAGACCTACAAGCAAAGTCACAAGGCCTTTAGGAGTCAACTTCTCTGGGGATAATGTCATTCAATGAGCGATGGAAGCCAGTGGATAAAAGCTCTTACCTTTCAGTGGTTCTAATCTGAGAGACATTCTGTATGTTTCTCTGTATGGTGGAAGTGAGACCCTCCATAACACTCTCCATTGGCTTTCCCTTCCCTGGTGGCTCAGAGGGTAAAGCGTCTGCCTGCAGTGTGGGAGACCTAGGTTCAATCCCTGCATCGGGAAGATCCCCTGGAGAAGGAATGGCAACCCACTCCAGTACTCTTGCCTGGAAAATTCCATGGACAGAGGAGCCTGGTAGGATATAGTCCATGGGGTCNCTGGTGGCTCAGAGGGTAAAGCGTCTGCCTGCAGTGTGGGAGACCTAGGTTCAATCCCTGCATCGGGAAGATCCCCTGGAGAAGGAATGGCAACCCACTCCAGTACTCTTGCCTGGAAAATTCCATGGACAGAGGAGCCTGGTAGGATATAGTCCATGGGGTCTCGAAGAGTCGGACACGACTGAGCGACTTCACTTTCCCTTTGTCTCATTTCTGTTTTCTAGCATCACCTCCTAAATAAACTGAACCCAAGTATTTATCTCAGGCTCTGTTTTCTTTTTTTTTTAAGCTAAACTTATGTAGTTGATACCAGAAGTGACCTCAGGGTGAACACCCTCAGGATAGTTTCTGGAACTGAATCACTCACTGATCAAATGACAGCAAGGACTCTATTGATGATAAGTTGAGCAATGATAGCCCCTGATACGCTGTGCGGTCACAATGACTAAGCTCTTAACCAGTGGAAGACTAGAAGTACAAGTGGAAGGAGTATGTCAGAATATGTAGTAGCTTTAGCATAGGGATTCTCAGCTATTTAAAAAAAATTTTGCTCCCTAAGGAGAAAAATTAATTTGAAGAATTCTTGGTGGGAGGTAGGCAAAAGAGGTGATGGTGATCAAAAGAGACAGACTTCTAGTTGTTCAGTCGCTAAATTGTGTTTGACTCTTTGTGACTCCATGGACTGCAGCAGACCAGGCTTCCCTGTCCTCTGCCCTTCCCAGGTGGCTCAGTGGTAAAGAATCCACCTGCCAATGCAGGAGACATAGGAGTTTCAGGTTTGATCCCTGCATCGGAAGATCCCTTGGAGTAGGAAATGGCAACACACTCCTGTATTCTTGCCTAGAAAATTCCATGGACAGAGGAGCCTGGTGGGGTGCAGTCCATGGGGTTACAAAAAGTTAGATATGACTAACTTTTGGTCCAACTCTCACACCCATACATGACTATTTGAAAAAAACATAGCTTTGACTATATGGACCTTTGTCAGCAAAGTGATGTCTCTGCTTTTTAATACACTGTCTAGTATGAAAAGGCAAAAGGACTTCTAGTTACAAGACAAATAAGTCTAGGGAATGTAATGTATAGTATGATGACTATAGTTAAGCATACTGTTTTGTATATATGAAAGTGGCTGAGAGTAGGTCTTAAAAGTTCTCATCATAAGAGACAAAAATTATGACTATATATGGTGATGGATGTTAACTGAACTTACAGTGGCAATTATTTCATAATATATACATGTGTCAAATCATTACGTTGTATACCTAAAATGCTGAAACTCTAGTACTTTGGCCACCTCATGCAAAGAGTTGACTCACTGGAAAAGACTCTGATGCTGGGAGGGATTGGGGGCAGGAGGAGAAGGGGATGACAGAGGATGAGATGGCTGGATGGCATCACTGACTCGATGGATGTGAGTCTGAGTGAACTCTGGGAGTTGGTGATGGACAGGGCAGCCTGGCGTGCCACAATTTGTGGGGTCACAA
Source organism: Cephalophus harveyi (assembly GCA_006410635.1). NCBI lineage: Eukaryota > Metazoa > Chordata > Mammalia > Artiodactyla > Bovidae > Cephalophus > Cephalophus harveyi. Next base: position 762 of record SJYT01013473.1, on the reverse strand, counting down.
AGAGTTGGACACGACTGAGAGACTGAACTGAACTGAATACCTAAAATGAATATAATGTTGCATATCAACCATAACCCAATAAATTATCTCTAGCTAGGGAAATGAAATACTAAAAAACAAGATTTTATCAAACAGAGTTGAACTTTGGAGGATACAAACCATTATAAAATCTTAGGTGTTTTTTTGCCCACATAAGAACAAGTTTTTACTTCCTTGGGGAAGATATCGTCAACATTAAGATTGTGTGCCCTAGAACTTGAATGATATTATAATTCGTGGAATTGGCTGGATTTTGTTAGATAGCGTAAAAGACAATTTCAGATTCAGGTCATCCACCTATCAACTCAGGGCATGTATGAGATCCAGAAAACCTCCATGAAAGATTTTTTAAAAATCCTTTTTTCCTGCAGCTAGAGAGGAGAGTATGCTGAAAATCAGGCCTGGAATGTAATAGTTGGTGTGTCAGAGACCCCTTGAGTGTTCTTATTCAAAAATCAGTTCCCATAGGTAGGGGGTGGAACCCTGAGGCCTGAGACATTTGGGAGGATGCAGCTGAGAATCTTGTACCTCTGACAAGGAGTCCCTCTCACTTGTTAGCATAGAGCAGCCACCCTTGATTTGAGACTCTTAGTTGCCCATTGCTGCTGTAACAAACTATCACAATTGTAGTGGCTTCATACAACAAACATTCATTATTTTATCGTTCTGTGGTCCAGAAGTCCAAAATAAGTGTCACTGGGCTAAAATCAAGGTGTTGGCAGG
>SJYT01013457.1:23758-48290 GCA_006410635.1 Cephalophus harveyi | reverse complement strand
GTAGTGATGCTTTCTAAGGCCCACTTGACTTCACATTCCAGGATGTCTGGCTCTAGGTGAGTGATCACACCATCTTGATTATCTTGGTTGTGAAGCTCTTTTTTGTACAGTTCTTCTGTGTATTCTTGCCACCTCTTCTTAATATCTTCTATTTCTGTTAGGTCCCTACCATTTCTGTCCTTTATCGAGCCAGTCTTTGCATGAAATGTTTTCATTATAGTGAACAGGAATGCAAAAGTAGAAAGTCAAGAAACACCTGGAGTAACAGGCAAATTTGGCCTTGGAGTACGGAATGAAGCAGGGCAAAGGCTAATAGAGTTTTGCCAAGAGAATGCACTGGTCATAGCAAACATCCTCTTCCAGCAACACAAGAGAAGACTCTACACATGGACATCACTAGATGGTCAACACTAAAATCAGATTGATTATATTCTTAGCAGCCAAAGATGGAGAAGCTCTGTATAGTCAGCAAAAACAAGACCGGGAGCTGACTGTGGCCCAGATCATAAACTCCTTATTGCCAAATTCAGACTTAAATTGATGAAAGTGGGGAAAACCACTAGACCATTCAGGTATGACCTAAATCAAATCTCTTACAGTGGAAGTGACAAATAGATTTAAGGGACTAGATCTGATAGAGTGCCTGATGAACTATGGATGGAGGTTTGTGACATTGTACAGGAGACAGGGATCTAGACCATCCCCCTAGAAAAGAAATGCAAAAAAGCAAAATGGCTGTCTCAAAAGGCCTTACAAATAGCTGTGAAGAGAAGCGAAAAACAAAGGAGAAAAGGAAAGATATAAGCATCTGAATGCAGAGTTCTAAAGAATAGCAAGAAGAGATAAGAAAGCCTTCCTCAGCAATCAATGCAAAAAAATAGAGGGAAACAACAGGATGGGAAAGACTAGAGATCTCTTCAAGAAAATTCGAGATACCAAGGGAACATTTCATGCAAAGGTGGAATTACATGCGACTCCCTAAATGGGGCATCCTGTGTTTGTTTCCTTTTCCAAATGCTGTTCTGTTAGCCTGAAAAGCGTTTCCTCCACACCGTCTGCTTCCTCCCCAGGCCTTGGTAGAGACTTGATGCCGTCCTGAGTGTTTCCCCAGGGCCCTTCTGCCTGCTTATCTCTGCCTCTGTGGCATCTTCTCCTGCCATTTCCTGAGAACTTGTGGCCCCAGGCCTTCACTTCCATCCCTGATTCCCAGTACCCAGCCGGCCCAGGGCCAGAGGTGTCAGTGAGCGGAGAGCCTGAGTGAGAATGGATGCATGGTTACATGTGTGGACGGAAGGACAGATGGGGGCGCGAGGAAGCCTTCACCAAGCAAGCCTGGGCCGTGGGGCTGAGAGAGGGGAGGGCAGCGTTCTGATACAGGGGAAGAGGAATCAGGAGGGGGCTTGTATTCTCATTCCCATGCTCTTGAGCTGACATCGAGCCCTGTGAATGATTGCAGGGAGGACATTTGGAATTGGCTGTAGAGGAATGCCAGAGTACACGCAGCCTCTACCCGGCACCTTATATGTTAAAGATTCGGAGAAATGACTGGAAATTAATTTTCCATTGACACTGACTGGTTCTGATCTCAGCTCATTTAAGGGCTGACCCAGGGGTCTTCTGCGGCCAAGTGGGGAGCAGCACCCCAGGGACTGGAGTAGCATGCCCCGGGAGTCGCCACGTCAGCCAAGAGCTGCCCGTAGGCTATGTGCTTAGGGAAACAAAAGCTGGCACATACGAGCTGCCTTCCATGGACTCCTAGACGTGGCTGCTCTGGGAGGTGTGACGCCGCCCTGAACGTGGAGGGTCGGGGGGAGACTTGCCTGCTGTCCTCCCGCCCCGCCCCACCTGTGGTTCTCTGAGCTCTTCCCAGGTGCTGGGCTAGGGTTGCTGCTCCCGCGGGTGGGCTCAGACGTGACCCTGCCACCCTAGCTTGATATCCACTGCGTTCCGCCAGGGAATGATGGAGGCCAGGAAGGTCGAGAAGCCAACGCCCTGCCTTTGCAGGCGGCCCACAGGGGCTGAGTGCAGTAAGTCATCTGAGTGTTTGACCACTTTGCTGTTTGCTTCTCTTTGCTCCTGCTTGAAATGATGTACTTACCCTTCAGCATTTAGAAAATTGTTTTTGGTAAGAGAATTCTCTGTCTAAATGAGGGCACTTGATGAGATTGGTCAGCAGACAGTTACGATTGTCTGTGTGTCTTCAGAGGAAACCTGGGGAAATGGGGACAGACTTGGCTCTGCTGGGGCAGAGGTCCCTTCCGATTCCAGCTGCAAGGACCGTGTGCTTGACTCCCTCAAATCTCTCTCCCTCTCTGTAAAGTGCAAATGTGATACACATCTTGTCAGGCTTTGTGATAATTAAGTGAAGCATGTGCGGAAAGTTCCAGCAGGTGGGTGGTCCTCAGTCTCTCTCCCCTCGTCTTGGCACATGAGGGGAATACTGGCCAGCTGTCTTTGTAGACTGTCCCTCGGCTTGGGACTGTCTGATATTTCTTGGTGATTAAATGGACATTGTGCATTTTAGATAAGAATAGGCCAGAGCAATGCGTGCCTTCTCAGGGCAGCCCCCACCCCACCCTGCCCCGGGAGCACTGGCTGGTGCCTTTATGTCTCATTCCTGGAGATGACAACTTTGATCACTTGGCCAAGGAGGTACCTGTTGGGTAGCTGTGCTCAAAAGTTGCTACTTTTTGCCTTCTTGTTAATAAGTATCAGTGAGAGGGACTTTGAGACTCTAAATGTGCTGCTTCTCCTCTTCCTTTCACCAATTTCAGTCTTCATCAATGATCCTAACTTTCAGTGGTTATAACCGTAGTGTTTGGTAAGTGATGGTTTTTCTAATTCCATCATTCCTCTTAATTAGCAGAAATTCTTCTGGAGGAAAAAAGGAGTCCCTTCTCCTCCATCAGCTTACCACTCTCAGTGGAGGTTCGTGGATGTTTTTGTTCTCTGAATTGTAATAAATACATCACTACCATTATTTATTTTATTGCACACGTTATCTCAGACTTGACCATTTTGTATTTCTCCCTGTTGAAGAGGTTTCTTAAAACATTTTTGTCCTCTTAAGAATTTTTTTTCCTTTGCTGGAGAAACACTGCGTGCTAGGATAACTTTGCACATTCTGTTTTGCTACGGTGACTTTGAATTAGCAGTAGGAACCTCTGAGCTGGAACACAAACCTCTCCAGCCCTGCGTGCCCAGTCCTGGTGTCGGAGCGGCACCATCTCAGTCGCGCTGGGGGCCAGGCCTGGCTGAGGGGGGTTGGCTTTGTGTTGGCTGTGTCTTCCCACCCGGGTGTCCTGGGGCCCCTGAGAGAAGGGCAGGCACCCACGTGCAGAACAGGTGACCCCTGGAAGCTCCACTTCCACAGGCAGAGGGCGGGCGAATGTGGAGAACGTCCACTTTCTAGGAGCTCAGGAGGGGAGGACTGAGGCTGTGAGTCTGCTAACGGGACCGTCCTCCTCGGAAGTTCTAGCCTCACTCTGCAGGACTGGGTCTGGGCCTGCCTTGGGTTTCACCTGTGGCCCTGCCCTCCCTTAATGGGTCGTGTGACCTCTGGGCTTTTTCTTCTGCACGCTGGGCCTTGGTTTCCACGTTTGTCACCCCTGCCTTCCCCAGCAGCTCGGGGGACTGCTCCCTGAGTCCGTTCCTTTTGTGGCCATCGTGGCCTTGCCCCCACAAGGCGCTGAGGTCCCGCGTCCCTGCTCGGAGCTGAGGGACGAGGAGGGGTGTGTGCCACCCTTACTGCCGGAGTCGCCTCCTGCTGGAGGTGCTGGTGCGGGTGCGGCCCGGTAGGCGGGGTGTGACTCATGTGTCTATGAGCTCAGGACGAAGGCCGGGCGCCCAGCAGGGCAAGGAGAGAAGGGGTGCGGTGGCTGTGATGTGTGCAGGGAGTCCCTTCTACACCACCCGAGAGGAGTCAAATCGCGGAGAGCTCTCAGTCTGCCCACCCTCGTCTTCCAGCCTCGTCTTGCAGCCTGAGGACTTCTTCTCCCGTGTCCTTAGGTAGAAGGTGGGCTCACCCCATCCCCTAGTCTGGATCCAGCCCCGGATTGAATGTAAAAACAGTCCCCTAGTTCCTGTTGGAGAAGGCAGTGGCACCCCACTCCAGTACTCTTGCCTGGAAAATCCCTTGGACAGAGGAGCCTGATGGGCTACAGTCCATGGGGTCGCTAAGAGTCGGACACGACTGAGCGAGTTCACTTTCACTTTTCACTTTCCTGCATTGGAGAAGGAAATGGCACCCCACTCCAGTGTTCTTGCCTGGAGAATCCCAGGGACGGGGGAGCCTGGTGAGCTGCCGTCTATGGGGTCGCACAGAGTCGGACACGACTGAAGCGACTTAGCAGCAGCAGCAGCAGCAGCAGTTCCTGTTACTTCTCATTAAAATCCCACCATTGTTTTGAGAAGGGCCACTGACTCTGGAAAGCTAGCCGGCTAGAGTATCGAGAAAGTGTTAAGTTGCTCAGTCGTGTCCAACTCCACGACCCCACGGACTGTAGCCCGCCAGGTTCCTCTGTCCACAGGATTCTCCAGACAAGAATACTGGAGTGTGTTACCATGCCCTCCTCTAGGGGATCTTCCAGAGTCAGACGTGACTAACACACATGCCGGAGTGTTAACTACATTCAAATCATCGTCTTGGTGATAACGGCTTTTTGCTTCTCTTGGTGAAATAGAATGACGTTGACTCGGCGCGGCTGTCTGGAGGACAGGAGTCAAGGGCCCCAGTGGGCCTGGGCCCCCAGTGGCCGCGTGGCCGTTGAGCAGGCGGTGTCCTCGCACATTGGTCTCATCTCCCCGGAGGCTGCCCGTGCGCGGCTTCCTTTTCGTCAGGCGGGAGGAGTCCTACCCCGTGGCAGCGGAGGGAGCAGAGGCTTGTTGACCCCTGGCCCTCCTTTCCCATCCTTTGCTCACGGCTGCCCCACAGGCAGGGCCCTCCCTGCCACAGGAGCCCGGAGCTGGAGCGGGGTTCTGTTCTGGCCCAGCCGGCAGGTGCACGGCGCTGTCTGCTGTGGGCTCCTTGCGCCCCTCGCCGCCGCCTTTCTCTCCTCGCTGTGCTGGCGGCGGTAACCAGGGGCAGGGACTCAAGTGAGGCAGGAGATCAGTGCCTCCGTGGCGGCTTGGGTCTCGTTCTAGGGGTGAAGTTCTCTGCCCTCATTCTGCATCTGTTTTGTTTTTAACATAATGATGCTTTGTGATGACTTACTGTTTGCTAATCCCAGCTTAATGTTTTCAGCTGACCCAGAATGTTACTCCTTTGTTATTTATATTATTTAGCTATTCTTAACCTTGAGAATGAAGCGTCTTAGGTAAGTGTAATTAGAAATGCATATTTAGCACACAAGGGGTAATTTTCTTTATGCAGCTGTGCGTTTGGGGGGGAAAAACCCATCTGCGGAACTCTAAGGTTTTCATTTATAATAGAGATTTATTCTCCCAGAGGCCAGGAAGCCATAATCCTCCGAAAGCTCTTAATATCAATGATGAAGGTAGTCCTCCCATTCATTCATTTATTTATTCAGTGAGCGATGATTGAATCACTCTGTCTGACAGAGTGCCAGGCTGCCAGCCAGCCCTGGGGGCACCGCTGTGCCTGGAGGGACTCCCAGGGGAGCGACCTGACATTTAAGTGGGCGATAATGCCTTCCCACAGCGGTGCTGTGGCCGTTTACGAGGGACGTCGGAGTGGGGCGGGTGTGGGATTCAGTCCTGCCTTGGACAGGCTTTGGGACTGGCCGGATGGATCCCTGTCCAGGTGCAGTTTCTTCCTGGGAGCGGGGGCGGCTTTGTAGGCCAGCGGTCTTGGGAGGCGAGGTCTTGACGAGCCAGTGGCCGCATGTGCAGCCGAGTCCCGGTCTGTTGTGACCCGTTCCTGCCGTCTTGGTTCCTCCGCTGCGGCTGGCCTGCCTGGGGGCCCTGCCTGCCTCGACTGGCCTCTTCCCGTCTCGCCTGCCTTCATGCAGCCGAGCTCACGGGCTCACGTTCACAACGGGCTCACGTTCACAACGGGATGGGGCAGCCTGGCTTCTTCTTGTCTCCAGCCTCTTCCGGAGCAGCCTGGCCCCCTCCTCGAGCTCTCGGCAGGGTAGTGCCCAGCCCAGGGCGGGGCTCAGTGAGTGTCTGTGGACAGTCGAGGTAGCAGCTCTCCCTGGCCTGCCGAAGAGCCGTGGAAGGACGGGACTGTTGGGCTGTCTTCACGTGTGTGACGGGGTCTGAGAGGAGCCCGGCCTGCACCCTGCCTGCACCATCTAAGTCTGGAGCAGCTGAGGTGCGTGCTGGAGGGGCCTGGTTTGCTCACCTACCTGGAGCAGCTGGGTGGGAGAGCTGGCCTCGCCGTGGCCACGTGGGCTTCCCCAGCGCCTCCCCGTGGACTTAGCACGTCCATGCAGTCAGGAGCGGAACTGAAGTCCACTGTTCTCATCCGAGGGACAGCTGTGAGACTCGGGCGAGCTGGCAGGGCCTGTGGAGGACAGGGGCTGGGTGGGGTGTGCACAGCCCATCCTCCCCTGACTCACCAGTTAGGGAGGCTGGCCTCTGCTCCCCGTCTGCAGGGGTGGCTCCCAGAGTGTGATCTCCAGACCAGTAGTGTTGGCGTCTTGGGATCTCCTCAGAAAGGCAGATTCTCAAGCCCCACCTGGACCCACAAAGCAGAAACACCAGTGTGGGCCAGCCCTCTGGTTAGATGAGCTCTCCAGGTGACTCTGATGAGCGCGAGGGCAGAGCTCCTGTGTGAGGAGACGGGCTATCAAATTCAACTGGAGGCCCCCATGTTGGTCTCTCAGTCCTCTGAGTGGCCAGTGGGGGTCAGGGTAGCCGGTGTTTTCTGTGTGAAGCAGGTCCTGGAACCGGGTGGGAGGGGAGTATTTGGGGAAGGTCTTTCGCATGGAAGCCGAAGAATGGAGAACCAGCTCTCTGCAGAGGGCGGGTGTGGAGCGTGCCGCTTGCTCCTCCTCGAGCCTCCCCTGCAAAATGGGGTTAATCAGCTCTTCTCTGAAGGGTTTTGAGGTTTAAACTACACCATGAAGAGAGAAAGTGGAATTCAATGTATAATAACAGATGGCCATTAAAATGGAGGCTTAGATCCTTACCCTTTCTTCCTATTGGCCAGGATGTTCAGGAGGATCTCACAGAGACGAGAGCAGATTACAGACCAGAAGGAGAAATTCTGAGTGCCGGAGTCAGTCTTCGCTGTTGCCACAGAAGGGGGGCTCACAAAAGCGCCCCTGAGTCTCAGCTGCTCATCCTGCGTCCTAGGGATGGAGCTGCTGAAGTCTGGGCAGGACAGGAGGCTCTCGTCATGGCCTGTTGTACCCACCGAACTGGAAAGGCACTCGGTAAAGCAGCTGGTGAATTGATTCCCCCAGTGAAGATGAAGGGTGGAGGGCCCCAGAGAGGTGGAGTTTACCAGGGTCACCCACTCCAAAGGCCGAGAAGTATCACTGCCGGCCAAGCAGGCAGAAAGTTTGTTTTCTCTTTAAAGAGAGGAGTCTGCTGGAGTGAGAAAGAGGCAGAGACCACAGGCTAAAAGAGTCGTTGAATAACTGAAGGCACCAGCAGAAATCAGGAGCAGCCCAGCTTAGAAGTCAGGGCCTCGTGAGATGCCGGCTTTGCAGGTGGTCACTGTCACGCGTCCTGAGTAGGTTCGTGGGGCTTCGGACGCCCTGGAGTGTTTCCCTTTCTGGAGGAAAGCCGTTAGTGGCGTGTCAACCGTGTGAGGAAGTGAAATCCGTGTGTCCAGCCCTGGTTAACAGACCAGGGGTCCCCAGGCCTGTCAAAGAGGCCACACGCGGCGAAGGTGGGCGTGACTGTGCTTCCACACCCAGGGCTGGAACGCTGTTAGGCGCAGATGAGAGGCCGACTTGACATCGGATGGGGTCTCGCCGTGTGCTCGGTGCTGGGCCAGCAGGCTCGGGGTGGACTCCGGCGCCTGGTCCTGTCCCCCCACATCTGTGTTCCCCCGTCCCAGGAGAACCGGGTGCCAGGACTGAGGGTGGGGCTCGGGGCTGCGGGGGGCAGGCCGCGTGGGCGAGGGCGAGGGCGGAAGCTGCCTGCCGCCGAGGGGGAGGCTGTCCTGTCCCCGGCCCTGATGGGGGCAGTCTGGTCACGCGGGTGTGACAGACAGCGCAGATGCTGGCACACCGCCTCTGGTTTCCTGCCGAAACCCCCGCGCGCCTCGCGCTCTCCTTTGTCGGTGTTGACTTCACCCTGCCCTGGCCCGCGCCTCGCGTGGTGCTGGGCATTCTTGAGCAAGCACGGGCCCCTCCCTGTGGGCGGGCTGCTGCGCGGCCTGCTGCACGCACCCTGCAGCCACTCGCCCAGAGGGCCGCGCGCCCGAGCCAGCGTCTGTCCCCGCACGTCCCCTGTCCACCGTTCCCCGGAGGCGTTCTCCATGCACACTCTTGGCAACACTGACACAGTGCCTGTTGGAAACACAGGTTCATGCCACCGTGAGATATGCACCTACTGGGATGACTTAATTTAAAAAGACTTAACACACACGGTGCCGGTGATGATGTAGAGCCACCGGAACTCTCTTACCTTGTTAGTGGGAGTCTCACGCCTAATTTGGAAAACTGCAGATTCTTAGTAAATTAAACAGATGTTTGCCATAATGACCCAGCAATTTCACCCTTAGGTATTTACCCCAGAGAAAAGCAAATTCACACATTCACAAAAAAAGACTCGCACAAGAGTTTGTTTATAGCAGCTTGATTTTTTAATGTGCTGAAATTGAAAACAGCTCAGATGTCTATGGCTTGGAGATGGGATAGATTGTGGTATGAGAGGCGTATATGTGTAGCTGTCACTGTATGTCCTCTATACGTAATAACATGGATGAATCCCACAAACATATTGTACTCAGGAAGCCAGCTATCACAAGAGCATGCCGGATGAGTCCACATATGTAAAATTCGAGAAGGCACAAATCTAATCTGTGGTGGAACTTTCCGGAAAAGTGGTGGTCTATAGGAGTGTGTGTCTGATTAGCAGGGGCCCCAGGGGAACCCTTTAGTTTGGTGGGAGTGTTCTGTATCTTTATTAGGCTGACAGTTACACGGGGAGTCGTTGAATTGTATACTTAGCTATATTCTTTAAGTAACGTTCACCTCACACCAAAAAGGAAACATTAACAGATAATCAAACTCTTTTACGGTGGCATATATTAGCAGTTATGAAAATGCTCTCTGTGTATTTCGTGTGTGAGCAGTTGAGTAAATATATTGAGAATGATGAAAGGTAGGTCTCTCACATTAGAGAACGTTGTTACAGACGTGGGAAGGGGAAATGGGAATGAATTTTGTGGTATCAATTTGAAACTTGAGCTATCACCCTGAACTTCCTGTCCTGTTTGTGTTTATGTCTGTATCTTTGTCCATATATGTACTTATATCCTTGTCTGTCTATAGTGAGATGCCAGTATTTTTGTGTATGTGTATATAGACACAGATGTGCGCATATGAATGTATATATTTCTCAGGTTTGTTCACTGAAAAAGCCTTGAAGCGCGCACCTTAGTAGTAATGAGCGATTTTAGAAAATTGTCAATGAATGCAAAACTGGTGCATGAAAATTTAATGAGGAATAAGGTGTTTATCAACTCTCAAAGCATTTCCACACTAATTACTTGTTAATTACTAAGGAAAAACAGGCATGGTACAATGGAGAAGCCTTGCAGACACCATGTCATCATTATCTGTCTCTCTATCTCTATCTGGAAGAGAGAGGATTAAAGTATATGGCAAAACCATCACAATATTGTAAATTATCCTGATTTAAAAATAATATTAAAAAATAATGGGAGAAAATGTGAACAGTCTTTGAATTGGGTAATGGGGTGATTTTTTGTACTTTCAAATTTTCTGTCACTTTGAAGCAATATTGAAGTGAAAAGTTTAAAATATAAACCTTAAAGTCACAGAGGAAAATGGGGGAGAATTATATTTTATGACCGTGGAGTGTGGAGAGGGTGTCTAATCATGATTCAGGAACCATAAAAAATGTGCAAGGGACGTAAGGTAAAAAAGATTGATGCATTAACTGCAAAAAATTAAACATTTCTTCCAAGCAAAGAACATCTTGTACTAAGTCGCTTCAACCGTGTCTGACTCTTTGCAATCCTATGGACTATAGCCCTCCAGGCTCTTCTGTTCATGGGATTTTCCAGGCAATAATACCTGAGTGGGTTGCCCTTTCCTTCTCCAGAAGAGCATCCTAAATAAATGCAAAGACACTGTCCCACTGTGAAAAAATATTTGCAGCTTGTATCACAGTTAAGGATGTAATGATGAAAGTTAGGTAAATATATTGAGAACGATGAAAGTTAGTTAATAATCTCCTAGATATGTGGAAGAAAAAAACTAACAGGTCAGTTTAAAAAATGATCAAATGATATGAACCTGTATTTCACATCAAAAAAAGATAAATTGGGTCCTGTTTTTGGTACCTGAAATCAGATTTTTGACGTGGCCTTTTAACAGTCCCCAGACACATCCCTCTCCATCTAGACCTCGTGTCCTAACCCTTCTCCGCCTCTAAGGTACTTCGGGGCCTCTTGGATAGAAGCTGTTCTAATGGCTGATACTGCTAAGATCCATTCCTGCGTTATTGTGGATGTACCATTTAATTTGTAGTCACTTGGCGTTTTTAAGGCATAATTAACACTGAAGAAAGACTTAGGCCAGAAGTGCTAATTAACTGGAAAGTAATGGTAATGCTTTCATTTGTATGTTTCATTGACCTTAAGTTAACAGTAGGACTGGCCTCTTGGGGTATGAGCCTCAGCTGGGCCCTTGGCTTATTAAGTGAATAACATCACAGCTGTTAATCTTGTGTCATATCACAGAAACAGGGAGGAGGCGAACCTCTGGCAACAGGTCCATCTGAGGTCTTTAAAAATCAGAGATCAATTTCTTAGACATATAAATTAGTTAGGGTGCTTCTCAGGCTGATTGTTTTTCTCTGGCTCTGGCCTTAGTTAGATTAGAAGTCGTGGAACATTAGATTAGCATTACGAAATGAACAGTAATGATTCACATGAGAACTGGTGGGAAAACTCAGATTGTACAGATGTGTGTACCGAGACTGGAGGAGGAACCTGACTTTTCCAAGGTCGTATGAGGTTCTAAGAGTGAATCGAAACCTTACTTCTTGACCCTGGCTCCGGCCAGAACCTAGGATTCCTGAGGCTTCACGCTCATCCTCGGACACAGGCGGTGCTCCATCACCATGCCGCACAGAGGCTTTGGAGTCCTCTGTTTCAGTGTCTGCAAGTGATTTTGTGCCTACTGAGGATCAAGATCAGTTTCTAAAATCACCTTTATTGAGTGTAATTTGCATTCTGTAAAATGCAGCCACACTGACTGTATAAAAGTTTTATAAAATGTAAAAAAGTTTTAGAAGAACTGAATAAAAAGCTCAGTTATGTCTGACTCTTTGCAACCCCATGGACTGTCACCCACCAGGCTCCTCAAGAATCCATGGGATTCTTGAGGCAAGAATACTGGAGTGGGTTGCCATTTCCTTATCCAGGGGATCTTCTAGACCCAGGGATCGAACCAGGGTCTCCTGCACTGCAGGCAGACTCTCTACCGTCTGAGCCACCAGGGAAGTCCATCAAGATACAGAATATTCTTACTGCCACAAGCTTCCCTGACCCCTTTATAGCCGGTCCTCTCCTGCCCCCCAACCCCAGAGACGCTGATCTGCTTTTTGTCCTAAAGAGTAACCTTTTCTAGCATCTCCCATACATGCAAGTCTACAGTATATACTCTTTTCTTTCTGGCCTCTTTCACTCAGAATGATGTTTTGGAGATTTTCTCGTGTTATGTCTGTCAGTAGTTGGCTCCATTTTGTTGCTCAGTAGTATTCCATAAAATTTGTTCATCTAGTCACCTACCTCCTGTTGGACATTGAGATTACATTAAACTTGTACTATGAATAAAGTTCCCAGGGACATTTACACATATGTTCTTTGTATGGATATATGTTTTTATTTTTCTTGGTAGGAGTTTTCATTACTGTATAATTTATTAACTCTATGTTTAAGTTTATGAGGAATTGCTTTGTTGTTTTCCAAAGTGATTATAAATTTTACCTTACCACTAGCAATTTCTGAGAGTTCTAGTAGATAATTTAGGATTTTTTTTTGTGGATGCATGACTCTGTCATCTATGAAAAGACAGTTTTACTTCTTCCTTTCTGACATATATTATTTTAATTTCTTGCTTTATTGGCTTCCCTAGGATCTCTATTACATTGCTGATTGAAGTAATGAGAGCTATGTCCTTGCCTTACTCTAGATTTTAGAAGCAAACATTGTTTATGATTAAGTTGGTTTTAACTGCAAGTTTTTCATGGGTACACTTTGTGGATTGAAGCCATTCCTTTTTATGCCTATTTTGCTGAGATTTTTTAAAGAAATCATAAATAGGGTTTGAATTTTTTCAGTTGCATTCTTTGCAGCTATTGAGATAATCATATGGCTCTTCTGTTTTGTCTGTTAATATGGTGAATGACATTGATTGATTTCTAACGTTAAGCCAAACCTTCTATTGTTAAGCTTACTTGGTCATGATGTATTACTCATTTTAAATATTACTGTATTTGACTCAGTAATAATTGAGGATTTTTACATCTAAATTCACGAGGAATATAGGCTGGTCGCTTTCTTTGTAAGCTCTCTGCTTTTAGCATTTGGATAATACTGGCCTCATAAAAAGAATGGGAACTTTTTCTCCCTTTTTTCCTGAATGTGTTTGTATAAACTGGTGTTGTATCTAAAATTAGGTTTTGATAGAATTCAGCTGGGAAGCCATCTGAGTTTGGGGTTTCTTTTAGGAGGGTGTGTTAATTTATAAATCTCATGCTCACTTATAAATCCCGTGTTAATTTATAAATCCTGTGTCTTCAATTAGCAGGAGGTTCTTTGAGTCTCCTGTTTCTTGTTGGTTCCATTTGGTAAAGTCTAGTTCTCACCTAAGTTGCTCAATCTGTTGGCGCGAAGTTGTTTACCCTCTTTCTTTATCATCCCTTTCATGTGTGTTTGCTCTGTACTGATAGTCATTTTCATTCCTGATATTAGTAACCAGTTTCTCACTTCTTTTTCCTTGATCAGCCGAACTTAGGGGATTGTCGCTTTAATTGGTACTTTCATGAGTTTTAGTTTAGTTTTAACTGATTTTTTTTCCTTTCATTATTTGTCCAGTTTCTCTTTAATAATCGCCCAATCCTCTCTCCTTGCTGGGTTGTGGTTTCTTCTACAGCTCTACCCTAGACACACCCCATCCTCTTTTCTCCTGTACCCTCGTGTATCCAGGGCACTTGTCTGTGACATAGCATATCACAGCTGTCTTAGGGGTCCGGGGGCTTGTGTCTTTGACTAGGCCTGAGCCCACAGGGATGGTGCCATGTCTTCTGCCACAGTCCCTCACACTCGTGGACACCCATCCAGGGTGAGTGAATGAGTGAGTGGTGGACAGATGGGTGAGCACTGCTCTGGGCAGTCCTGTACACGGAAGACCACGGGCTGTGCAGCCCCGCAGCTCTGCGCGTGACCCTGGGCCCGTGGCCTTGGCCACTCACTGAGCTGCTCATTTATGCCAACTGGACTCCCTTCAGTTCAGTTCAGTTCAGTCGCTCAGTCGTGTCCAACTCTTTGCGACCCCATGAATCGCAGCACGCCAGGCCTCCCTGTCCCCCTTGGAGGGCCCTTAATTTAGAGCCAGTGTGTGAGGCTCAGGCAGCATAGCATCTGGCACTTAGTAGGTACTCAGTAAAAGGCAGCTCTTGAAAGACCTTTCATTTCAGCTCAAATAACAAATTATTATATAGCTAGAAAAGAAATACTTCCTCTGTAACTCTTTGCCCATTTCTGATTTGTATATTGAGACCATCACGTGTCTGAAGAAGTCGTCTTAAGGCACAGTGGTGCATTGTCTCCCCTTACATTCTCATTGAAATAAAGCTTGGGCATCCCATGTCTTTTCCCTTATCAGCCCGCATTATGGCTTTATTAAAATATTCTAGTTTTATGGAGCTGAGAAGGCATGTTTTTTTAATCAAAGAAGGAAGGCAGTAGTAGTATGCAATAATTTCACAGAATCTTTTCTGTGTTTGTTTTCATAAATTACGTATTTTTCCCCATAATTATATCTTTTACTTGCTTCTCTACAGAGTAAGGAATTAGCCAATTCCAAGAAAATAAAAATACAGTTCCTTCTTTGCTATATGGTACTTGACGGTTACCTCTCTGTGTGTAGTTTTTGCTTATTTCCCAGGTGGTTTCTACTATATCACTCCCTGGAGACAACTTGTAAGTTTACTTTAAAGAACAGAAAATCCAGCATGAATTTTTTTTTTTTATTACTTCTCAGATTTTGGCTTTTCAAGGCCATTGTTGAGAATCTGTTTATTTCCTTGACCCGCATGCCTGCATTTGCAGAGGCTGCCATGAATATAGTGGGTGGGGGATTGGCTTTATTTGTTCATTTATCAGTTAATTTACTCAGACATCCATTGACTTGACACCGAGCTTTCTGAGGTCAGGGACCCTACTGTATTCACTGTTCTAAGCACAGATCCCGGCGCTCAGAAAGTACCCAGGAAGTGACTGAAAAGATGAATGAAAGAATAGGCCAAACAAATGGGAGTCTGTTGGATTGAAAAAGTCACGACAGAAAGGATTGTTGGAGTGTGTGTATGAGGGGGTCTCACCTTGTGCTGACAAGGGTTTTCAAAAGCTTAGGTCCTAAACTTGGCCGTCCTTTCGAGATTACAGTACAGTGCTATATGCTGTGGAAAAAGAATTTCGGATTTTGGTAAGAGCAAAATATGATGCTTGAGTATTATTATTATCTTTTTAATCTGTATTTCGTTGAGTTTTTTTAAAGTAAGGCAGTACAGCCATCTTACTGGGAACAGGGGGGGCCAAGAAGGAGGAGCAACATTTATACAGGTTCAGAGAATCAGCAGTACCAAAGTTCAGGGGAACCTGTAAACACGTCCACCTTGAAGAGTAGTGGGAGACGAGTTGGAACGATGAGCTTTTAAAATGGGACTGAAGGACTTGAGTAGGCATTTTTCCAATGATATGCAAATGGCCAGTAACCATATAAAAAGATGCTCAACACCATTAGTCGTTAGGGAAATGCAGATCAAAACCAAAATGAGATACCACTTCACCCACTATAGGATGGTGATTATTAAAAACAACCAATCAACCAGGAGAAAATAAGTACTGTTGAGGATGTGGAGAAATTGGAATCCCTTTGCACAGCTGTTAGGAATGTAAAATAGTTTGTCACAGTAGGACATGGTATAGTGGTTCTTGAAAGAGATTAGATATGGGATTATCTTCTGATCCAGCAGTTCCACTTCTGGGGGATATACCCAAAGGAATTGAAAGCAGAGATTCAAATAGGTGTTTGCATACTCACGTTCATAGCAGCGTTAATCACGATAGCCAATAAGTGAAGGCAACCCAAGTGTTTGTTGGCAAGTGAATGGATAAACAAAATGTGGCACATCCATTCAGTGGAATATTATTCAACTTTAAAAAGGAATTATTTTCTGAAACAACACTGATGAGCCGTGGAAACACTAGTCGCAACAGGACAAAAGTGCCGCGATTCCACTCCCGGGAGGCCTCGAGAGCAGCCAGATTCACGGAGACAGAAAGGAGAGCGGTGGCTGCCAGAGGCCGGGGAAGCGGAAGGCGGATTGTTGAATAGTTTGTATAGCATTTCAGTTTGGGAAGATGGAAGAGTTCTGGAAATGGATTGTGGTGATGTTTATACAACAATGGGGAAGTGCCTAATGCCAAATAACTGTACTCTTAACAATGGTTAAAATGATGTTTTATGTGTATTTTACCATGCTACAAAAAATGTTAAAAGGCATTAGAATCCATTTCCCCTTTCTTCCTGTTTTAAGCCACGTTGCCTTCAGGTATTGAGTGGTCAGGATGCAGAGGGAGAAGGGAGTCTACTTAATGAGTGCCTGCTTGAGCTTATACTTCACCTTCTCACTGAGTCTTCATTAAAGTCCAGTGAGATAGGTGTTAATTATTAGCCCCATTTAACAGTTGAGAAACTGAGGCTGAGTGGTGGGATAACACGCTCAAGATCTCACTTAGCCAGAGCATCAAGCCGAGCTTAACTGGCCTCCCTCCCTGCTCCCCACCTGCTGTACCAGGCTGCTTGTCTCTGGGACTTTTGTCTGTGTTCTTCCCAGAGGAGAACCGTCCTCCAACTGGAAAGGCGCCTGACATCATGCACATATGGTGGTTTTCTTTCACTTTAAGCACTTTGGTAGCTGTGCCTGCCTCTCCTTTGGAGAGGAGGAATGGGTCAATGAAAGCAGTTGCTGCTGCTGCTAAGTCGCTTCAGTCGTGTCCGACTCTGTGCGACCCCATAGACGGCAGCCCACCAGGCTCCCCCGTCCATGGGATTCTCCAGGCAAGAACACTGGAGTGGGGTGCCATTGCCTTCTCCAGGGCATGAAAGTGAAAAGTGAAAGTGAAGTCGCTCAGTCATGTCCAACTCTTCGCGACCCCATGGACTGCCTCCTACCAGGCTTCTCCGTCCATGGGATTTTCCAGGCAAGAGTACTGGAGTCGGTTGCCATTGCCTGAGGGCTAAGCGCTGTGTCTGCGTGGACAGCTGATTGAGTCATGACTGGTGGAGCACGGGGAGGAGGGCAGGCGGGTGGGCCTGCCCTGAGGTTGGGACGCGTGGCTTCCCGCGGCTCTCATGTGTGGGCGTGTGCTCGAATCCCCACCCTGAACACGTGGCTTTGAGGTCCCGTCGACTGACAGTGCTCCCAGCTCACCCTCCCTCTTTCTTTTCTGGGAAACACCCCTACTAGGGTCATCGGGGCCCAGCCAGTCTCCAGATGTGGTGGACACCTTCTCAGGCCCTGTTTACATGGCGTGGCTGCAGCAGTGGGCATTCCAGCCCTCCTCCCCGAAGCTCTGCCCTCCCTGGGTTTCCATGACCCCAGCCTTTTGTCTCTTGGTGTGTTATCTCCGGAATCGTTCCTAATCCAAGGTCCCAATGATTGACGGCTATGTTTGCTTCCTAAGAGTTTTATTAGTCAGCTTCTTATGTGAAGGAGCATCTGATAAATATTTCAGCTGTGCTGGCTGCCTGTGGTCTCTGTTGCATATTCTTCTTTGGCTTTGTCATTTGTTTTGTTGTGCAGCCCTTTAAAAATGTAAAAGACTGTTCTCAGCTCCAGGGCATCCAGAGCCAGGCTGCAGGCCAGGCGTGGCCCACGGGCCGCAGTGTGCTGGTGCCTGTTTTAGGGCCTTACTGGGGAAGGCTGAGTCATTTTAGTAGGAGCTGAGCTGGGGTTGAGATTTCCTGTTGCCATGGTTACTGTTGGTGCGGCACAGGCTCTGGATCGTGCGGGGTAGGGGGAGGAAGGAGGTAGGGGCTGCTGAGGTTCCAGGCGTTTTCCCCATAAAGGTCCTCTCTCCTGGGCCCTGAGCCCTCCCTGCCTGCCAGCACCTGGATGGGGGTCTCTCCACATCTTTCCTCCTACCCCAGGGGCTTCCTCCCGGGGGCCTGCAGGAGCAGAGGGGCACGCTGTTGTCCTCCCGCTGCTGCCATCCCCGGTTGGAGTTGCACCCCGCATAGTGGGGGTGGGCTCTCAGAGTCCCTGCGCCGCCCTTCCCCCCCCGCCCCGCCCAGGTAGCACCAGCCTCTGCCTGGTCTAGAGGCAGGTGCTCTGAACGGGCTTCCGCTCTGTCTCTCCTGTCCTCCTGGCCCTCCTGTCCTTGCCTCACTAGGATGGATATTTACCCCTGCCTGTGTGCCCTTGGCATTGGTCACCCCTCCTCCAGAAGCTAAAGATTTTACTTTGGAGGAGAGAAGGGTGTGGATGGAGGCGGGATGAGGCAAGGGGTTGGAGCTGGGGCTTTTGTTTCGTGCTTTTCCCCTGGTGGCTGCTGACCACGTCCTCCAGGCCTGCACTACCCAGGGAGGCTCCCCTGTACCTCTACCCCTGCCAGTCTCCTAGGGGAGTGTGCAGGTTCCCCAGGGGAGGTCCTTGGAGAAGAGCCTGGCATGGGCGGGAACTGTCCTTGCATCTGGAGGGTCTCCACTAGAGCCCCTCCTCAGCCCTTAGAAGTTCATGGACGTCTGAACTGACTCCTTCTTGCCGGCTTGTGTGGGGGCCGGCTCTGCGCCTGGTCAGGTGTCCCCACCGTGTCCCTCCTGGAAGGAACTTGTTTCTGCTTGGCCTTCTGGCTCCATGGCTGCCCCATGACCTTATCTGCATGAGTCTCGGGCTCGTCAGCCTTACTCACTGTTAGCCTAGGGGCCATGCTCCAGCTCCTTCGTGGAAGCCCCCGCCCAGCCCCCCAACCTGATCTGTGTGTTTAAGTGATGCTGACTGAAATGTACTTGTCTCTCTGAAATGCTGGATCCCATCACAGAATCATCCTCGAGTTTCTCTCCATTCGTGCTTGCAGGCTGAGAATCGTGCGTGTTGTAAGCTGTGGGGAGTCGTTGGAGGAAAGATGGCACCAGGGTCAGGTGCCAGTGGCCACCCTGGTGGAGCTGCCCAGTGCCCATCGCTTCACCAGCCGGGGTCACCTTCCCCTCACCTGAGGGAGGCTGGCCACGTGGCCGGATGGCGGTCGGCTCAGGGAGTAGTAAGTGACCTTTTTTTTTTCCCTTCCATCTTTTTAGACCCTGGAAGCTGTCCTGAACTTCAAATACTCCGGAGGCCCAGGCCACGTTGAAGGGTATTACAGGAACCTGGCCCTAGGGCTGCACGTGGAGGTGGAACCGTCTGTGTTCTTCACGCGGGTCAGTACCCTGCCGGCCACCAGGTACGTGCACCTCAGCTCCAGCCAGCCTTGCTCTCGCGGCTGACGGCGCTGCACCTGCAGTTCTGGCCGTGGTGTTCATCTTGGTCCCACCGCCCAGTGTGCCAGGGTGGTCAGCCTCCCCAGGTCTTCATCAGATGAACAGGCAGTGTAGGGAAATGCCTCTTCAGGGAGACGGGGTGGGCGGCTTCTCACTTGGCCCGCACCGTGGTGATTGCATCATCCCTGCAGCGTGCTTGCTTGTGGTCGTCGTGGGCGGGACACAGCTCCCGCCCGTTGTCCTGAGCCCGGGCCTCGCTCCGGTCTGGCGCAGCTCTCCTGTTAGCAAGAACTCGGCACATGGCCCTGTGCCTTGGACACTCCTGGAGGAGTCCAGCCTGTCTGTCTCTGTCCCGCTGTCCTCCCAGGAGGACTGTGCAGGGCCAGGCCATCCAGCATCTCGGTCTGCCCTTCCTGGAGCCCCCAGCCGTCGGGAGGGTGGGTCATTTTGCCCAGAGCGCCCTCCCTGGGGGAGGCTTTTCCTCCTGCTTGGTTCTGCCAGCCTAGCCTTCCTTCAGGGAGGAAGAAATCAGTTTGTCTCCTTCAGATCCAGAAGAGGCCAGAGATACTAGAGGTTGTTCCTCCCTTAGGTGGGAGAATGATAGTTTCTCACCCCACTTTGACCTGTGGTGACCTGGGGATAGTGCTGGATGGGGCTGTAGACACCTGGAGACCCTGTGGGGTTGGATTCCTGCCCAGGTGCTGAGCAGCCTTCGGAAGGCAGGTCCTGACTGCCCGGGTGCTTCCACATCGCCCTGTCCCGGGACACCTTACCTCTGCGGGTAGCATGGAGTGGCCTAGTGGTAGTAAGGGCAGTTTGAGTTCATAGGAAAGACTGCTTTTCTCCAGCCGCGGGAAATGGCCTCGGTGAGAATCAATGGCTGAGCTTGGGCTTTTCAGCATCGCATTTCATCATCTATCACTTTTTCAATCCACAGAGTAATGGTCTTTCTTGCCAGCGCTCGCCTCTGTTTTGAATTTGTAAAAGGCATCAAAGCACTTGCCGGCAGGGAGCTTTGGCCGGGACGCCTGCCAGATGCTGTCGACTTTCTCAGGCCCTTCCCGTGCGTTCAGTCCGCTCCACCATCATCCTGGCATGTGCCTCTTTCTCGTCCCCTCATCTCCTGCTGCCACCGCTCACATAAATAGGTCTGAGAAGCAGCGCAGATTGTCACCAAGTTGGATTCGTTTCCTCCTATTGCTGTCTGGCTTCCATGTCATGGCCCCTGCAGCTTTTAATGACAACTTAAGACGAGAAAAATTGCTGCCTTGTGGTTTGGTGCGGCACACTGGAAGAGCTGGTGGCGGGCTGATGTGCTGTTTGGCTCCTGGTCGCCAGCCTCACTCTCTTCCTTTTGGCCTGCGTGTTTCTTTTCCCTGCTCGTGGGTTGGTGTTTGATCTCCTCTAGTCACTCTCCTTTCCTGCCCAGTCTCACTGAGCCCTGATCCTGTGGGTTGAGGTTTGCCATCTTTCCGTGGGACTCTGGAAATACTCCCCTGCCTCCAGCCTGCTCCTGTATCGTCCTGTAAAGACAAATGTTCCCATATCACTGTCTGGCTTGAAGACTTTCCCAGTGCCTATTGGACAGAGTTCAGAGTGCCCGCTCTGATATTTATGCTCCAGTTTCCATAGAGACCTGTATAAATCATTGGCCTGAAATACAGCAGACTTATCATGCATTTTATTTATACTCTGTTCAGGTTGACATGACATGGTTTTCTGTGGACACTGGTTTTCATCTTGCTCCCAGGTGAGAATTTTCTTTTAGCATCGGGCCATTTTAGAGTCAGGCATCCCCAGAGATGGCCAGGCTCCACACACTTGCATCACAAATGAGGCCCAGAGAAGGCCTGTGGTTTTCCCAGAGTCTCACAGCTTGCCGATGACAGACTGGCTTCCAGATACCCTGACTGCAAGGTGCTGCAGACACAGATGCACAGCTAGATGACCGAATCCATGTTAGCTGGAGCCTTTATGGGCATTCAAGCTGACTTTGATGCAAAAAGAAGCCATACATTCATCAAAAGACAGCCTTATTGCTGGCATAAAAAGACTCATGTACCCTGTTCTGAAACCAGAGCACCAAAGGTTATTACATCGTTTGCTCCTGGGCTGGTTTGTGTATCTGCTCCTCTCATTGACGGTGGTGGTTTAGTCGCTCAGTTATGTACAACTCTTGTGGTCCCATAGACTGTAGCTTGCCAGGCTCCTCCGTCCATGGAGTTCTCTAGGCAAGAATACTGGAGTGGGTTGCCATTCCCTCCTCCAGGGGATCTTCCCCACCCAGAGACTGAACCCAGGTCTCCTGCACTGCAGGCAGATTCTTTACCAGCTGAGCCACCAGTGCTCCTCTCATTAATACTGATGATTTATGCCGTTTTTCTCATTGGTAGTTTTTTACTGATAGAGTTCTAGAAGAGAAGTCAGGGCAGGGAAATCCCGTTTATTCAGGACCCACCCTATTCCTAGTCATGCCCTCGGTCCACTGTGCAATGTCCCATTTAAACTCCCAAGAACCCTTTGAAGTCAGTGTTGCTGTATGCAGATGTTAAATAACTCACCCCAGATTGCACATTAATGAGCAAAAGAGATGCACTTGAATGTTGGTCTTCTCTCCAGCAAAACCCATGCTTCCCATCACAGTGCTCTGAAGTGGGCTTCCAGAAGCCTGGGCCCCCCCTTACCTGCTCTGTCTGTGGAAGCGTCTCTGGATCTCTCCCAGCCTCAGCCCTCCGTCCCCACTGCTGTGGTCACCAGCTCTGCCCCCTCATGGGGGATGAGAGAATGAAAGTGGACACTGGAGGGGCCAGTGTTTTCCCGGAGCCAAAGCACAGAGTAGATAGCAGGTGGAATTCTCTTTGCCTTTTTTTTTTAAACCATCCTCCTTCAGGGGTGTACCTGGGTTTCAGCTGACTTTTATTTAGGAGATCAATTACCTTTGAGATTCACTTTTTACACCGAGCTGCCTGCTAATGTTGTTGGGGACAGACTGAAATGGATGGGGCCACCCTGCCTTCCCCTCCTCGGGAGCAATTTCTTCCCAGACTGTTAGGATAAATGATCCAATCTTACACATCGCTGCTCTGAGCTCTGTGGGAAATGCACTCCCCTGAGCCAGGGTGTAAGGTGTGGGAGTTATTACATTATTAACAGAAATCACACAGCCTGACACACCACGGTGCTTCTCCTCGGCCAGTTGGAAAAATCCCGTTTCCCACTGTGGGGTGGGACTGTTCTATGCCGAGGGCGGCCCGTGCTCACAGACATGTAATAAAGGCACTTTCAGTGCTAGATTTTATCACGGTCGATCTTTTCCAGGTTGCTGTGTTGATTTGAATGGGTTTTTGATTTAACAAGAATTAGGGTTTTAACAAGCGCAGGGTTCAGAACCCAGTGTACCTGCCTCTGATTTCAGATTTTGATTCTCCCACTCATCTGCTCCGTGGTCCTGAGCAAGTCATTTCCTATTTCTTTAGTCATCAGTTTTCCTTTGTGTGGTCTTGACAAGCACATCATTTCCTCTGTGCTTTACTGTCTGGTTTGTGCTCGTAACAGACCACGTGTAACAGGGGCAAGAAGAGAACCATGAAGGCCACATGTTAAGAGGGGCACAAAAATGACTGGACATCAGGAAGACTCTTGTGCCTCAAAACCCAAGGCTGCTCTTTGCCCGGCGTCCCTGCCCCAGGATTGCCGCTCCTTCTAATCCGCTCACGGAGCCTCCGGTTGGAAGGAGAGTAATGACTTACTGCATTTGCCTCATCCTCTCCTGCTTCTGTCGGTGTGTGTTCACTGCAGTGACGAGCACACTTTCATCCTCTTTGCAGGTGTTAAATAGTCTAGATCTGCGCAGGAAGGAGCTGGGACCCCCCACCCCCACCCCCAACACCGGCCGTGGCAGGAGCCGCTGGGCATGTCATCTGGGTTGGTGTGGCAGTGAGCATCCTCTGGTCCCCAGTGTCGTCAATGGGGGGCCGTCCAGGCCATGAATCACCTCTCATTGTTCTGTCTCCACTCGCAGCTGTACCTTGAAGGGCCCTATTTTATGTCTTAATTGTATACATTATTAAATTATTACTGTCGATTATTTTAATTTTCTTTTTACCCATTATATTATTGAATGTTATGTGTCATTGTTCATTTTAAAACACTATCAATATTCTTTGCTTAAAGACAGATTTAAAGATTGTTTCTGTTTAACAAGTAACATACACTAATTGACATGAGTTTGAGCAAACTCATGGAGATAGTAAAGGACAGGGAAGCATGGGCCTGCTGCAGTCCATGGGGTTCACAAAGAGTTAGCCACAACTTAGCAACTGAACAGCAACTTTAACACACTAATTATATTAAGGAGTATGATTTATAAACATCAATTAAAAAGGCCCATGTCATACCTGATTTAGGGATTGAGCGTATGTTAAAAGGTAGTTTGTCTGTCATCAATAACTGGCCAGAGCTGTTTGTGACCTTCCACTTGGAATTTGCATTTGGCATTTTCAAAGTTTTAATCAGCATAATGTCAAATGCCAATCCCGTGAACTATGATTTCAGGTTGTCATTTGTAAGTACGTTTCCGCCCTTTATGAGTTGGGCTTGTCTTCATTCCCAGAGAATGAAAGGCTGCCTACGCCCTAGCTGTCACTCTGTGTCACCTTTTTACCTTGGGTTTGAGGCCCAGGTGTCCCAGTGTTCATTTTCGTGCCCCTCTTGATGTATGGGCTTCATCGTTCTTCTCTTGTACCTGTGGTCCATTACGAATGCACAGCAGATGGTATAACGGAATAGACAGGATGTGTGTCGAGACCACAGCGATGCTGAGCGCTGGGCCTGGTGAGGTGTAGCAGCCGTGGGGCTGAGCCGTGAGCCTGCAGAGCCCATCTCCAGCACCCCTGTGCTCTCACCGCCTGCACACTGCGCTTTATGGAAGCATCATTGGGATACCGCACAACTCACCCACTTGAACTGTGTAGTTCAGTGTTCTGGGTTTAGTCGCAGAGTTGTTCAACCATCATCGCCATCTGATTTTAGAGCTTTTCATTCTCCCAGCAGAAGCCCCGTACCCGTCAGCAGTGCCTCCTGTTTCCCTCCTCACTGCCACGCCACCCCACCTCAGCCTACCTTCCGTCTCGGTAGATCTGCCTGTTTTAGAGCGTGACTGACTCTCTTCACTCAGCATCAGGTTGTCCAGGTTCACCCACAAGCAGGCATCAGTATGTTGTTTGCTTTTATGTGGGACAGTATTTCATTGTGCGGATGTGTGGCATTTCATTTATCCGTTCATTAGTTGATGGGTTGGTTCCACCTTTTGGCTGGTGGGAATAATGCTGTTACGAACATTCATGTACCAGTTTTTGTGTGGGCTTGCACTTTGATTTCTCTTGGGTATCCCTCAGAGTGGAATTACCAGATCATATGGTAACTGTTTCTTCAAGTCCAGCGTTTCTCATGATGTACTCTGCATATAAGTTAAATAAGCAGGGTGACAATATACAGCCTTGACGTACTCCTTTTCCTGTTTGGAACCAGTCTGTTGTTCCATGTCCAGTTCTAACTGTTGCTTCCTGACCTGCATACAGATTTCTCAAGAGGCAGGTCAGGTGGTCTGGTATTCCCATCTCTTTCAGAATTGTCCACCTGTCTCTTATACACAT
>SJYT01013457.1:0-14966 GCA_006410635.1 Cephalophus harveyi | reverse complement strand
CCCATCTATTTCCCATGAAGTGATGGGACCGGATGCCATCTTTCTGAATGTTGAGCTTTAAGCTAACTTTTTCACTCTCCTCTTTCACTTTCATCAAGAGGCTTTTGAGTTCCTCTTCACTTTCTGCCATAAGGTTGGTGTCATCTCCATATCTGAGGTTATTGATATTTCTCCCAGCAGTCTTGATTCCAGCTTGTGCTTCTTCCAGCCCAGTGTTTCTCATGATGTACTCTGCATATAAGTTAAATAAGCAAGGTGACAATATACAGTCTTGATGTACTCTTTTTCCTACTTGGAACCAGTCTGTTGTTCCATTAGTCTGTGTGTAAATATAAGTTTTCTATAAAAACATGTGATCAATTAAAAAGTAATTTAATATAAATTGCATATTATAGACTATCTGGAAGAAGAAAGGATGCAGAGTAGCTATTTCTATGAACACTTTCCTGAGTTCATTTATTTAGCAACACATGTTAAGCATGAGCACTTGTGAACCAGGCATTCTACAGGAGAAATAAGATAAAGCCCAGTCTTCACAGGCAAGAAGAAGCTGGTGGCTTAGTGGAGAGCTGATGCCCACTGTGAGCTGTGAGACAGTGAGTAGGGTGACCTAAGCCTGGTGTGAGTATGGTGGCCACCTAAAGAGGGAACACCCAGCTCTGCAAGGGGTTAGCCAAAGACTAACAGTACAATATGTCTTGGCTTAAGAATTTAAGCTCTGGAATTGGATAAATCCCTTAAGATCTCATAGGGTTACTTTAAAAATTAACAAAGTGACAAGCACAGAATAAGCTGATTCCTGATATATTGAAGGTGTATAATGTGCCATGGGCTGTTGTAGGTACTTTCCACCTGTTGCTGCTGCTGCTGCTGCTGCTGCTAAATCACTTCAGTCGTGTCCGACACTGTGCGACCCCATAGACAGCTGCCCACCAGCCTCCACCGTGCCTGGGATTCTCCAGGCAAGAGTACTGGAGTGGGTTGCCATTGCCTTCTCTGCAGGTAAGGTGAAGAGAGCTATTATAGGTCTTACAACTTGATAGCCTAGACCTCAGGAGTGGTCTCCCTGTGATACAGATCTGAGGCCTTCGGTACATGATGGAAGATGAGACCTCAGAATTGATGAAATGGCCCAGGAAGAACATCCACCACCCAGCACAGAACATCCTGGAGTCCTGACAGAGAGCAAGAGGAACTGTCTTAGTCAGTTCAGACCACTGTAGCAAATTACAGTAAGTCTCCTACATATGAACCTTCAAGTTGTGAAAATTCACAGATGTGAGTGGGTGTGCCAACTGTTCACATGCTTGTATGCCAGCTGTTGTACTATACTTTTCAAGGTACCATCTGTACCTTTTAATCTGTAAGATTAAAAACATTTTCTTTATCTTTTGTGTTTGCTTTTTTAATGTACATATTATTTTTGTGAAAACTATTATAAACCTATTGCAGTATAATACTATTAAGCTTCCCAAGTGGTGCCAGCAGTGGTAAAGAACCTGCCTGCCAATGCAGGATGCACAACAGACCAGGATTTGATCCCTGGATCAAGAAGATCCCCTGGAGTAGGAAATGGCAGAGGAACCCAGCCATAGGGTTATTCTTGCCTGGTAAATTCCATGGGCAGAGGAACCCGGCCATAGGGTCACAAAGAGTCGCACATGGGTGAGCATGCATGCACTCCAGAGAGATAGGCTAACTTTGCTGGAGTTAGGAGCAAATTGGTCCTATGAACATCCTCTCAGAATGGAACTCATTTGTATGTCGGGGACTTACTGTACCAGAGACTAGGTGGTATAAGCAGCAGATATTTATTCACATTGAAAGGCTGGGAAGTCCAAGGATCAAGGTGCTGGCAGATCTACCACGTGGTTTGCTGATAGCGGTCTTGTATCTTCAGATAGCAGAGAACAGAGAAGCTTTCTCATAGCTCTTCTTATGAAAGCACTGATCCCATCCATGAGGGCTGCACGCTCCTGACCCAGTCACCTCCTGGAGGCCCCAGCTCCTGACGCTGTGTGGGCAGCCAGCCACGTGGTCTACTGCTCAGAGCTCATGGCTCAGGACTCCGCTGTCCTTATTTGTGCTTCCTTCTAGCTTTCACAGCCTCTGACACACATGACCTCATGAGAGTTGCCTGTGATTGTTCCTCTGTGTCTTTTTGTTTATTTGTTTTGGTGGCACTCCCATAGCATACAGGATCCTAGTTCCTCTACCTGGGATCAATCTCATATCCCCTGAATTGGAAGCATGGAGTCTTAACCACTGGACTGCCAGGGAAATCCCTCCTCTGTGTCTTTTAATTTCTCCTCCCTACTGACTAATTGACTTGCTCTCTGAATCTTTAGTTCACATTTTGAGAGGGGAGTCTAACAATTCAGTTATATCCGTGTCTCTAAGAGGCAGCGTCCTCTGTGGTCTGGCTGCCAAGGCCTCTAGTCTAATCAGCTGTGGCCAAGGAGGCCAGGTCACATGGTATCAGCAGGGCACAGTTTAGAAGAATTGATTTGGAGAAAGGCTGCGGGTGTGCAAGGTTTTTGAGGCTTAGCCTTCATAGAAATTCTCAGTAAGGACTACAGAGTTTCTAGCCTGGTTCACTACAAGAGTGAACGAGGAGCAGTGGAGAGCCGAAGGTAAGGAGCAAGTTGGTTTGGTGAATGGAGAAGTTTGAGGTGCATAGAAGAGAGACAGTCACACAGAGAGAGAGGTCTGGAGGAAGTGAGAAATGCAGGCCTGAAATTCAAAAGAGGTCAGCTGTAGGGGAGAATTGGTGATGAGCACCAAAGTGGTCATAGAAGTCTTCAGAATGGGGTGCTCTGGATTGGGTGAGATGCAATGAGTCACCTCTGGAGATAGGGAGGCTAGGGAGACACCAGCTGATTCTTTGTCCTTCTCTTCAGGGAACTCCTTCTACAATTTCCCAAGGATTCATTATATCAATGGTTGAGTGGCTTCCCACTTTTCTCTCTGTACCTCACAGCAATATTTTCTGGTCCTTTCTCAAGGTACCATAACTTTGGAAGCCTGGACAGATCTGGCAATGCCCAATGCACTCTTACAAATCAGTTTGAGGCAAACATTGCAATAATGCCCACATAGTAGAGGTTCCCCTTCTCCCATTTGGTATCTCTCAGTTAGGAAGCTGACCTACATATGGTGTTCTAAGATAACCTCTCTGGAGATTATGTAAGCAGTGAATCCTATACTGGGAAAATTCATACAACTCTGCACATGAATTTGAACTCTTTTCTTCCCTGCTTCCTCTAGCTGGTTCCTTTCCTGAAAGGATGTAATTAGCAGTGAAGTCAATAAAATCTGGATTTTTTGCAAACTCATCCATAAATTGTTACCTAACAGTGTTAAACAGCTCTTAGCACTTAGTGAGCAATGCACACTCACACTCACACTCACAGTTAGGCAGGCTCCTTGATTTTCTCATCTCAGCAGCCCAGGAAGGATGACTGTTGGTAGCCAGTTATGGGCTAGTTTAAAGGCAGAACACTGGGCACAAGCCAGCTACTTTCATGGGACCACACAGGCAGACGTTCTCAGATACAGGGGCTTGCTGAAAGGGAGGGCAGGGCTGGGATGCTCAGAGCTTCTCAGACAAAGTGTCTGGAGAGCCTGGGGCAGGGGTAGAAAGAGAATCTCTCTCTCTCTCTCTCTTCCCTGCACTTCCTATCCCAATTATACATCAGCTCTCTCTTCTACCTCCAGGAAGCTTCCATTAATCTATGTCTTTAAAAAATAGTTTGAATTTAACTTGGAATATGGACAATCTGGCTGTATCAGCCAGGATAGGCTGGATTATGCTGTGATTACAAATAACTTTACAATCTCAAGGGCTTATAATAAGCCACAAAGATTTATTTCTTGCTCAAGCATTATTACATCCATCTCAGATAAAGTATAAGCAGAAGGCCCGGTTTCGATTCATAGGTTGGAAGATCCCCTGGAGAAGGAAATGGCAACCCACTCCAGTTTTCTTGCCTGGAGAATCCCATGGACAGAGGAGCCTGGCAGGCTACGGCCTATGGGGTCACAAGAGTCGGACACGACTGAGTAAGCACACGCACACAGATACACTGTGCTTGAGTTCTATGTTGCCTTTGCACTAGGATCCAACTGAGGAAGCAATATTCATCTGGAACATAGCTAGCACCATGATAGACAGAAGAGAAAATTTGGCAATCACAAACTGGCTCTTAATGTTCCCACACTGTGGGAAACAACCCACATTAGTTATACTCATTGTCAGTCAGTCAGGCAGTCAGTCAGTCGGTCAGTCAATCAGTTCAGTGAGTTCAGTCATTCAGTCGTGTCCGACTCTTTGCGACCCCATGAATCGCAGCACGCCAGGCCTCCCTGTCCATCACCAACTCCTGGAGTTCACTCAGACTCACGTCCATCGAGTCAGTGATGCCATCCAGCCATCTCATCCTCTGTCGTCCCCTTCTCCTCCTGCCCCCAATCCCTCCCAGCATCAGAGTCTTTTCCAATGAGTCAACTCTTCACATGAGGTAGCCAAAGTACTGGAGTTTCAGCTTCAGCATCATTCCCTTCGAAGAAATCCCAGGGCTGATCTCCTTTAGAATGGATTGATTGGATCTCCTTGCAGTCCAAGGGACTCTCAAGAGTCTTCTCCAACACCACAGTTCAAAAGCATCAATTCTTTGGTGCTCAGCTTTCTTCACAGTCCAACTCTCACATCCATACGTGATCACAGGAAAAACCATAGCCTTGACTAGATGGACCTTTGTTGGCAAAGTAATGTCTCTGCTTTTCAACATGCTATCTAGGTTGGTCATAACTTTCCTTCCAAGGAGTAAGCGTCTTTTAATTTCTTGGCTGCAGTCACCAGCTGCAGTGATTTTGGAGCCCCCCCAAAAATATTGTATTGGCTACTTATTGTTGTATATCAAACCATTTCAAAACACACTGGCTTAGCACAATAACCATTTATTATCTCACAGTTTCTATGGGTCAAGAATTCAGGCTGTGTGGTTTTTTCAAGGTTTCTCATAACATTGCAGCTGAGGCAGCATCATCTGAAGGCTTGTCTGGGGTTGGAGGATCCACTTCCAAGGTGACTCACTCACAAGACTGGCAAGCTGGTGCTGGCTATTGTCTGGGGCCTCTGTCTTCTCCACGTGCACCTCTTCATGGACAGCTTTAGTGTCCGCCCAGTGCAGTGGATGATCTTTACAGACCAAGGGATCCCATAGAGGAAGGCAGAAGCAGCCATGTCTTGTATAACCTCTGAAATCATACATCATTCATACATCATCACTTCTGCCTATTCTATTGGTCGCAAAAACCAGCCCTGACTCATTGTAGAAGGAGATTACACAAGGGCATGGATATCAGGAGCAAGGATCACTAGGGCTCATGTGGCTACCTCACTCACATTTCTTTGGCCAAATTAAGTCTTGTGGCCAAGCCTAACATCAGTGGGATGAAAATGCATAACCTTCCTACATAATGCATAACTTTGCTGTTGTAAGTTGTATATAACTCTTTTGTGACCCCATGGACTGTAGCCTGCGAGACTCCTCCATTCATGGGATTTTCCAGGCAAGAATACTGGAGTCGGTTGCCATTTCCTTCTCCAGGGGATCTTACCCACCTGGGGATCAAAGCCACGTCTCCTGAATTGGCAGTCATTCTTTACCACTGAGCCAGCAGGGAAGCCCTTTCTATGTAGAGAGAACTGAAATATTTAGCAAGCTGAACAATACCATCTACTGTGGTGTCATAGGAGCTTCCCAGGTGGCACTCGTAGTCAAGAATCCACCTGCCAATGCAACAGATGCCAAGATCCAGGTTCGACCCCTGGGTTGGGAAGATCGCCTCGCCTAAAGAAGGAAATGGCAACCCATTCTAGAATTCTTGCTGGAAAAACCCCATGTAGAGAGGAATCTGGTGGGCTATAGTCCATGGGGTTGCAAAGAGTCGGACACAAGTGAGCACTTGTCAGCAGCAGCGGTGGTGTCATAGGCTAAATTTCTCTTTCTCTCTAACTCATCACTAACCCAATGAGCTGTGTTTTTCCTGATGCTGATTTGCAGAGTTCTTGCCTCTACAACAACACAGCCAAACCCTGCCCGATTTTCCTCAATGGGCTAAGGCACCACTTCCAGGGGAGTCAAGTAAATGTAAAACCAACAAAAGTCTTTAGTGGAAAGAAGCCTAGAGATTACTGGTGTGATGACTCTTAAGTCTCTTCCTTTAAGCCTAAGCTTTGAGAAGGTATGCTAGGGCTAGCTAGATCTGTATAGAACAGTTGGGAAATGTCAGTAGAGTCTCAAGGTAGAGCTTG
Organism: Cephalophus harveyi; assembly: GCA_006410635.1. NCBI lineage: Eukaryota > Metazoa > Chordata > Mammalia > Artiodactyla > Bovidae > Cephalophus > Cephalophus harveyi. The sequence continues at coordinate 8,647 of SJYT01013457.1, read as the reverse complement.
AGGGGCTAGGAGTAAGTCATACCCACATACAATGCATAGGAGAAGCAAGGCAAGGCACTCAGGATTCAGAGCAGGAAAAAGCAGAAAACCAGACACAAAATGGTTAATAAGACACATAGAAGAGTGGACCCAGAGTGTGCACGGCCTTAAAGGCCATGGTAAGTGCAATTATTGTGTGTAATGGCAGGAAATCAGGAGTCAAAGGGAACAAGGACCAGCTTCACAGCACCAAAGAGACTTCAGTTCAAGATAAATTCCTGTCTCAGATCTTAGAATAGTATTGTCCTTGACTTTACCTTCTAGACATTCATATTCAGTATGGCCCAATCATATTTAACAAAACCAGGATTGTGATTTCTACAGTTATTATAATATTGATGTATGTAATTTTTATTATAATTCAAGGCTATATCTATCATGGGTGCTCAGTAAATGCTTACTGACTGTTAACTATTGCCATCAGTTTTCAAAACTAATTATACTGGAAAATATAGCTGTTCGGCATTATTGGGAATCTAGGCCCTGAGTTTTGAGTTTCCCTTGGCAACCAATTTTAATGACCTCATCAGTGAAAGGAAACTTGGGGAGGCAGAGTAGAGATTTCTGCAAAATTTTTGCACTCCTATTGAGAAATGGGGCTTATTTACTCCTCTCTCTAAATCATGGCTGCTTTGGTCAATAGGATACAGTTGAAGTAACACTATGTCAGTTTGGGGCCACCCATTAAAAGGATTGACTGCTTCTACGTGGTCTCTGGGAGCCCTAAGCTGCCATCTCTGACTAGCCTGCTGGAGAGACCACATGGAGAGGCCTGAGAGGACATGGAGAGGAAGAGGCCCAGCTGAGCCTCCCCTTCTGACTGTTCCACCAAGCTGCCAGGGGAGTGACTAAGCTGTCCGGGATCCCACTGATCATCCTAGCTGATACCAGAGTCCTATCAAGTAACCTCTTTTAATCACATGGAGCATATCACCTGAATCCTCCTAGAGTCCCTGGTCTACAAAATCAAGAGATATAATTGAACGGTGTCAATTTTTTTTTAGTGGAGTGAAATTCATATAACATGAAATTAACCATTTCAATGTGTATTATTCAATAGCATTTACTACATTCATCAAATTGTGCAACAATCATCTTGATCCAGTTCCAAAACATTTTCATCACTCCAAAAGGAAACCCTGTGTGCATTAAGCAATTACCTTCCATTCCTTCCTGTGCCCAGCCCTTGTTAATCAGCAATCTGCTTTCTCTCTCTGTGGATTTACCTATTCTGGATATTTCATGCAATACTCCTTCTGTGTCTGACTTCTTTCACTTAATGTGTTTTCGAGGTTCACTCATGTAGCATGTATCAGTACTTCAGTCGTGAAATCGTAAATCGCTCAGTCATGTCCGACTCTTTGCGACCCCGTGGACTCTAGCCTACCAGACTTCTCTGTCCATGGGATTCTCTAGGCAAGAACACTGGCGTGGGTTACCATTTCCTTCTCCTGGGGATCTTCCCGACCCAGGGATCGAACCCGGGTCTCCCGCATCAGAGGCAAACGCTTTAACCTCTGAGCCACCAGGGAAGCCCAGTACTTCAGTAGATGTGCTTTTAGCTTTAACTTTAAGGGTTACTTGTTACACAGCAGTAGATTCCCAGAAAACTTGATTTGAGACTGAAAGCTATAAGATCAGTTTACCAAAAGTTTCCTGATTTGAAACTGCAGCGCTGAGATTCCTTATGAAACCTCCTACACATGAATAAACTTAGTTTGTATTTCCATTTCACTATCTCCTTTCAAAAGTGATAAAAAGAAGCAAGGAAAAATATGGGGGTGGGAGGTGTCTTCCTGCATACATAATAATAGCTTCAAAGAAATAAACATCTGAAGGACCCTGCCTTGATTGAGCTCATAGACTCCAAGTATGTACATGAGAAAACACATCCTTATGTACTGGAAATCTTATTAGCATATCAAGCACTTAACCATTTATGAAGCACTCTGAGTGCTTTAAATGAGAGGCCTGTGATTACAAAGTATCCTTACTATTTTTAGTCCCACGATCTGAGGGACCACCCACATATTTGGCCGCTATCTGTCCCATTTATAAAGAAGGTGCCTGGAAAGTTGTTTCAGTAGTAATGTTCACCTATTTAGCCCTGTGTAATTGAAGGAAATTAGAGGAACCTATTGCAGGCCAGTTGAGTATAATTCCCATATGGGATTTAACCAAGATGTTCCAGGATCTTCTCCTCTCAACCTACTCCCCAACTCAAGAAAGGGTAAGGAGGCAAGATGGAGAACTTTGACACTGTAACATTAAGATAACTTGGAAGCTAGCATCTTCTTGAGATCCTTTTTAAATACTTAAGCAACTACTGTCCAGCCTGGCACTCTTTACCACTGACTGTATTTAATAGAAGCTTAATAAAAACAATAGTTTATTATAAAGAAAAAGGCGTGTCTTACAGAACCCAAGCTTCAGAAGCAGTGGGCTCGAATAAAAAACTAGACGACTATTAAGAATCAAGGTGCCTTTCCAGCACACTAAACAAAAAAACGGTTTTTGTCAATAGCACCTTATTTTCCCTGCCACTCTGCTTCTTCAGACAAATGCACGGAACCTAGCAGCCTCGACCCCTGCTCTCTGATGCTTCTCTGTCCTTGATTCCACCAGTCTAGCTAGAACAAGCAGAGAGGTTGCACACTGGGGTTCTACAGCAGACATGGCCCGTGACTGGGTGTGCTTTGGACAACACAATTTTTTTTTAATGTAAAATAATCTCAACATGGTTAGATTATCAAATTTCATACAAAAACCTGAATGTTGGACTTCTTTTGTAAACATCAGACAACCTGGCAAACTAGGTTTACATGCAGCAGTTGTCACCTCTCACTACTGTATCTGTCTGCATTAGTTGGAGCTGCTCTAATAAGAATGTCATAGACTGGGTGGCTTCAACAACAAACATGTTTCTCACAGTTCTGGAGGCTGACAAGTCCAAGTTCAGGGTGTGACACGGGTGAGTTCTGGTGAGAGTCCTCTTCCAGGTTTCCTTGTGTGACGGGGGGAGGCGGGCAATTTCTCTTGTCTCTTCTTATAAGGTCACTAAGGGGTGGCTCAGTGGTAAACACTCTGTCTGCATTGGCAGGAGATGCAAAAATGCAGCTTCAATCTCTGAGTCAGGAAGATTCCCCTGGAGAAGGAAATGGCAACCCACTCCAGTATTCTTGCCTACTACTACTACTACTAAGTCGCTTCAGTCGTGTCTGACTCTATGCAACCCCATAGACGGCAGCCCACCAGGCTCCCCCGTCCCTGGGATTCTCCAGGCAAGAACACTGGAGTGGGTTGCCATTTCCTTCTCCAATGCACGAAAGTGAAAAGTGAAAGTGAAGTCGCTCAGTCGTGCCTGACTCTTAGCAACCCCATGGACTGCAGCCCACCAGGCTCCTCTGTCCATGGAGTTTCCCAGGCAAGAGTACTGGAGTGCGGTGCCATTGCCTTTTCCTGGGAAATCCCATTTACAGAGAAGCCTGGCAGGCCACAGTTGTGGACTCGCAGAATATTCAGATACAACTGAACACACACGCACAATTCCATTTATAGGAGCTCCACCCTCATGACCCTCCCAAAGGTCCCATTACCAAATGCCATCATATTAGGGATTGGAGTTTCAACATATAAAATTAGAGACAGAAACATTCAATCCATAGCAAGATCCCCGACCCCAAGATCACGGGTCATGTGCTGTCAACCATAGAAATTGTGCTGTTGGTTTCCTTAAACCTGACAAGCATCACTCATTATGTTTCCTGCTTGGCGCTCACAGGCATTTACATTAGCAATCCTACCCGTTTTCTTAGTGCACATGCTAAGCTCCCAGAAGAAGAATTAGATTGGCCCAGCTGTGACCATGTCTGCCCCAGGTCCAAGCAGCTTGGCCACAGCAGGAGTTATATGACACCAGAACCACTCAATAGAATGGGAAAAGAAATTCTGAGAAGAGATTAAGGGCAAGTTCTCCAAGACAGTATGAAGTGGGAGGAAATATTAATGGCTCTTGTATATGGGATTCATACACTTGCCCTGCCATGTTTTATCTGGATTCCCTTACGACCAAGGCGCAGACACTTGCAAGGGGGTTGAGAGTTCATGTATGCAATCGGAGTTGGTAGACTAGTGCAGAGATCTGGATGGGTTTGTTTTGTTTTAGTTAATGGTATAGTATAAGCTCCGAAGGGCAGGGATTTTGTCTTCTTGGTTTTCTGATTTATTCCAAGCATCTATTACAGGGCCTGACCCACACATGTGACCTGGACACGGGGACACATGGCACTCAGTGAGATGAACCCTGTCACAGACTGGAGAGCTGTCTTCCTTGCTGGGAGTTCCCTTGGAATTACTTGGAAAGCTTTTAAAAATACAGGCTCCAAATCTTAGACCTCCTGAAATAAACTTTCCAGAGATAGGAAGGGTCAAGGAATCTATGTTTTTGAAAAAGCAACCCAGGGGATTCTGATGAGCAGTGGTTATTTTAAAAACTAATCAAACCAAATAAACAAGCAAACAAACAACCTGTAAAATATTTTCCAAGGTCTCAAATTCTTTTCTAAAATTCTATAAAATAAAGAAGCAGAGGAAGGGAGATAAGTAGAAGAAATAGGGATAAATAGAAAAATTAGAACAAAGGAAATAGAGAAAAATAAATTCTGAGGTTTTTCTATCTAATATCGTTTACTTAACGCAAGTTAAATGAACACAAAGTGAAAGTCACTCAGTCGTGTCCAACTCTTTGCCACCCCACGGACTACACAGTCCATGGGATTCTCCAGGCCAGAATACTGGAGTGGGTAGCCTTTCCCTTCTCCATGGGGTCTTCCCAACCCAGGGATCGAACCCAGGTCTCCTGCACTGCAGGTGAATTCTTTACTGTCGGGGGCCAGCGTGAGGAATCCTGTGGCCTTAAAGGCCATGGTAAGTGCAATTATTGTGTGTAATGGCAGGAAATCAGGAGTCAAAGGGAACAAGGACCAGCTTCACAGCACCAAAGAGACTTCAGTTCAAGATAAATTCCTGTCTCAGATCTTAGAATAGTATTGTCCTTGACTTTACCTTCTAGACATTCATATTCAGTATGGCCCAATCATATTTAACAAAACCAGGATTGTGATTTCTACAGTTATTATAATATTGATGTATGTAATTTTTATTATAATTCAAGGCTATATCTATCATGGTTCCTGTCTCAGATCTTAGAATAGTATTGTCCTTGACTTTACCTTCTAGACATTCATATTCAGTATGGCCCAATCATATTTAACAAAACCAGGATTGTGATTTCTACAGTTATTATAATATTGATGTATGTAATTTTTATTATAATTCAAGGCTATATCTATCATGGGTGCTCAGTAAATGCTTACTGACTGTTAACTATTGCCATCAGTTTTCAAAACTAATTATACTGGAAAATATAGCTGTTCGGCATTATTGGGAATCTAGGCCCTGAGTTTTGAGTTTCCCTTGGCAACCAATATTAATGACCTCATCAGTGAAAGGAAACTTGGGGAGGCAGAGTAGAGATTTCTGCAAAATTTTTGCACTCCTATTGAGAAATGGGGCTTATTTACTCCTCTCTCTAAATCATGGCTGCTTTGGTCAATAGGATACAGTTGAAGTAACACTATGTCAGTTTGGGGCCACCCATTAAAAGGATTGACTGCTTCTACGTGGTCTCTGGGAGCCCTAAGCTGCCATCTCTGACTAGCCTGCTGGAGAGACCACATGGAGAGGCCTGAGAGGACATGGAGAGGAAGAGGCCCAGCTGAGCCTCCCCTTCTGACTGTTCCACCAAGCTGCCAGGGGAGTGACTAAGCTGTCCGGGATCCCACTGATCATCCTAGCTGATACCAGAGTCCTATCAAGTAACCTCTTTTAATCACATGGAGCATATCACCTGAATCCTCCTAGAGTCCCTGGTCTACAAAATCAAGAGATATAATTGAACGGTGTCAATTTTTTTTTAGTGGAGTGAAATTCATATAACATGAAATTAACCATTTCAATGTGTATTATTCAATAGCATTTACTACATTCATCATATTGTGCAACAATCATCTTGATCCAGTTCCAAAACATTTTCATCACTCCAAAAGGAAACCCTGTGTGCATTAAGCAATTACCTTCCATTCCTTCCTGTGCCCAGCCCTTGTTAATCAGCAACCTGCTTTCTCTCTCTGTGGATTTACCTATTCTGGATATTTCATGCAATACTCCTTCTGTGTCTGACTTCTTTCACTTAATGTGTTTTCGAGGTTCACTCATGTAGCATGTATCAGTACTTCAGTCGTGAAATCGTAAATCGCTCAGTCATGTCCGACTCTTTGCGACCCCGTGGACTCTAGCCTACCAGACTTCTCTGTCCATGGGATTCTCTAGGCAAGAACACTGGCGTGGGTTACCATTTCCTTCTCCTGGGGATCTTCCCGATCCAGGGATCGAACCCTGGTCTCCCGCATCAGAGGCAAACGCTTTAACCTCTGAGCCACCAGGGAAGCCCAGTACTTCAGTAGATGTGCTTTTAGCTTTAACTTTAAGGGTTACTTGTTACACAGCAGTAGATTCCCAGAAAACTTGATTTGAGACTGAAAGCTATAAGATCAGTTTACCAAAAGTTTCCTGATTTGAAACTGCAGCGCTGAGATTCCTTATGAAACCTCCTACACATGAATAAACTTAGTTTGTATTTCCATTTCACTATCTCCTTTCAAAAGTGATAAAAAGAAGCAAGGAAAAATATGGGGGTGGGAGGTGTCTTCCTGCATACATAATAATAGCTTCAAAGAAATAAACATCTGAAGGACCCTGCCTTGATTGAGCTCATAGACTCCAAGTATGTACATGAGAAAACACATCCTTATGTACTGGAAATCTTATTAGCATATCAAGCACTTAACCATTTATGAAGCACTCTGAGTGCTTTAAATGAGAGGCCTGTGATTACAAAGTATCCTTACTATTTTTAGTCCCACGATCTGAGGGACCACCCACATATTTGGCCGCTATCTGTCCCATTTATAAAGAAGGTGCCTGGAAAGTTGTTTCAGTAGTAATGTTCACCTATTTAGCCCTGTGTAATTGAAGGAAATTAGAGGAGCCTATTGCAGGCCAGTTGAGTATAATTCCCATATGGGATTTAACCAAGATGTTCCAGGATCTTCTCCTCTCAACCTACTCCCCAACTCAAGAAAGGGTAAGGAGGCAAGATGGAGAACTTTGACACTGTAACATTAAGATAACTTGGAAGCTAGCATCTTCTTGAGATCCTTTTTAAATACTTAAGCAACTACTGTCCAGCCTGGCACTCTTTACCACTGACTGTATTTAATAGAAGCTTAATAAAAACAATAGTTTATTATAAAGAAAAAGGCGTGTCTTACAGAACCCAAGCTTCAGAAGCAGTGGGCTCGAATAAAAAACTAGACTACTATTAAGAATCAAGGTGCCTTTCCAGCACACTAAACAAAAAAACGGTTTTTGTCAATAGCACCTTATTTTCCCTGCCACTCTGCTTCTTCAGACAAATGCACGGAACCTAGCAGCCTGGACCCCTGCTCTCTGATGCTTCTCTGTCCTTGATTCCACCAGTCTAGCTAGAACAAGCAGAGAGGTTGCACACTGGGGTTCTACAGCAGACATGGCCCGTGACTGGGTGTGCTTTGGACAACACAATTTTTTTTTAATGTAAAATAATCTCAACATGGTTAGATTATCAAATTTCATACAAAAACCTGAATGTTGGACTTCTTTTGTAAACATCAGACAACCTGGCAAACTAGGTTTACATGCAGCAGTTGTCACCTCTCACTACTGTATCTGTCTGCATTAGTTGGAGCTGCTCTAATAAGAATGTCATAGACTGGGTGGCTTCAACAACAAACATGTTTCTCACAGTTCTGGAGGCTGACAAGTCCAAGTTCAGGGTGTGACACGGGTGAGTTCTGGTGAGAGTCCTCTTCCAGGTTTCCTTGTGTGACGGGGGGAGGCGGGCAATTTCTCTTGTCTCTTCTTATAAGGTCACTAAGGGGTGGCTCAGTGGTAAACACTCTGTCTGCATTGGCAGGAGATGCAAAAATGCAGCTTCAATCTCTGAGTCAGGAAGATTCCCCTGGAGAAGGAAATGGCAACCCACTCCAGTATTCTTGCCTACTACTACTACTACTAAGTCGCTTCAGTCGTGTCTGACTCTATGCAACCCCATAGACGGCAGCCCACCAGGCTCCCCCGTCCCTGGGATTCTCCAGGCAAGAACACTGGAGTGGGTTGCCATTTCCTTCTCCAATGCACGAAAGTGAAAAGTGAAAGTGAAGTCGCTCAGTCGTGCCTGACTCTTAGCAACCCCATGGACTGCAGCCCACCAGGCTCCTCTGTCCATGGAGTTTCCCAGGCAAGAGTACTGGAGTGCGGTGCCATTGCCTTTTCCTGGGAAATCCCATTTACAGAGAAGCCTGGCAGGCCACAGTCTTGGACTCGCAAAATATTCAGATACAACTGAACACACACGCACAATTCCATTTATAGGAGCTCCACCCTCATGACCCTCCCAAAGGTCCCATTACCAAATGCCATCATATTAGGGATTGGAGTTTCAACATAT
>SJYT01013452.1:239121-276000 GCA_006410635.1 Cephalophus harveyi | reverse complement strand
AATAAGCTACTGTTATAAAGAGAAAAACAATTACCTACTAAACAATTCTACTAAACAATCCATCATTTCCTTATTGATTATATGTGAATATACAAAGGACTGTTTTTAGCTCTCTGTTCTGATCCCATGCTATTTTTAAAAAGTTGTTACAGTAGCTTGCAGTATGCTTATTATCTGTTAGCAGGAAGCCCTTTACTTGTTCTTCTTTTTTCAAAATTGTTTTATACATGCAATCTTTTATTCATTCATATACTTTTTGAAATTTGTCTGTTTATTCTTCAAAAGAAACCTAACTGGAGCATTTATTAGAATTGCGTTAGATCAGTTAGAGGAGAAATGACATCTTAATAAAGTTAAATTGCTTTATTGCTTTTCTATGGTGTCCTTTAATAGACTTTTAAACTTTTCTCCTACTACAACTTCTTTTGCTATTTTTATTGCTTTATTATTTTCTATCACATTTTTCTTTAGGAATTGTTTATGTAGAGGAATGTAAATTTACCTTAATTTTGGCAATCTTACTAAATCTTATTATTATTTCCTAAAATTATTCTGTTGATTTTGTACATGTTTGTTTTTGCTAGTTGATATTCCTTGTAAATAATGGCAGTTTTGCCTCTTCCCTTCTAATCATTAAACCTTTGTTTCTTATTTCTTGTATGTTGACTAAGGTCTTCAGTACTGTCAAGTAGAATCTGTATGGAGGATTTTGCTCCTGATCATAAAATGAAAGCATCCAAAGTTTCTCCATTAAGTAGGATATTTATTAAAAGTTTTGTTAGATGAACTTAAGGAAATTCTTAATATTCTAGTGTTCTGAGATTTTAAAAAATAATAAATAGGTGTTGAATCCTTAAGATTCATCTAGTTGGTCTCTTGTGTACAAACAACCAGAGACAGCTGGTCTCTGGTGTGAAACATCAACTTTTATCCATCTGCTCCACCAATAGTGAACCCTGGGCTGCCTCTAGCTCTATGATACAGAGACAGTGCTGCAAAGTACCTTCTTGCCCAGATTTTCCAGAAGGCTTTCCTATGTAATTTTTCTGAAAGTCTTTTTAGGATGCTATTTTACCTGTGCATTTATTTTAAAAATTATTTTATTTTAATATTTTGTTTTTGCTTTATTTCATTAATTTCTAAATATATCTTTATTGTTTCTGTTTTTTTTCCTTTCCTTTTCTTTTCTTTATTCGCTTGTACTCATGTTTTTCCTTCCTGGTTTCTTGAATTTCAAATATTCTATTTTTTGATAAAGAAGTTTAATCAGTTTTCACTTACTGAAATTGAGTTCAGTTCAGTTCAGTTGTTCAGTCATGTCTGTATGAAGTGATGGGACCGGATACCATTATCTCAGTTTTCTGAATGTTGAGCTTTGAGCCAGCTTTTTCACTCTCCTCTTTCACTTTCATCAAGAGGCTCTTTAGTTGTTCCTCACTTTCTGCCATAAGGGTTGTGTCATCTGCATATCTGAGGTTATTGATATTTTTCCTGGAAATCTTGATTCCAGCTTGTGCTTCATCCAGCCCAGTGTTTCTTGTGATGTACTCTGCATGTAAGTTAGATAAGCTGGGTGACCATATACAGCCTTGACGTACTCCTTTTCCTATTTGGAACCAGTCTGTTGTTCCATGTCCATATCTAACTGTTGCTTCCTGACCTGCATACAGATTTCTCAAGAGGCAGGTCAGGTGGTCTGATATGTCCATCTCTTTCAGAATTTTTCATAGTTTATTGTGATCCACACATGTTACACTGAAATTTATTTTTGTGATGACTTGAAAAACAGTATAGCTTTATTATGTAAAGTCAAACATTTGTACAGCTTATGCCCCAGCCATTTCTCTCTAGCTATATGCAAATGAGAAACTTCAGTACTGATGAATCAGGAGAGAGGCAGAAAAATACTGATAGAATCATGCTTTATAATAGCAAATAATTTGTGGACAACTCAAATTCTCGTTTACCAGACAATAGATAAATTAATATGTTTTCATGACAGAATAGTATATTATACAGAAAATGAATCAAGTACAACTGCATACAACAATGTGAATTAATTTTAGGAATATAATTTTGAACCAACAGTTCACAGTCAAAAAGGCAACACATAGTATAAAGTTCAAAAACCACATAAAATCACTTGGTATTTATAAAGGTATCCCTGGTGGTTCAGCAATAATGAATCCACCTGGAATGCAGTTCAATCTCTGGGTCTGAAAGAAACCCTGGAGAAAGAAATGGCCACCCACTCCAGAATTCTTGCCTGGGAAATCCCATGGACAGTGGAGCCTGGGGGGCCACAATCCATTGGATTGCAAGAGTCAGACACCACTTAGCAACTAAACAGCACCACCAGAGTATTTATGCATCTGTTTATTTTTACTTCACATGTATTTATTGTAAAACAGTAAAGGCAAGGGAAGCATGAACATAAAATTCTGGATAGGTAATCCTTCTGAGGAAAGATTAAAGTTTGTTCATTGTTACTGTACTACTCAGTTTCTGTAAGATATGGTTTTTAGTAATCAATTATTTGTAAATTGGGAAAAGGTAATCTGCAGAAGAGAGGCTATAGACATAACAGAGACTGAAGTCTTGTTGGGCAAGCCACAACCAGGATGATGTCCAGTGTTGGAAAGAAAGAATTTTCTTCTACTTTTCAAAGGTTCTTTTAACTGGCTTAGTCATCAAATCAACGTAAGATAGATTGACAGGAGAAAATCAAATTTAACTTTATACATATAGGAACCCCACATACATGAGAGGTTTTAAGACAGAAAGACAAAATAAGGTATATATGTCATGCTGAGCTAAGGAACAGGACCAAATCTGGGGTTTCAAAGAAGAAGAAGTAATTCATAAGATAATAGAAAGAGCAGGTATTTGATAGTTAGATATTTGCCTTGTCATATAGATGACCCACTCAGATAAAATTTATCTCTGGTAATAATCCTCATTCTAGGAAAAACCCCAATTTAAATTCTCATAGGTACTTAAAAGGCACGTAGAAGTTTCTCTTGTACTCTACGTGTCTCCACTGCCTTTAGTTCCAAAATAATTCACATGACAAAGTGGCACATTTTAAGGAGGATGGTTCTGAACTCCTTCAGTGGACCATGTTAGTTTGCCCGGAAAATTTCTTTGGCCAAGAAGCTAGAAAAAGAACTGGACTTTGGTCACTCAGTCATACTGGAGACTCAGACTATTTATGACTTGGACATCGACAGAAACTGGATTGCACAGACAATGATGCATGGGACATTGAGGTGACTCATATGCCCAAGAGTTTACCTATGATTTCAGAGTCATTAAGAAACTGTGGGTTAAAAACTCACAATCTGAGCTCCCATATTTCCCAATTTTTCTTGGCTTCTAGGAAACCTAGTATTTCAGGTCAGGGCAAGGTGCCCCAAAATACAGTATGAAAACATATGTGTATCAGTCAGTCAGTTCAGTCACTCAGTTATGTCTGACTATTTGTGACTCCATGGACTGCAGCACGCCAGGCTTCCCTGTTCATCACCAACTCCCAGAGTTTGCTCAAACTCATATCTATTGAGTCGATGAAGTCATCCAAGCATCTCATCCTCTGTCAGCACCTTCTCTTCCTATCTTCAATCTTTCCCAGCATCAGGGTCTTTTCCAATGAGTCAGTTCTTCACATCAGGTGGCCAAAGTACTGGACTTCAGCTTCAGCATCAGTCCTTCTAAAGAATATGCTGGATTGATTTCCTTTAGGATTGACTGGTTGGATCTCCTTGCTGTCCAAGGGACTCTCAGGAGTCTTCTCCAGTACCACAGTTCAAAAGCATCAGTTCTTCGGTGCTCAGCTTTCTTTATGGTCCAACTTTCACGTCCATACATGACTACTGGAAAAATCATAGCTTTGACTAGACAGATCTTTGTTGGCAAAGGAATGTCTCAGCTTTTTAATATGCTGTCTAGGTTGGTCATAGCTTTTCTTCTAAGAAGCATGCGTCTTTTAATTTCATGCCTGCAGTCACCATCTGCAGTGATTTTGGAGCCCAAGAAAATAAAGTCTCTCACTGTTTCCATTGTTTACCTATCTATTTACCAAGAAGTGATGGGACCAGATGCCACGATCTTTGTTTTTTGAATGTTTTGTTTTAAGTCAGATTTTTCAGTTTCCTCTTTGCTTTCTGCCATAAGGGTGGTATCATCTGTATATCTGAGGTTATTGATATTTCTTCCTAAAATCTTGATTCCAGCTTGTGCTTCGTCCAGTCCAGCATTTTGCATGTAAGTTAAATAAGCAAGGTGACAATATATAGCCTTGATGTACTCTTTTCCCAATTTGGAACCAGTCTGTTGTTCCATGTCCAACTCTAACTGTTGCTTCTTGACCTTAACACAGATTTTCCAGGAGGCAGGTAAGGTGGTCTGGTATTCCCATCTCTTTCAGTGAAAAACCCCAATTTAAATTCTCATAGGTACTTAAAAGGCACGTAGAAGTTTCTCTTGTACTCTACGTGTCTCCACTGCCTTTAGTTCCAAAATAATTCACATGACAAAGTGGCACATTTTAAGGAGGCTGGTTCTGAACTCCTTCAGTGGACCATGTTAGTTTGCCCGGAAAATTTCTTTGGCCAAGAAGCTAGAAAAAGAACTGGACTTTGGTCACTCAGTCATACTGGAGACTCAGACTATTTATGACTTGGACATCGACAGAAACTGGATTGCACAGACAATGATGCATGGGACATTGAGGTGACTCATATGCCCAAGAGTTTACCTATGATTTCAGAGTCATTAAGAAACCATGGGTTAAAAACTCACAATCTGAGCTCTCGTATTTCCCAATTTTTCTTGGCTTCTAGGAAACCTAGTATTTCAGCTCAGGGCAAGATGCCCCAAAATACAGTATGAGAACATATGTGTATCAGTCAGTCAGTTCAGTCACTCAGTTATGTCTGACTATTTGTGACTCCATGGACTGTAGCACGCCAGGCTTCCCTGTTCATCACCAATTCCCAGAGTTTGCTCAAACTCATATCTATCGAGTCGATGAAGCATCTCATCCTCTGTCACCACCTTCTCTTCCTACCTTCAATCTTTCCCAGCATCAGGGTCTTTTCCAATGAGTCAGTTCTTCATATCAGGTGGCCAAAGTACTGGAACTTCAGCTTCAGGATCAGTCCTTCTAAAGAATATGCTGGATTGATTTCCTTTAGGATTGACTGGTTGGATCTCCTTGCTGTCCAAGGGACTCTCAGGAGTCTTCTTCAGTACCACAGTTCAAAAGCATCAGTTCTTCGGTGCTCAGCTTTCTTTATGGTCCAACTTTCACGTCCATACATGACTACTGGAAAAATCATAGCTTTGACTAGACAGATCTTTGTTGGCAAAGAAATGTCTCAGCTTTTTAATATGCTGTCTAGGTTGGTCATAGCTTTTCTTCTAAGAAGCATGCGTCTTTTAATTTCATGCCTGCAGTCACCATCTGCAGTGATTTTGGAGCCCAAGAAAATAAAGTCTCTCACTGTTTCCATTGTTTACCCATCTATTTGCCAAGAAGTGATGGGACCAGATGCCATGATCTTTGTTTTTTGAATGTTTTGTTTTAAGTCAGACTTTTCAGTTTCCTCTTTGCTTTCTGCCATAGGGTGGTATCATCTGCATATCTGAGGTTATTGATATTTCTTCCTAAAATCTTGATTCCAGCTTGTGCTTCATCCAGTCCAGCATTTTGCATGTAACTTAAATAAGCAAGATGACAATATATAGGCTTGATGTACTCCTTTCCCAATTTGGAACCAGTCTGTTGTTCCATGTTCAGCTCTAACTGTTGCTTCTTGACCTTAACACAGATTTTCCAGGAGGCAGGTAAGGTGGTCTGGTATTCCCATCTCTTTCAGAATTTTCCATGGTTTGTTGTGATCCACACATTCAAAGGCTTTAGCATAGTCAATGAAGTGGAAGTAGATGTTCTTCTGGAATTCTCTTGCTTTTTCTACGATCCAACAGATGCTGGCAATTTGATCTCTAGGCTCCTCTGCCTTTTCTAAATCCAGCTTGAACATCTGGAAATTCTCAGTTCATGTACTATTGAAGCCTAACTTGGAGAATTTTGAGCATTACTTTGCTAGCGTGTGAGATGAGTGCAATTGTTTGATAGTTTTAACATTCCTTGGCATTGCCTTTCTTTGGAATTGGAATGAAAACATCTTTTCCAGTCCTGTGGCCACTGCTGAGTTTTCCAAAATTGCTGTAATACTGAGTGCAGCACTTTCACAGCATCATCTTTTAAGATTTGAAATAGCTCAACTAGAATTCCGTCACCTCCCCTAGCTTTGTTCATAGTGATGCTTCCTAAGGCCCACTTGACTTCACATTCCAGGATGTCTGGCTCTAGGTGAGTGATCACACCATCATGGTTATCTGAGTCATTAAGATCTTTTTTGCAGGGTTCTTCATTGTATTCTTGCCACCTCTTCTTAATATCTTCTGCTTCTATTAGGTCCATGCCATTTCTGTCTTTTATTGTGCCCATCTTTGCACGAAATGTTCCCTTGTTATGTGTAATTCTCTTTCTTTTCTCTTCTATGCACGCACACACACACACACGTATAGTTGTTGTTTAGTTGCTAAGTTGTGTCCAACTCCTTTTGACTATGGATTGTGGCCCTCTGGGCTCTTCTGTCCATGGGATTTCCCAGGCAAGGATATTGGAGTGGATTGCCATTCCTACTTCAGGGAATCTTCTTTGCCAAGGAATCAAATTCACGTCTCTTGCATCTCCTGCATTGGCGGGTGGATTCTTTACCACTGAGTCGCCACAGTAGCCCAGTATGTATATATCTGGTTGCACTTGGTCTTTGTTGCTGTGCACGGACTTTCTCTGGTTGCAGTGCACTGGGGCTACTCTTCATTGCGGTGCACAGGTTTTTCATTGTGGAGGCTTCTCTTGTTGTGCAGCACAGGCTCTAGGCTGTGGTGGCTTCAGTAGTTGCAGAACTCAGGCCCAGTAGTTGCAGCTCATAGGCTATAGAGCAGAGGCTCAGTAGTTATGGTGCATCGGCTTAGTTGCTCCTTGGCATGTGGAATCTCCTGGACCAGGGATTGAACCCATGCCCATTGCCTTGGCAGGCAGATTGTCAACCACTGTACCACCAGAGAAGTCCCTGAATTTTGAGTTTTAACAATCTTCTTCTACTTAATTTTTATTTAGTTGTTATATTATTTTCATATCAAATAGGATCTGATTTATTCCCAGTCTATTGATTTTGAGCAACAAATTGCTTTCCTTGAAAATGATGAGTTATCCCTGACTCTTCCCAGTGAGAAACTTGGAAATTGCCTTTATTTTTTGGCTAGATGATCTGATAAATGAGATTGTGATTACTTTGAATATTTTTCTGTTCAATGTGCAAATGAAGAAAAATGAAAGCAATGCAAAAGAGCTGTCTAATAGAGAAAACCAATGCATGTTACTAGGTATTTAAGGTTTCTTACTTTCCTTGCTCCTTGTTTCTGCATTTGAAACATCATTAAAGTAATAGTTCAATGAGGAAGGAAAAAGGTCACATTATTTTGTTGCATTTTTTCCCATTTTTGAGCTGTAAAATATATTATGCATATGTGTGTGCATGTGAAGTTGCTTCAGTCATGCATCTTCATCATGCTTCAGAACCTGCATCTCATTATGTCTCCTGCATTGCAGGTGGGTTCTTTTCTACTAGTGCCACCTGGGAAGCCCAGCATGCATATAACTGGCATGAAAAAACATACATTTATTGATTGAAAAGGAGAATGAGTCCCATTGTGTATATACCTTCTGTTTCCCCTTTGCCTTGATTCCCTTGCTCCAGGTACTCTGTATTCTGGAGAGCTGAGTCTGACCCCAACAGTCTCTATCCACAGCTTCCTTTGCTTTCTAACTTCTCTTGGCATAGGCCAATGGGGCAATGCACTGACTTATTTTCTACACACTGTCCCTACCTTTGTAAGTAGTCCCTTTAGTATATTCCTCTCAAATTCATTTGAGTATATAATCTATTTCTGAGAGGAAGTGGCTTTGGAGGTATTTACCAGTCTAAACTTTGTGTTTCTCATTCTCTTGCTTTTTAAAAAATGTAATTTCACCATACATGTATTTTAAAACATGTATTATTTAGTTCTGCAGTTTTTGACTTATGTAAATGTATTGATTTTTGAGGTGTCCCTTTGCCATGTTCAATTTTTTTCTCTCTGCTAATTTGGAAGTGATACATTCTATTTCTAAATATTTAGTAATAATTCTAGAAATGTTAATATTCACATTTAACTTAAGTGTCAGTCACTCAGTCATGTCTGACTCTTTGAGATCCTATGAACTGTAGCCCACCAGGCTCCTCTGTCCTCTGTGGGATTCTCCAGGCAAGAATACTGGAGTGGGTTGCCATCTCCTTCTCCAGGGGATCTTCCTGACCCAGGGATTGAACCTAGGGCTCCCACACTGCAGGCAGATTCTTTACCATCTGAGTCACCAGAGAAGCCCTCATTTAACTCAAGTCTCAACTTAATCAAACACTTACCTTTCCTAACTTCAATGCTTTTTTAATCCAGGATTTTGATTCTGTCTTTATACTTGCAAAAAGTGGGCACTGTTGGCATTAATATTCTGTGTAATCAGTGAGTCTCCAGATTTAGTCATGCATTTATTATTTTCTTCATTCACCATTCCATTTTGCATCTGAGACCTTCTTTCTGGGATCATTTTCCTTCTTCCAGAAAAGCATAGTCATCCTTCAGTATCTGTAGAAGATTGGTCCAAGACCACCATGGACACAAAAACCCCTGGATGCTGAAGTTCCTTGTATAAAGCCATGTAGTATTTGCATATAACCTACACACATCCCTCCTGTATAATTTAAATCATCTTTAGCTTACTTATAATACCTAGTATAATACAAATGCCACCTATATAGTTGTAAATGCAATGTAAGTGCTGTGTAAAGAGTTTATGGCCAATAAAGTATTTTTCAAGTTTTTCTTTTTGAAGCTTTCTGGAACTTCTTTTTTAAAATTTTCTGAATATTTTCAGTCCGCAGTTGGTTGAATCCACAGATGTGGAATCTGTGAATGCAAAGGGCTGACTATACTTCGGAAGTTCTTCAGTGAGTTTCTGTTGCTGGTAAACTTTATCTTCAAATGTCATTATTTGACCTTTGTTCTTGAAAGAGAGTTTCACTGAATATAATATCTCTTAGCACTTTGAAGAAGAAGTAAACACTTGTTCTTTCTTGGCAACTTTGAGATAATTTGGGTGTTCTTTTGTTTCATTTTTAGTAGGTATAGATTTTTTTTTTGTTTGTCTTGCTTGAGGTCCCTTGGATTCACTGAATCTGAGAATTATTATTCTCTATAAATTCCAGAAGTGTCTCTACCATGATCTCTTCAAATAGTTTTCTCTCTCATTCTATGGGCTCATTCTGGTATCCTTTACCTTTTCTCATTCTATGCTCTGAACTTTCAGCCTCTTTCCTAAGTTTCATCCCACCACTTTCTAACTGAGTTTTGATAATCTTTTGTTTGGTCATGTGTAATCTGCTGTGCAGTTGTCTGTCAGCGAAAAGAAAAATGCAGTGTGAGAGTTGTGAATTTCAGTTTTCTTCAGGGGCTGTACTGAGGACTATAGTCTTGGAAACAACCTCTCAGTAGCTCTGAGGGAACCACTCCACAGAAGTAGGGGAGAAGTGAGCAGATATATATTTTTTACTTGGAAAATCTGTAGTCAAGCACACATTTCCATTAAAGATTACTGCTAGGCACAAGCAACTGATATCTCAGGTAATGATTTCAGTGCTTATCTGTGTATGGGAAGATGCAAGAGTCTTCCTGAGTCATACATCTAACTTTCTAAGGGGTTTTTTTTTTTTCAAATGGCTTGGGCCATTTTGGGGGAGTTACTGAGTTTTCCTTGGTATTCTCTCATGTATATAGGAGACATACAAGTTATTAAATTTCTGTTTGTTTCCCTCCTATTAATCTATCTTTTATTACAGGGAGGAGTTCAGCCAAAAAGTTGGAGGAGTAGAGAGAAAATTATTTTTCCTGTCCTATATTAAGCAATATGCCATTTGATGAAAATGGATGTGGAATAAATAATGTGATATTTTAAAAACTTTAGTAAAAGCAGTGATGCGAAAGAAATGAGTTTTTGGTTTAAATATTTTGATTTGAACTTTTGAAATAATTGTAACCATTTTTCTGTAGTGGAAAGAAGAATATATCTTTTAAAATATAATTTTATCTGTCACAATTAGAAGCATGTAGCCATGCTCATGCTGGTTATTCAAAGAAGAGAGAGGATTTAAATCAATTCTTGCTTGGATTTTAGGACCAGGGCCTATGCAGATAAAACATCAGGAAAAATTATTTTTAATACAATTTTCCCTAAACTGCACTGAATTAATAGCATGATTCTCTGAGGTGAGCATTCTCATAGCCTGCTATATTGATGGATTCACTTCCCACATTTTGTTCCCTAAATCTTAATGACAACGCCTCTTAGAATGAAAGCTGAAACCAAAAAAATTGTTAGATTGTAGATGCAAATTCCCTATTGATAGAATTCTCTTCTCTCTTTACTTGATGAGAAAAAGGCCTTCTGAATTCTCAAATTCAATGGTCTTTTCAGCAAAAGGGCAAATGCTTAGCAAATATAATTTTTTACTTATGAGGGTATGTTTAAGTTAACGATAACAGTGAGTGATAACAGACTGCCTCCATGGAGGAGGAATGAATATTTTCTTTAAATAACTGGAAAAAGACTCATTTTCCTTAAGGCTATTGTGCATTGTTTCACAATTTCCTTTAAAAAGGAAGTCATAGAATGTTTAGTACTTCAGAGTACTTCAGAGTACTAATATAGTATATATAATTTGTAATAACTTCTGTGAATCAAGTGCTTTATACATTTTTTTTTTTTCTGATAACTCTGCAGGGTAGACATTATTATAGTCACAAACTGTGGATCAGAAAGGTTAAGTCATTTGCCTAAGGTAATACAGCTTTTGAATAACAAACAGATCAGAGATGAAAACCATGTTATAGCTTGTATTATACATGTCAATACCCCCTCCAGCATTAAGTATCTATACCCACTTAAATGTAGAAAACTTAAGAGCAGGGAAACTTCTATAGTAGTCTACTCTCTGAATTTTACAAATCAAGAAATCAAGACCCAGAAAAGTTAGGCAAATAATCAAGATCCCACTGTTAATTAGATCCTAGCTTCTTTTGATTCATGGGCCACTGATTATTTCTCCATACAAATCTGTAATTTAAAATTCATGAACTGTGAATGAAAAACATTTTAATAAGTATTCAAAGAAAGAAAAACTCTGGATGCTGGCTTAATATAGGGATGTTTTTGTTGTTAGTTGCTCAGTTGTGTCCAACTCTTTTGCAACCCATGGACTTTAGCCCGCCAGGCTCCTCTCTTTACGGGATTTCCCAGGCAAGAATACTGGAGTGGGTTGCCATTTCCTTTCCCAGGGGATGTTCCCAACCCGGGGATCAAATCTACATCTCCTGCATTGCAGGTGAATTCTTGACCATTGAGCCACCAGCAAAGCCCAATGGTGGGATATTTGCCACATAATACTGATACTGATATTATGAGGGTGTGGGGAAGTGGCAGAGGAGATTGAGAAGTACAAGGCCTTGACCTTCTTCCCTGGTGGCTGACCTGCTCTAGAAGAGGATGTCAGTCGTTCCTTCTTTCCTTTTCCATTCTGGCTCAGGGCCTTTACATGTGATATTCCTTCTGCCCTGTATGCTTCTCCACCCGCTTACTGAGTTAACCCCCATGCTTCCTTCAGAACTCAGCTCAAAGCATCACTTCCTCAGAGATGTCTCCCCAGACTTCCTTGGTTTGGAAATGCCTTTACTAGGCACTCGTAGCACCACATCTTGCTTTTGGATTACAAATCACAATTGAAATCACACGGGGATTTGCAATGTTTTGATGAATGTCTGTGCTGCCAGTAACCCGGGAGTTCCACGAAGTAGGATTCGTGCCTTATGAGTGTTCCTGTTGTGTCCTCACTGTCTCACACATGGCCTGCATTGAGGAGGCAATCTAACATCTATTTATTGATGAAATGAATCAAGGCTCCCAACAAATATTTATTGAGCATTTACTAGTTGCTTTGTGACAGACACTATGGTAACCTCGAAGAATCTATGAAAATGATCCTTTGCCTTGAGTAATTAACTGTACAGTGAGGGGGGAAAAATAAAACACAACGCATGGCTGGAAATTACACACGCAGTTTTGGGGAGATCAGAAATTGCCTTGAGAACTGGCTTTTAGATGGTGGGATTAGAGCCAGTTTATAGATGAAGCTTTTGAACTGAGTGTAGTGGATGCATTTCAAAATCTACTTTTGAAAATTCTCCTGTCAATTACCTAAGATGGCATTTACTTTAGGTGAAAAATCAGTTTTTTTAAATTGAGATATAATCGACATACATTATATTAATTTCAAGTGTACAACACAATAATTCAGTATTTTTATCTATAGGTTTCCCCATCATCTGAAAGGAGAGCTTACCTACGACAACTTTAGTTAAGTTGAAGTGGCCTAAAGCGAAGAAGCAGTTACCTTAGGATGCATCTTGCTGACGCCTGCACAAAATGAATGGAAATAAGACACAGATGCTCACAGACATGGTTCACAACTAGGGCAGCTTGATGTTGAGATGCTGAGGGTAGTGCCTAGGGAAGGAGCATGGAGGTGTCACTCTCACCACTTGGGGTGTCTGCTGTTTCTATAAGGTTCACTGCAAAACAATCACCAAATGCTAATGTTGCCCATTTTGATAAGAATGAAAATCCCTTTGGATTTCTTTTAGCTAGGCAGAACACGTACTACTGTAAGTCTTTTGTGAAAGCAGAGTGGTGTAAAGAGAGCCTTCAGAGAGCCTTCACAGAGCGGGATACATTTTTCTATTGTGGAATGAGCATCATAGTAAGTCTGCTGTTGCTGCTGCTGCTAAGTCACTTCAGTCCTGTCTGACTCTGTATGAGCCCACAGAGGGCAGCCCGCCAGGCTCCTCTGTCTCTGGGATTAGTTAACATTAATTACCATGTAGTTGCAAATTTTTTTCCTTGTGATGAGAACGTTTAGGATCTATTTTCTTCAGTTCAGTTCAGTTCAGTTCAGTTCAGTTGCTCAGTTGTGTCCGACTCTTTGTGACCCCATAAACTGCAGCACACCAGGCCTCCCTGTCCATCATCAACTCCCGGAGTTCACTCAAGCTCAGGTCCATCAAGTCGGTGATGCCATCCAGCCATCTCATCCTCTGTTGTCCCCTTCTTCTCCTGCCCCCAATCCCTCTCAGCATCAGAGTATTTTCCAATGAGTCAACTCTTCGCATGAGGTAGCCAAAGTATTGGAGTTTCAGCTTCAGCATCAGTCCTTCCAAAGAACACCCAGGACTGATCTCCTTTAGAATGGACTGGTTGGATCTCCTTGCAGTCCAAGGGACTCTCAAGAGTCTTCTCCAACACCACAGTTCAAAAGCATCAATTCTTTGGTGCTCAGCTCTCTTCACAGTCCAACTCTCACATCCATACATGACCACTGGAAAAACCATAGCCTTGACTAGACGGACCTTAGTCGGCAAAGTAATGTCTCTGCTTTTGAATACGCTATCTAGGTTGATCATAACTTTCCTTCCAAGGAGTAAGCGTCTTTTAATTTCATGGCTGCAATCACCATCTGCAGTGATTTAGGAGACCCCAAAAATAAAGTCTGGCACTATTTCTACTGTTTCCCCATCTATTTCCCATGAAGTGATGGGACCGGATGCCATGATCTTCGTTTTCTGAATGTTGAGCTTTAAGCCAACTTTTTCACACTCCTCTTTCACTTTCATCAAGAGGCTTTTTAGTTCCTCTTCACTTTCTGCCATAAGGGTGGTGTCATCTGCATATCTGAGGTTTTAGAATGGATTGGTTGGATCTCCTTGCAGTCCAAGGGACTCTCAAGAGTCTTCTCCAACACCACAGTTCAAAAGCATCAATTCTTCGGTGCTCAGCTTTCTTCACAGTCCAACTTTCACATCCATACATGACCACTGGAAAAACCATAGCCTTGACTAGACAGACCTTTGTTGGCAAAGTAATGTCTCTGCTTTTGAATATGTTATCTAGGTTGGTCATAACTTTCCTTCCAAGGAGTAAGCATCTTTTAATTTCATGGCTGCAGTCACCATCTACAGTGATTTTGGAACCCCCAAAGATAGTCTGATGCTGTTTCCACTGTTTCCCCATCTATTTTCCATGAAGTGATAGGACCAGATGCCATGATCTTCTTTTTCTGAATGTTGAGCTTGAAGCCAACTTTTTCGCTCTCCTCTTTCACTTTCATCAAGAGGCTTTTTAGTTCCTCTTCAGTTTCTGCCATAATGGTGGTGTCATCTGCATATCTGACGTTATTGATATTTCTCCCGGCAATCTTGGTTCCAGCTTGTGCTTCTTCCAGCCCAGCGTTTCTCATGATGTACTCTGCATATAAGTTAAATAAGCAGGGTGACAATATACAGCCTTGACGTACTCCTTTTCCTATTTGGAACCAGTCTGTTGTTCCATGTCCAGTTCTAAGTGCTGCTTCCTGACCTGCATATAGGTTTCTCAAGAGGCAGGTTAGGTGGTCTGGTATTCCCATCTCTTCCAGAATTTTCCAGAGTTTATTGTGATCCACACAGTCAAAGGCTTTGGCATAGTCAATAAAGCAGAAGTAGATGTTTTTCTGGAATGCTCTTGGCTGTGCTGGGTGTTAATTGCAGCATGTGGGATCTAGTTCCCTGACCAAGGATCGAACTGGGGCCCCTTGGATTGGACTGTGAAGTCTTAACCACAGAGCCACCAGGGAAGTCCCAAGGCTTTCATATTCTTATCCCGAGTTTAAAACACCTAGGCTGTTCTCACTGAACCAGAGAAAATAATAAAGAAAAAACATGGCTTGGAAACATAATACTCAGTCTGAATTATTGTTCTACCAATTTTAGTAGTTATGTGAACCTGGACAAGTCACTTAAGCTTTTGGAGACTTAGTTTTCTCCTGGGTAAAAAAAAAAAAAAAAAGAGAGCATAGTAACATTTGTGTCACATTTGCTGAGATGATCAAGTGAGATGATAAATGTGAACAAGATTTATAAACTAAGTTGTCAACCAACATTTCTCAAAGTGTGTTTGATGAGACACAAGTGATCTTTCCAGATGTTGCGAGACGTTTTCTTGGCAATGTGAGATTGCAGATCAGCTTGCTCCCATTCCCTCATGGAGAGTTAATATTGCTGTTTGACAAATGGCCCCAGCGTTTAGTGACTTAAGCCAGTGATCAGTGTTTATGATCTCTATCAGGAATTCAGGAACCGCGTAGCTGGGTTGTCTGGCTGAGGGTCACTTGCTGGTTGTGGGCAGATGTTGGCTGGGGCTGGCGGTCATCTGAGAGCTTGACTAGGGCTGGGAGATCTGCCTGTGAGGTGACTTGCTCGTGTGACTTGCAGATTGCTGCTGTCTTTGGGAGAGACCTCACTCCCTGCCGCTGTGAACCTCTGCACAGGCTGCTTGAGTATCCTCACAACATGGCCAACTTCCTCCAGAGTAAGCCCTTCAAGAGAGAGCACAGTTAGGCCTTTCATGACCTAACCTCAGAAATCTGTGTGCACACAATGGAATTGATAAAATATTAAATGAGAACAGACTAGATATATGAGGACCTCTGAAACCCTAATGGTAAACTCATTTTAATAGTTATTGAAAGAATGAAAGTGTTTAAAATGATGCACAATGTTCTAAGTCTTCCTAAATCAAGATTTTGGTTAACATGCTTTTAGGAATATTAAAAGCAGAGTGAGTTTTTTTTTTTGTTTTTTTTTTAAATGAATCATAAAATGGTTCTAAATATAAAGTCATGTAAAATTAAAAAAATAAATCATGCATTGTTATTATTACCATAGTCATTGTTTCTTCTTCTAGTTTTATTGAGATATAATTGACATAAACATACATTTGTTTGCAAAATATAATGATTTGATATATTTATCTGTTGTCAAATGATTCCCACAGTAAGTTTAGTCAACATCCATCACTTAACACTGTTAACAATTTTTTATGATGAGAAAACTTTTAGGGTCTGCTCTCTGAGCAACTTTCAAATATATATCCGAGTGTTGTTAACTCTAATGCCCGAGCTGTCTGTTACATCCCCGGGACTTATTTATCTTACGGCTGGAAATTTGTACCTTCTGATCACCTTTTCTCAGGTCGCCTGCTCCCCACCCCACTGCCTTTGGTAGCCACCAGCCTCTTCTCTGTTTCTCTGAGTCTGGTTTTTTTAGATTCCACCCGTAAGTTGGATCACCCAGTATCTGTCTTTCTCTGACTTATTTCCCTTAGCATAATGTTCTCAAGGTCCATCTGTGTGGCCGCAAACGGATTTGCTGCCTCCTTCTTCTCATGAGATGTGAGCCACCACGTTTGGGAGGAGGGGTGATTAAATGCACTTTGGAAGGAGAGAGTGTCAAAGAATTTGAGGAAATATTTAAAAATCACCATAAGCATTTCCTGCTCAGCTTATTGAATACATACTAGAGCCGGGCATTGTGCAAAGTGCTTGAGAGACATCATCTCATGTAGTCCTCTCTCTGGTCCAAAGAAACACATGAGATGATCATCCCTGCCTTCTGAATGAGGAGGCTGAGGCCTGCAGAGCTTAAGCAACTTGCCCAAAGTTACCTCGTAGCTCTGGGCTGAATGCTGGGGGTCTGTTAGCTCTGGACATCCACCTCCTCGCCTTCCCAAAGAAGCCTGCAGGGTGGAAACTGGGTTGATTGTATTTAATCCTGCATTTCCCACTTACCCTGCATTTCCCATTTACGCCTCTCATCACCCACTGCTCAAAAGGGTATTTGAGAAAGAGCGAGCCTGATGATGATTTGTATAAGATACGAATATATGGTCTTACAGTAGGTTGCAACATACCACCCAGCCCACGCGGATACAGATACAGATTTTTCTGATACAAAAAGCCTGTCTAGTAACACTGTGATGCACCCTAGTTCTTCTCACTGTGAAACCAGAGGTTGAGGGAGGCAGCTCGGGACCCACTTTTTGCAGATCATCCTTTGTGGACAGCCTTCTTTATAGGTTCAAAGCCTGGCTTCCCTGGTGGCTCAGACAGTAGAGAATCTCCCTGCAATGCAGAAGACCCGGGTTCAGTCCCTGCGTCTGGAAGATCCTCTGTAGAAGGGAATTGTTACCCACTGAATGGCACCCCACTCCAGTACTCTTGCTGGAAAATCCCAGGGACTGGGGAGCCTGGTGGGCTGCCGTCTATGGGGTCACTAAGAGTCGGACACGACTGAGCGATGTCTCTTTCACTTTTCACTTTCTTGCATTGGAGAAGGAAATGGCAACCCACTCCAGTGTTCTTGCCTGGAGAATCCCAGGGACGGGGGAGCCTGGTGGGCTGCAGTCTCTGGAGTCACACAGAGTCAGACGCGACTGAAGCGCTTAGCAGCAGCAGCAGCAGCCAGTGTTCTTGCCTGGAGAATCCCACGGACAGAGGAGCCTGGTGGGCTACGGTCCATGGGGTCACAGGACCGAGCAACCAACGCTTTCACTTTGGATAAAGCCAAGACAGGACATCCTTCAGGCTGGGCAGTGGAAGTCTCAGGGAACGGGTGTCTGGTGTGTGTGTGTGAGGGAAGCACAAGTCAGAACATAGCCAAGGCGCCCGGGCGGGGTGCTTGCGGGGATGGACCCGGCGCGCAGGGAGACGTCACTCTCGGACTTATTTGGAGTAAACACACTTTTCAGTTTTTTCTAACCACCTTGTTTTTTCTGCACGTTCTTGAGGGGAAAATGATTTCCGGGAAGCAGGATGCGTCTGATGGCTTTGAGATCCCCGCGTTGCCAACACCCGGGTGATTCCCGAGGCAACTTTGTATTCTGAGGACAGTTCTGTGTCCGGGCAGAGGCGGGTGAGCGCGGGGTCTTCTGAGTGCCCGTAGGCTTTGTTGAGTCCGCCGCGGCTCCCACGCTAGGGCCAGCAGGGGCCCTGGGCGCGGTGGGGGTGGATGGAGTGAGGCTGCCTGCGGGGCCTGTCGCATTCCGGAGCCCACTCTCGGGGCGTCTGTAACCATAGCGACCGAGGGCTGGCCCGCTCTCAGGACGCAGACACGCCTAGTCCCGCTCCTGGCTCTGTTGCTTTCCGCTCCTTTCCTTCATCCAGCAACTCCCCCCACCCTCTGCCTCGAGCCCCCCCAGGCTCGCCCCTGATCAGGGACTGACGTTCAGGGTGATTCTACCCGGGTGATTTTAGCTTCCGATGGACCCTTCACTTCCTCAGTCGCCACCTTCGATTTCTGGACCTACAGCTGATTTGTTATGACCCAGACCAAGCCACACCAACATCATTTCCCCCTCCTTTCCACTTTTACTTTGAAAAATTAGGCAGAGTTATGTAGGGAACGTGTTTTAGATTTCATTGCAGTCATGCCTAACGATGGTGGCTCCTGACACTCAGTGTTCTGAATGACCCTCAACTTCTGGTTTAGATCTTCGGTTTGGGGGGATGCGTTATAAAAGAACAGAGAAAGCCATCGGGGCACAGCAGAAGGACCACTAGTCTCTGGCCAGGAGACTTGGATCGTGACCCTGGCTAGAGTGTGAGGTGTGGCGCGGGGGGCGTGAGGCTGGGTGGGGGGTGGTGGCTGGGTTCTGCAGGGGGTGGTAGGTCCTGGGAAGGAGTTTTCTTCCTGAGAATAACGGGAAGGCACGGGATAGTTTGAAGTAGGAGGAATGACACGATCAGATTTGTATTTTTTAAAACTTTTTTAAATTTTATTTTGATGCAGACCATTTTGAAGTCTTCACTGAATTTGTTACAGTGTTGCTTCTGATGCTTGTGTTTTGGTGTTTTGGCCATGAGGGGTGTGGATTTTATCTCCCCAGAGATTGAACCCACATCCCCTGCGCTGGAAGGCTAAGTCTTAACCACTGGACCACCAGGGAAGTCCCCAGATTCGTATTTTTAAAGATTATTTAAATAACTTATAAATGAGTATCATCTGTAATAGAATGATTGATTCAGCAAATGTTTGTAGAGGATCCGTGCTGTGTGCCGGGCATGTAGGGTGGCGAACTTACATAGGGGACTCTGTCTTCTTATAGGTATCATGGGAAGTTTTGAAAAGCATTTAGATAGGAGAAAAGCTTTTCTTGGCCTCTTTGGTTTACGACGAGCAATTCCTAACTTCTGCTTGCAAATGAGAAGGGTATCTTTTTCTTTTTTGGGGAGGTAGAGGATGTATTCTATCTTAAAGCAATGGCAGCTGCATTTTCGGTCTCTGTGAATGTAATCTTTTCCTGGGCTTTGTTACATGGCTTTTGATTCTGTGGTCATTTACATATCTGGAATCAATACACCAGAAACTCACGGTACATCCAGTAGTTTGTGCTTCAAACACCTTTTGGAAGCTTTCAGCCATCAGTCTAGCATAATAGGCCTAATAAAAATTGCCAGCACGTCCTCCTCACCCGCCGCCACTTTGTTCCCAGAGCGTGGGGGGCATCATGACGTTGGGGTATTTCTCCTTTGACTATAATGCGACCCCCCGCTTGGCAAGTCCTTGTGGCCTCAGCTTGGAAGGCCTCCCCAAAGCCTGAATTAATGAGAGGCTATGAACAGGCAGGGTGAGAACGCAGCTTCTGCAGGGCGTGAATGCCTGCTTCTCTGGCAATAATCTCTGCATTCAGACTCAGTTCTAAAGAGAAGTGAAGCCAACAGCCCCGGGGGGTGGGATTTGGGGAGGCCCTGAGTCCCTGTCTACAGCTGAGCCCCAGCACTGCTTTCCGTGACCAGCAGACCGCCTACAGACTCCACCTGCAACGCAGGAGACGTAAGAGACACGAGTTCAATCCCTGGGTCGGGAAGACCCCCTGGAGGAGGGCATGGCGACCCATTCCAGTATTCTTGCCTGGAGAATCCCATGGACAGAGGAGCCTGGCGGGCTGCAGTCCATGGGGTCACAAATGAGGTGGACACGAGTTTATGACCAAACATCACCAACATCAGCTTCTCAAAGGAAAAGACGGGCGTCTAGAGAAGGCAGGGGATTTTCTCAGACAGCAAAGAGGAAACAAAGCACCTGTTTGCATCCTTATCTTAATGTCCGTTGAGCAACCCCAGGGGAGGGGCTTTTGCTTCTCTCCTTTTGGGAAGAATGATTAATGAAGAGCTATAGGGACAGGGCTGAGCGACTGAACAGCGGCTAGGGCTTCCCTGGTGGTCAGATGGTAAAGAGCCTGCCTGCAGTGCCGAAGGCCTGGGTCGGGAAGACCCCCTGGAGAAGGCAATGGCAACCCACTCCAGCGTTCCTGCCTGGAGGATCCCACAGAGAGAGGCCTGGGGGCTACTGTCCACAGGACTGTAGAGTTGGACGTGACTGAGTGACTGAACAATAGCAACACAGCTCTTCCCGAGCCTGGAGCATACTGGTTCTGAGATTTCAAGCTAAATCCTCTGTAATCTATAGCAAGTATGGACCTGGGTGTATATTCAGCCTCTTGGAGAAGACATCCATTCATTTATTCAGTGATGTTTACTGGGCGCCTTCCTTGTGCCTGGCGCTATTCCAGGCCTGGAGGTAAGAGATGAACAACATAGATTTCCTGCCCTCCTGAAACTCACCACCTGGCCAGAGCGCCCAACCTTTCTTACAGACTCTCAGGTCAGCTCCCTGCACATTTCAGAAATCTCTCTCAGGCACAAGTCAGAAGGGCTTAAAACTTTTTAGGCTAAGGGTGAAAATGAGGCCGTTTCTTTTATTTTTTATCTTTTTAATTGTGGTAAAAGTCACGTAATATTAAACACGCTGTTTTAACCACATTTAACTGTGGAGCTCGGTGGTAGCAGGTACATTCATCACCTCCTGAGTTCTTCACTTTCTGAAACAGAAACTGTCTCCATTCCCCCTCCCCCTGGCCCCCGGCAGCTACCAATCTTCTTTCTGACTGCAGATTCGACTAGTCTGCTGCTGCTGAGTCGCTTCAGTCGTGTCCGACTCTGTGCAACCCCAGAGACGACAGCCCACCAGGCTCCCCTGTCCCTGGGATTCTCCAGGCAAGAACACTGGAGTGGGGTGCCATTGCCTTCTCCAATGCATGAAAGTGAAAAGTGAAAGTGAAGTCCAGCTCAGTGGTGTCTGACTCTTGGGGACCCCATGGACTGCAGCCCACCAGGCTCCTCCGCCCATGGGATTTTCCAGGCAAGAGCACTGGAGTGGGGTGCCATTGCCTTCTCTGTTGACTAGTCTAGGTACCTCTTATAAGTGGAATCAGCATTTTTTGGTCTATACCTACTGTATATTGGAATGCATTTTTATGTTAATATATGTCCTGAAAACAGACTGGGCCTTCTTTTTTCACCCCTGTGCTATGCAGTAGGTTGAAAATAAGATCATTCTGATGTACCATTGCTCTTTGAAAAAAATGTTTAGCTTGTTAATTTCCTAGGGAATGAGTGTTGATCCTGTAGAAGTCAGCATCATTTTGTTAGAACATGCAGTGATTTCAAGGAGAGCCTTAGAAATGCCTAGTTTGTGTGGAAATTTTATTAAGAACGCCTTTGTTAATTAGGACTCTGTGGCTTCTGTGTGGATCCCTGGAAGCTGACCTGAGTTTGAGTTTCCCCGGTGATGATGACACGTAAATTAATCTCAGAGGAACTGCAGGAGATTGAAAGGTTTGATTCTTAAATAATCTCTCTTTCTCTCTGGCAGATGGGAACTTTTTGCTGCACATAATTTCGAAAGTATCTACATTTACATGTCTTCTGAAAAAAAGAGTGAAAATTAGTCATTCAGTTGTGGCCGACTCTTTGTGACCTCCAGGGTCCTCTGTTCATGGAATTCTCCAGGCAAGAGTACTGGAGTGGGTTGCCTCTTCCTTCTCCAGGGGATCTTCCTGACCCAGGGACTAAACCCAGGTCTCCTTCGTGTAGGCAGATTCCTTACTGTCTGAGCCACCAGGGAAGCCTGTGTCTTCTGAATGGGGGAAATTAGGGCTCTGGTTGGTTTGTTGTGAGTCTGCGGCCGCTAATGGAGCTTTCTGCTCTGTTTTAAACCAGTTCTAGCGATCAACAGAGCCCTGCGTGGTGATGTCTGGTGATGGTAACGTGCTGCTGCTGGAGGTGAGGGGTGCGTGATGAGAATGTGTACGAGAGCTCAGACTTGCCCCGGCCCCAGCTCTGTGCCTGCTTGTCCACCTGAGAGCCAGGAGGATCCCAGCACCCATCCCCTCGGTCTTGGGAGACTTAAATGAGATGGTGTGCAGAAAGGGTGGAGCCCAGTGCCAGACGCACAGGGGCGGCTAATCGATGGTGCTGATGGCGTGACCGGCAGCGCCCGTCTACTGAGGGTCCGCATCAAGGGCAGCGCCGGGGTGGGTAGCATATCCTTCGCTGCAGCCTGGGTCACTTTGCCAGTTTCCCTAGTTAACACCCTCGTGTGTGTGTGTGCGTGCTTAGTTGCTCAGTTGTGTCTGACTCTGCGCGACCCCGGGGACTGTAGCCCCGCCAGCCTCCGCTGTCCGTGGGATTTCCTGGGCAGGAGCACCGGAGCGGCTGCCATTCCCTTCTCCAGGGGGTCTGCCTGACCCAGGGATCGAACCCGGGTCTCCTGAGGCTCCTGCTGGCAGGTGGATTCGTAACCACTGAGCCACAGGGAAGCCCCCAATCCAGCTTTATTAGGATGTAATTTACAGGCCGTAGAAACGCCCTCTGAATGCAGTTCCGTGGCTTTTGCTCTGCTGTCAGTGGTTACCTCTACATGATTTTCGGTTTTCTAAATCCCTCGAAAAAGAAACCTCCTCCCATCAGCTGTCCCTCCCTAATGTCCCTCACTCTCTCCCAGTCCAAGGCGATCACTGACCTTCCTTCTGTCTCCGTGGATTTTGTATGAATCAGATCATATGACATGTGGCTTTTTGTGATCGGCTTCTTTCACAATGTAGTTTTTTCAAGATTCATTCGTGGCATCCATGTCTACCTTTGAATGAATGTTGATCATCTGAGACACGTAGTGTTAGGTCCATTTTAAAGATGCAGAAACCAAAGCCGCTCACGGCCACCCAAGTAGACAGTGCTTGAGCTGGGGTTTGCACCCAGGTCTGTGCTGCATCCACGGCCATTCTGCTCGTCCACGTGCTGTCCTTTGATTGAGCGTTTGCATCGTGCTGAACACTGTCTCCAGGGAGAGGCGTGTGCCCCACTAAGGATGGATGCCCTGGCCCCTGCTCCTTGCTGTGGTCGTGGGAGTCCCTCCTCCCAGGACTCAGATATTCTTCACCCACCTGATGGAGGAAGACGTGATTTCACGGCTGAACACCCACTGGGTGTCTTCTTTGACTTGCGTTGGCCAGTCTAATTCTTTGGTCCATTTCTCAAGCATTGTGACTTGACCTGGGAAAGTTACTGATGTGAAAACGAAGGGAGAAATGTATTTTCTGGATTCAGAGCCCAGCAACCCAGTCACCTGTTGGGAGGGAGGGAGGTCGTCTTTCTTGCCTCCTTGGATCGTAGAGGAGAGTCATCGAACCTCTCCCCTCCCCGCCCTGGGCTGATCCTGAGCCGTGAGATGCCTGGCAGCACTGTGGTGGGGGCAGAGCTTCGTGGAAGGGTGAGGCCTGTGCCAGCCGGCTCTGGGCCGGCACGGGGGTCTGCCGCATGTTCTATAGGGGCCCACCGAGTCTGTGGTGGTGAGACAGCACACCCTGGGACGTGAGGGACCCCCGTGTCTCCCCCAAACTGCTTGTCTCGCTGGCCTCCCCCGTCCTAGTCTAGGGAACGGCCCTGCGTGATCCCTGAAAGTACAAGTGAGTTTCCATCTTGCTTCCTCCAAAGGAGAAGGAAAAGGACCTGACGTATCACTGCCTGGTTCCTTTAGAAACACCATGAAACCTCATGTTGACTTAGTAGGACGTGGTCTTCTATTTAGAAATTTGCCGAACGTGCCCGAGACCCCTGGACTCTCGGGGTGCTTGATTGGTAGATTTCTCATGGAAGCGGCCCCATGCCAGTTCGGGGTGAGACTCTGAGCCTTGTGTGATGTGGCAGACACATCAGTGCCCACCCTCACCCTTTTAGTGCAAATTGGATGACACGACTGCCAGCCCCCACGCTTTCGGCCTTTTCCCTTAACCGACTCAGTGGACACGGGTTTGAGCAAACCCTGGGACCTCGTGAAGGATGGGGAGTCTGGCGTGCTGTAGTCTGTGGGGCTGCAAAGAGCTGGACACAACTGAGCGACTGAACAACAGCGACAGCAGCTTTGTGAGCCTACTTATTGCTCCCGTGGAGGCGGAAAGTTTAGGAGAGTTGCAGCACCCTAAGAGAAGCCCTCGACCGGGACGGACGGGAGATGTTAGGTAAATACCCCGGTTCCCTCGGGCCTGGGTGGGGTAAATCGGGAGTGTACTCTGCATGGGACTTCCTTGGTGGTGCAGTGGTGAAGACCCCTCGCCCCCAATGCGAGGGGGCCCAGGTTCGATCCCCGGTCAGGGAACTGGATCCCATGTGCAGCAACTAAGGGTTTGCGAGCTGCAGCCAGAGGTCCTGCATTCGGCAGTGAAGATGGATCTCAGGTGCCTCAACTGAGGCCTGGAGCAGCCGAATGAATAAGTTCTAAAAAAAAGGACTATGTTCTGCAGTGGGAAAAATTCCATTCTTCCTTAGTGACAGCTGGCTGATGCTGCACTTTCTATCGGTTTTCTTGGCTGTCTTCTCATCTCTGTCTCTCTTTTATTTCCATTTCCCAGCTGGTGCTTTCTTCACCTCCCAACAACCACTGTGCTCACGTCTTTTGTCTTAGGATCAGCTTCTGGGGGAACCCACATTAAGACATATGGTAGGGTTTTACCTTTCCCTTGCTTCTCTACCTGGTTCCCCAGCCAGCTGGCTTTGAGTGAGAAGGTAGGGTAAGGCCCCAAGATGCTTCTCAGGCAAGCTAATGGCTCTCCGGGGACGTTGTCTACAGCTAATCAGCAGCTTTCTCTCTAGCTGCAAATCCTGGTGCTGGTGAGTAATCCAGAAAGCATGAAAAGAGAGCTGAGGCTTGATGAGCCTCATCTCAGCCTCATCAGACCGTTTTGTCTCCACCACTCCCTTTCTCAGAAGATGGCAGAATGAAATACAGTTGGTTCTCGTTCGCAGTACTTGCGTTCTGTACAACCTCTGTGAATTAGTGAACACGGAGCCATTGCTTCTAGGGGAAATCTAGGGTTAGGTTCCTGCAAGCCTCCGGTCACCACATTTCCCATCCACTGATCTAGGCATGACTTTGTTTTAAGCGTGTTTCTGTTTAAAGACGTCTCACTTAGTATATATCGTTGACTCATTCACTCTGAGCTCTCACCCCATGGCGCTGTAACTCACGGCTGACGGGAGCTTACCTAGTACACATATTTCCTCTGCAAGGGCAATGCCAACCTTGCACTTAGGAACACTAGACACACTTAGCAGTATGCTTGAGTGCAATTTTAAACAATGAAATGACCAACGGAAAGCACAAAAATGTGAAAAACGTGGCACTAAATAGACCACAAAAAGGACACTTGCTTGCAGAATGAGAACTGACGCAGAGAAGGCAGAGGGTTGCCTTGTTTGACCTCAGTGGGGAACATGTGTGTTGCAAGACTCATTTTTTTTTTTTTCTGCTCTGCACCTGTCTATGAATGACTGTGAAAGTGCCATGAGTATTGATTGGGGAGTTATAAATATGTTTCAGCAAGTAGGAGAGTTTGCCTCTGTGGAATCTGTGACTAATAAGGTTGACTTTCTTTCTTTACCCCAGTGCATTAAGACTCTCCTTCTATTCAGCATATTTATTAGACATGTGTGTCAGGCTCTGCGGTAGGTTCTGAGATGTTAAGAGATGCTTCCTGCCCTCCAGGAGTCTCCATTCTGGTGGCACAGGGGATTCAAACTATGGCACTAGACAGGGCACCTACTCCAGAAGAGACAGAGTCTCATGGGAGTTTGAAGGGGTGGGTCTGAGAATGCAAGACAGGCTGGACTTCACAGGGGAGGCCAAGCCTCCTTTGAACGGTCTAAAGAGGCCTTTCACATTTGGGGCATTTGCTGCTGCTGCTAAGTCACTTCAGTCGTGTCCGACTCTGTGCGACCCCGTAGACAGCAGCCCACCAGGCTCCCCCGTCCCTGGGATTCTCCAGGCAAGAACATGGGAGTGGGCTGCTATTTCCTTCTCCAATGCATGAAAGTGAAAAGTGAAAGAGACGCCGCTCAGTTATGTCTGACTCTTAGCTACCCCATGGACTGCAGCCCACCAGGCTCCTCCATCCATGGGATTTTCCAGGCAAGAGCACTGGAGTGGGGTGCCACTGCCTTCTCCGTGGGGCATTTGCTGCATCACTGAAAGAAGGGAGAAGCAGTTGGTTGTCATCTCCCCCACCTGCACCTGGGCCTGCCTCCTTGCGTTCATCCTTCCGTGCGTGAAGCGTGTCTCCTGTCTCAGGCCAACTTTCTGCTGGGGCCCCCACCACTTACACGCTTTTGGTTCTCCTTCCTTCTCCTGAAGCCCATCTTTCTCCCTGTCTGCTTGAACATTCCCGCTAACATATAAACATGCTTCAGAGTCCCCATCATCCCCTTGACCCCACATCCCCTCCAGCCACCACCTAATTTCCTTTACACCCTTCAGAGCAAATGTGCTGGAAAGCAGTGTGTGCAGGCAGGGGCTCGCCTCCTCGCCTCTCCTTCTTTCTAGCCATGGCCGCATCACAGGGCTGCCCTGCCTGGGGCTGCCAGTGGCTGTCGCATCCTCTTTCTGTTCTTTTAGCTGAAGTCTCACTGAGGTTGTTTTCAGCTGCGTGTTGCAGAATGTCCCATGAAAAGAGGCTTCAACAGTATGGACATTTACTGTTAAAAGAGTTCTCATCTCGAGGGGGCTCCCAGGAGCCTGGGGGGGCTCCTAGGTTGCCTTGTAATGCCTCTGAGAACCCAGGCTTGTCCAGCTTCCTGCCTTGCCTCCCTTCATCACGTTGGCAAAAGCTGCCTAATGGTGGTAAGAGGGCTGCAGGTGCTCTAGCAGGCCTTATGTCGTTCAAACACAGCGTAGGAAGTGGAGTGGTCTTCTTCCTTCTCTCTCTCTTTTTTTCAATCACTGAGGATCTTTTCCCTTTAGGGACCCCACAGCCTATTTCTCCTTACATCAATCCCTAAACATGCCAAAGGGAAACGATATTCTCACTATTGGCTTGGAGCAATTAAGATTTATCCCCTGCGCCAGGGGCCCACCTTTTTTGAATGTGTTTCCACTGAGCCAGCATTTAAGTGAAACTGGGTCTGTTGGCATGGAAGGGGGAGGAGCTGCCACCTCTTCCTTGACACCTCACGGTTGATTTGACAACGACCACTCCCTCCTTCTAGAAGCATGTCGCTTCTGTTGCTTGCTTTGGGGGCATCGTTTCCTCTGGGTTTTTTTCACCTCCTCAGCTTCTCCGATGCTCTCCCTCCAAATGACCGGCTGCCCAGGCGCTTGGCCTGGAGGGCCCTGGCCTCTGACAGGTTCGCCCCGGGTAGTATCAGTTGCCCGTCGTGCATCCCAGGGGGGCCTCTCCAGATTCCACATCCACCTGCCTCCTCGAGATCTCCACTCACGTGTCTGTCTTCAGCTCCGGAGACTGAAAGAGGATCGTGGACTCCCCACCCCACACCTCTGTGCCTCTGTGCTGTGCCCTCCCCTCCACGGGCGGCTCCGCCGTGTATACAGTTGCTGAAAGAAACATCTAGCCACGGTGAGCGAGTCCTTTCTTTTGACCTCTGGGATTTCCCACTGTTTATCAGCGAGTCCAGTCAACGATGACCTCTGAAGTCCATCCAGAATCTGTTTCTGCTTCTGCCCCCATCTCTGGCTCTAGCAGCCTCAGCTGGCCGGCTGGCGTGGTCTTCTCACTGGTTTCCCTATGCACTCCTGCTGCCTATAATCCATTTCAACTTTCTTCGCAGTGTTGTGTCAGTTTCCGCTGTAGGACACAGGGAACCGGCTACATGTGTACATACGTCCCCTCCCTCTTGAGCCCCCCTCCCGACCAGCGCCCCACCCCGGCCCTGTGGTCATCAGAGCACCGAGCTGAGCCCCATGTTACACAGCGGCGCCCGCGAGCTCTCTGATTTACACGAGGTGTGTGTACCCCGGTGCCACCCTCCCAGCTCGCCCGGCCGTCCCCTTCCCTGCTGTGTCTACAGGCCATGTCTCTGTTCCTGCGCTGCGAATGGGCCTCTGAAACCTTATCTTCGCTCCTTGAATAAACCAGGCGCTTCCTCACCCGGGGGTTACTGTCGGGCGCCTTCTCCTCCCGGCATCGGCTCCCCGGGATTTCCGCGTGCGGGCTCCTCCTCCCTTCTGCCGTCTCAGCCCCGGTGCCCGCTTCCCGGAGACGCGTTTCTAACACCCGCTTGTGCAGGTCGCCCTCTGTCTCTGTTTTAATTCCCCCTGTCCTGCCCATCAGCTGTTACACAGCGGCGCCCGCGAGCTCTCTGATTTACACGAGGTGTGTGTACCCCGGTGCCACCCTCCCAGCTCGCCCGGCCGTCCCCTTCCCTGCTGTGTCTACAGGCCATGTCTCTGTTCCTGCGCTGCGAATGGGCCTCTGAAACCTTATCTTCGCTCCTTGAATAAACCAGGCGCTTCCTCACCCGGGGGTTACTGTCGGCGCCTTCTCCTCCCGGCATCGGCTCCCCGGGATTTCTGCGTGCGGGCTCCTCCTCCCTTCTGCCGTCTCAGCCCCGGTGCCCGCTTCCCGGAGACGCGTTTCTAACACCAGCATGTGCAGGTCGCCCTCTGTCTCTGTTTTAATTCCCCCTGTCCTGCCCATCAGTCACTAAAAGTGTTTCTCTCTGCTTACGAACTTAATAAGTAAAAACAAAAACGTCTAAACGAGGACCTCTAAAATGCTATCTCCGTGAAGTCAAGGGGAGAGAGTTTTAAGAAGGAGAGTGTACCGAGTCACGGTAGATGTTTTACAAAGACTGGAGATAATGGAGTGGCAGCAACGCCCGCGTGTTTTCACCATGAGCCTGGCAGAGGGCCGGGCTTTTGCAGACATTGTCCTGACAGTGTTTCTCCTTCAGGGAATGTTATCGCTCCTGTTTTAACGAGGAGGATGTCCACTTACGGAGGCCAGTTGCTGTGTCTGACACATGGCAGCTTTCAGTGCATATTTGCTGTGTGAGTGAGTGACTTTCCCTGAGGTTTTGGGGCTCCCCATGGTAAAGCTGAGAGTCTAACCCAGGTTTAACTGAAACCAGGCTCCCTTCATAAAGGCTGGTGCCTCTTAGTCCCCTTCCCCGGGGTTGGCCCTCCCCGCTTCCCTGTCCCCACTGGTAACCACTAGTTTGTATCTGTGAGTCTGATTCTTTTTTGTTATATTCACAAGTTTGTTTTATTTTAGATTCCACATATAACCGATATCAAACAGCATTTGTCTTTCTTTGACGTATGTAAAAGTGAAAGTGAAAGTGAAGTCGCTCAGTTGTGTCTGACTCTTTGGGACTCCATGGACTGTAGCCCACCAGGCTCCTCCATCCTTGGAATTTTCTAGGCAAGAATACTGGAGTGGGTTGCCATTTCCTTCTCCAGGGGATCTTCCCGACCCAAGAACCGAACCTGGGTCTCCCGCATTGCAGGCAGATGCTTTACCGTCTGAGCCACCAGGGAAGCCCCTATTATTTAACTTTAGCTTAATACCCTCCAGGTGCATCCATGTTCTTGCAAATGGCAGGATGTCATCCTTTTTTAATGGCTGAGTAGCGTTCCACTGCATGTGTATCCCACATCGTCTTTATTTATTCATCTGTTAATGGACACTTTGTTGCTGTTCAGTCACTAAGTCATGCCCAACTCTTTGCGACCCCATGGACTGCAGCATGCCAGGCTTCCCTGTCCTTCACCACCTCCCAGAGCTTGCTCAAACCCATGTCCATCGAGCCGGTGACGCCATCCAACCATCTCATCCTCTGTCGTCCCCTTCTCCTCCTGCCTGCAGTCTTTCCCAGCATCAGGGTCTTTTCTATGAGTCAGTTCTTCGCATCAGGTGGCCAAAGTATTGGAGCTTCAGTATCAGTCCTTCCAATGAATATTCTGGGTTGGTCTCCTTGCAGTCCAAGGGACTCTCAGGGGTCTTCTCCAGGACCACAGTCTGAAAGCCTCAATTCTTCAGTGCTTGGCCTTCCCTATGGTCTAACTCTCACATCCATACCTGACTGGAGAAACCATAGCTTTGACTATACAGACCTTTTGCCAGCAAAGTGACGTCTCTGCTTTTTAATACACTGTCTAGGTTGGTCATAGCTTTTCTCCCAAGGAGCAAGCGTCTTTTAATTTCAGGGTTTCAGTCCCCGTCTGCAGTGACTTTGGAGTCCAAGAAAAGAAACCCTGACACTGCTTCCACTGTTTCCCCCGTCTCTTTGCCATGAAGTGATGGGACTGGATGTCATGATCTTAGGTTTTTGAATGTTGAGTTTCAAGCCAGCTTTTGGTTGCTTCCATATCTGGCAGTTGTAAATATGCTGCTATAAACACTGGGAGCATATATATCTTTTTGAATTCGTATTTTGGGGTTTTTTTTTTTTTTTTTAACATATAACCAGGAGTGGAGTTTGCTGGATTGTGTGGTAGTTCTATTTTTTTTTTTTTTGCGAAACCTCCATACTGTTTTCCACGGTGGTTACAATTTACATAGCCACCAACAGTGTACAAAGGTTCCCTTTCCCCCACAGAGTGACTTCCTTATTAAAACACCCCAGGGATGCGTTCTTTGTGCAGGGAATTTATTTGTTTATTTATTATTTATTTATTTTTATTTTTTTACTTTGCAATACTGTATTGGTTTTTCCATACATCAACATGAATCTGCCACGGGTGTACATAAGTTCCCACTCCTGAACCCCCCTCCCACCTCCCTCCCCATACCATCCCTCTGGGTTATCTCAGTGCACCAGCCCCAAGCATCCTGTATCCTTGTGCAGGGAATTTTTCATACTCGGTCTTTGGGACAAGTGCAGTGAGATCCCAGCTGGATGATGCTGTGGGTGAGCGCATTCTAAACCAAGCTCATGTTTGACAAGCTGGCGGGGTATCTGGTGCTCCGTGCTCTCTGGACGTGTCCGTGTCTGGATTATTTTATTACGGGACCTATGCTTAGTGCTTGTGCTTTGCTCAGCACTCTTGTGGGGGGACTGAGACTTTACACAACATTAAGGACACACCGTCGGCCCTGGCCGACTTTGCAGCTTCATCGGGATGATGGAACGAATGTGTGGACGAAGGCAAAGTCACGAACGAGCACCTTACTGGGATGGATGAAAGATGTGAGGTACAAGGTGAATTGCGATAAGAGATGGAAAAAGGCAAATGGTTTTGAACCTTCCCTTTGGGGGAGGGATGCACGTGGCTCATGGGGAGGCAAGGGTTGGGGAGAGTATACACGAATCTCAGCAAGACGGTGCCGTTTGCAGGATTTGCCCAAGGGGTGGGACGCCTGTGTCTCCACCCGCGAGGATCAGAGTGGGCTGGGAGGAGAGGACTAGAGAACTGAGAGCTGTCAATGGGAGACAGCATGTGGGTGCGTGTCGGGAGCTCCTGGGGGTTCTGAGACCCGATGTGACATGAAGGGATGTCTGTCACGGGTCAATCTTGAAGTGGGCGTGGGGCATTTGGGAGCAGATCAGACCTGAACTGGGAATACTGGTGAGGCCAAGGGCTCTTAATTTCAGTCTTTCCTATTCCACCTTTGCTTTTTAATTTTTCTGCCTCATTTGGATATCATCTGCACCACTGTTTATTTTTCTGTAAGTAGATTTCACTTTTAAAAACCTAAATTTAACTTTGCCTTCAGTAGTAGCATCTAGCACTGTTAATATTTTTCTTTGAGACCCTCATTTAAAAATTAAATAAATGTAGCCCTTCCCCCAGCAACAGTACCTACAGCATCATAGATATCATAATTAGTCATATATTTTTCCTAGTGCGCACTATAGTAAACCTACGGCCATTAAGGTTTCTTCTTAAGGTCGGAAGAAAGGTCACTTCAAGTGACACTGGAGTGTCGCGGTCATCTTGTTTCCCACCAGTGGCTCGTGTGCTGTGCTTTTGGGAACACTCAGGGCCTTGCAGCTTTCTAGTTGTGGCATGATGGAATTGAATAAATGGAGATTAGTCTACACTTTGGAGAAGGCAATGGCACCCCACTCCAGTGTTCTTGCCTGGAAAATCCCATGGACGGAGGAGCCTGGTGGGCTGTAGTCCATGGGGTTGCTAGGAGTCGGACACGACAGAGCGACTTCACTTTCACTTTCCACTTTCATGCATTGGAGAAGGAAATGGCACCCCACTCCAGTGTTCTTGCCTGGAGAACCCCAGGGACGGGGGAGCCTGGTGGGCTGCCATCTATGCGGTCGCACAGAGTCAGATACTACTGAAGTGACTTAGCAGCAGCAGCAGTCCACACTTGTTCAACACTTACCTTGCACAAACTGCTGGCTGAAGGAGATGAAAATATGAATTGCATACAGTGTTTGCTCTTAATGGATTTGGAGGAGGCAGGGTGCGAATGGCATGTCACAAAGAAGGGGAGATATAGGCTTGATGAATCCAATCCCAGCCACGTGGGATGGACAGAGGTCAGGCTAGAGGACCCAGTGGGGAAGTGAGGAAGAAAGGTCTAGGCCGGGGGTCCGTGCGGAGGTCTGGGGATCCGCTGGCCGTCGGCATACTGGAGTCAGTCATTCTTCTTGAATTACAAGGAGAGCAGTGTCCCCCACGAGGCGCGGAATACTGGGGAGCATTGATTGAATGTAGGAGAGAGAAGACGCTGGCTGCGGATCTGGTGCGTAGGGGGAGGGAAAGGACGCGTCCTGCAGGAGACGCTCTGCTGTGAGACAGCGGAGGCAGGGTAGCCTCTGTCCTCTTTTATTTCGTCTTTAATTATACACACGAGAAACAGCTGTATGATGTAGGTGTGGATCGTGGAAGCATTTCGGTCAACCCTGGAAAAGGACGTTGCTGCTCTTCGCTTGGACATGGGTGAAATGTCCTTGGAAACGCGGATAAGTCATTTGAGTGGCTCGTTTTTATGCATCTGGTAGTCATTTCCCTTGCAATCTATGTATATTTAGGGAGCCTTACATGACAGGATTTTTCTCTTCCACCTCCTTATTTTCCACCTGAAAAGGATCTGATAGCCAGTGACTGTGGGTGCAGTTCTGCGTCTGCTTGGAGAGAAGTCTAATATGAGTATGGTGAGACAAACCGCGGGTGAAGGGTTAACAAGAGTGGACTCTGGAATTGGTCTTCATGTGCAGAGCAAAAGGGTGACTGGCTGATGCTAGAGGTGACTGTCACCGGAAAATTTCCCCAAAGAACCTTTTAAGTGTATGAGTCTCCAAAATCCATCCATCTTCATTCAACCTTTGTCCTGATAGTTGCTGTTCGTCTCTCTGTTTCGTATAATGCCCGTCCCTGTGGTGCCCAGAATGCACCAATTTTAATTGCAACAGATAGGGCAGAGCGACTCTTGGGAGCTGCTTTGGACAGGAAGCGGAAGCTGAATTCTCCTAATGGGAACTGTGTAGGGAACCTGCCTCACTTGCCCTTATCCCCATCACTCTGCAGGGACTGGTTGAGTTCCAAGGAGTCTAGAGCCAGTTTAATGATACAGAGGAAAGGAAAAGATCCTCTTAAGTGGATCTGTATTCCCAGGTATCAAAGACGCCAGTGCCTTCTCCAGGCTGCCAGAAACCCAGAGTGTGCCCTGAGGATGATGCCAGGTGTTTCTAAATAGGTCCTAAGTTTTATGGTCTGATGCAGCACACTTAAAAATAGCATCTACCTTAAAAACTGGCAATTAGCTAGACACTAAACTTTTAGAATTGTCACTCTGTTTAGGTCTCCGTTTTGCTGAAGAGGCAACAAACAGTTGAGAGTGAAGTTCGCTTATTTGTTTCAGTGAATTTAAGTGGAAAGTTTGGTGACATGCTGTATTTAATTTTTAGTGCCATTTTCCTATTGCATCAAATTCTCTTTTAAATGCT
The DNA here is from genome assembly GCA_006410635.1 of Cephalophus harveyi. NCBI lineage: Eukaryota > Metazoa > Chordata > Mammalia > Artiodactyla > Bovidae > Cephalophus > Cephalophus harveyi. The sequence goes on along the minus strand of SJYT01013452.1, from coordinate 241,870 downwards.
AGAACCTCATCATTGTGCAGCTATTAGGAAGGGCATTCATTTGTTATAATGTAGCTGTTAGAAAATGCATTCGTTCACGTATGTATTTATTCATTCAACAAACATTTATTTACTATCTGCTAGGCTCTGTGCCCAGGACTCTTGAAAGTACGCACAAGAACCGTGTTTTGTACTTTTTAATGTTTCTCCAAGAGAAATGCTCTGTAGTACAACATTAATCCTAGGAAGCATTATTTTTTTTTTTTTATGTAACATATCTGAAATCAGATTCTTATACATATGTGATTTGTTATACATATAGATATGTTATATATATCTGTTTTATTAATCTGAAATCAGGTTCTGTCTTACTACCAAAGATATGCAATCCTTTACTGGTAATTTTAATTTTTCAGAAGTACATAAATAAGGATGTATTTTGTTATTGATGGTATATTAGATTTTATAGGAGATATTTACACAACACTGTTATTCATACCATGGTTTGACCAAGATTATGGCCCCATTTGGGGCTTCCCTGGTGTGTCAGATGGTAAAGAATCCCCTTCCAATGCAGGAGACCCGAGTGTGATCCCTGGGTTGGGAAGATCCCTGGGAGAAGGAAATGGCTATGCACTCCAGTATTCTTGCCTGGAGAATCCCATGAACAGAGCAGTCTGGTGAACTACAGTCCACGGGGTCCCAGACATGATTGGGTGGCTAGGCACACATGGACCCATCTGGAGTTCTGTACTATTGTTAAGCCTCTAGTTTTAGACACTGAAGCTGGTCCAGGGATGCCAGAACTCAGGTGTCCAGATGTCCACATCTAAGAGAGAAAAGTTGGAAGGTTTATGGAGGGTCAGGGTTCAAGTTGCAGGGGCAGTTAACAGCAGGATGGAGAGAAATTCTCCAGCATCCTGTGTCTCTGCACCCTCCCTCCCCCTCTGCTCTGCTACATAAATCCAGTGCACGAGGCACAGCCAGACAGGGCCGAGCCAGGGAAATGGGGATCAGCACTCAGGAGCGCAGCGTGGGAGACGGCAGCTTGCGCGGAGAGGCTGGGGTCAGCGTGTGCCTGGAGACGTGACGTGAACAAGGGAGGTACAAGGACGGCAGCAGCGTTTATTGGGACCCTCCTTTCCTCAAGCATCCCGTTAGTAACCGTTTAAATTAGCCCACGCATGTGGAATCTCAAAAAATGGTATGGACGATCTCATCGGGGAAACCAAAGTAGGGACACAGATATAGAGAAGAAACATGGATACCACAGGGGAGAGGAGAGTGGGGTGGGAGGAATGGGAGGTTGGCAGTGACATATATGCGCTGTTGACACTATGTATAAAATAGGTAACTGAAGGGAACGTATTGCATTGCTCAGGGTGCTCTGCTTAATGCATGGTGGTGGCTGGAATAGGAAGGAAGTCCAAAAGGGAGGAGATGCTCGAGTGTATGTACGGCTGATTCATCTTGCCTTACAGTAGAAATGAGCATAACATTGTAAAGAAACTATGCTCCAATAAAAATCAATTTAAAAATATGCTTTTAAAATTTTTATTGAGGTATAATTGACAAATAAAATATGTTTAACATGTGCAGTGTGATGATTTAATATGTGTATATACTGTGAAAGGATTCCCACCATTGAGTTCATTAAGACATCCATCTGCTAACATGCTTACCTTTTTTTGGGTGTGAAAATGATTAAGTACTACTTTCTTGGTTTCAATTATACAGTACAGTATCATCGAGTCTTATCTTATATCCTTGTGCCCTTTTGATGGCCTCTCAGCATTTCCCCCACCCCCTGGCAACCACCACTCCACTCAGTTTGGAGTTTTACGTTTTGGAAATTTTGCTTCATCTCTAATACCATGCAATATCTTTCCATGCCTGCCTTATTTCAACTAACATAATGCCTTATAGTTTCATACAAGTTGTTGCAAATGGCAGGATATTCTTTTTAAGGGCTAACAGTATATCTGTGTCTGTAAATATCTGTGCATTCGTTTTCTTTATGCATTTATCAGCTGATGGACACTTAGGTCGTTCCCATACCTTGGCTACTGTGAACCAAGCTGCAATGAACACGGGTGTAGACATATCTCTTCAAGATAATGATTTCATTTCCTTTGGATATATACCAAAGCTGGGATTGCTGGGTCCTATGGTAGCTCTATTTTTAATTTTTTGAGCCACTTCCATGCTGATTTCTGCAGTGGCTGCAACCACTTACATTCCCAGCAACACTGCAGAAAGGTTCCCTTTTCTTCATATTCTCGCCTGCATCTGTTCAGTTCAGTTCAGTTCAATTCAGTCGCTCAGTCATGTCTGACTCTCTGTGACCCCATGAATCACAGCACGCCAGGCCTCCCTGTCCATCACCAGCTCCTGGAGGTCACTCAGACTCACGTCCATTGAGTCCGTGATGCCATCCAGCCATCTCATCCTCGGTCGTCCCCTTCTTCTCCTGCCCCCAATCCCTCCCAGCATCAGAGTCTTTTCCAATGAGTCAACTCTTCGCATGAGGTGGCCAAAGTACTGGAGTTTCAGCTTTAGCATCAGTCCTTCCAAAGAAATCCCAGGGTTAATCTCCTTCAGAATGAACTGGTTGGATCTCCTTGCAGTCCAAGAGACTCTTAAGAGTCTTCTCCAACACCACAGTTCAAAAGCATCAATTCTTTGGCGATCAGCCTTCTTCACAGTCCAACTCTCACATCCATACATGACCACAGGAAAAACCATAGCCTTGACTAGACGGACCTTAGTC
>SJYT01013452.1:98539-226518 GCA_006410635.1 Cephalophus harveyi | reverse complement strand
GAAACTCCAGTACTTTGGCCACCTCATGCGAAGAGTTGACTCATTGGAAAAGACTCTGATGCTGGGAGGGATTGGGGGCAGGAGGAGAAGGGGACGACCGAGGATGAGATGGCTGGATGGCATCACGGACTCGATGGATGTGAGTCTGAGTGATCTCCGAGAGATGGTGATGAACAGGGAGGCCTGGCGTGCTGCGATTCATGGGGTCGCAAAGAGTCGGACACGACTGAGCGACTGAATTGAACTGAACTGAAGTATTTTGGGAGACACTTCACGTGAATTAACTTGCTGATGTCTCATCATCACATTAAGGGAAAGGTGTTATTCTCATTTTAAGAATAAGATGCTTTAGAGGGTTTAAGTGCTTTTTCTAAAGCCACTAATAGCTAATCACTGTTATCTACTCGTCCAAGAGCTGATGGCGCGAGCTCCGTTCCCTCGGACTCTAAGCTCATGCAGTTGATTCCTGTGCTGTGTGTGTCCCTGGAGGGCTTCCCGGGGGGCTAGTGGTAAAGAACCCGCCTGCCAATGCAGGAGATGGAGACGCGAGTTCCATCCCTGGGTCGGGAAGATCCCCTGGAGGAGGGCACAGCAGCCCACTCCAGTGTCCTTGCCTGAAGAATCCCATGGACAGAGGAACCTGGAGGGCGACAGTCCATGGGGTCGCAAAGAGTCGGACACAGCTGAGCATGCACACACACGTGCCCCTGGAAGGATGTTCGGGCGCACCTCTGGCTCCCTTCTTAGTCTGCATGTAAATGAAGGTTGAACCAGCTGCAGCAGAGCAGGTCATGAGAGTGGGCAGCAGGCAGAGCTCCCAGGGGAGGAAGGCACTGTGTCTCTCCCGACTCTGCTAGGGCCGGAAGCCGCAAGTTCATGGCCCTGACCTTTGGGCAAATGTTACCTTGCCTCAGGAGAATCTAATAGCATATGTTAATCAGTCCACTGAACTGGTCCCTGCCCAGCATCATCTAACACAATGCTCACTGGGTCCTGCTTCAACCTGAGGTCGTGTGTGACAAGCTCCAAGAGGTCAGAGACTAGGAAAGGAGGAGCCCAGCGGCTTTCTCTCTAGTGACTCATGCAGAGACCGCCAGGGCATTCTATAAGGCAGAAAGAACGTGCATTCGGGCTCATCTGAAGGGGAACATTTGAATGTTAAAGGCACATTCTTCTCAATCTTCTGCAGAATTTCCTTCAGTGGAAATGGAAAATTTATGTGAAGGGCAGAGGTGAAGATTGACCTCCAGAATGAGTGGGGTTATAATGGGCTTCCCTGGTGACTCAGATGGTAAAGAATCCGCCTGCAATGCAGGAAACCCAGGTTCCATCCCTGGGTTGGGAAGATCCCCCAGAGAAGGGCATGGCAACCCACTCCAGTATTCTTGCCTGGAGAATCCCAGGGACAGAGGAGCCTGGTGGGCTGCAGTCCATGGGGTCGCACGGAGTCGGACATGACTGAGCGACTAATACCCCACTTCATAATGTCCAAGCCAGCCGCTGGGTTGACCAGCGTGAGCTCCCTCAGGGCAGGTTAGAGGAGGGAGAAGGCTAGAAGGGCGTATCCAGAGTCTGGGATGGGCTGAGGACAGGAGAGAAGAAAGTGCTGTCTGCCCACTCCCCCTGCACCCCTCACCCCGGGCTGAGATGATACCACGCATGCAGGTCCCTGGGTTCTTTCCTGCGGGTGGGCAGGCAGTGTGGGGTCGGGTGGGGTTGCATTTTTACCCTTCTCGTTTTCCTTCCGGGATAACTCTCTCCCCTCTTTTGACTACACCCTTGAGCTTAGGAGATCTAACACCATTTTAGACACATTCATAGATTGGCTAATAGAAAAAAAAAATGCTTTTTAAATTATAACAGAGAGATTTAGGGCATCCATACATTCTGACTTTTTAAGACAGCCTTGTTTTTTTTCCTAAACATTTAAAAAAGTCTTTATTGAGTTTGTTACAGTGTTGCTTCTTTTTATGTTTTGGTTTCTCGGTCAGGAGGTCTGCGGGATCCCATCTCCCTGACCAGAGATTGAATCCACAGTAGAAGGTGAAGTCTCAACCACTGGGTCACCAGGGAGGTCCCCACAGTCTTGATTTTGAGGAATTATTTTTCAATAATGGTGATTGATTAAATGCATGTAGTGTAGTGTGGGACTTAGTTTTTGGATATTTGTCAAGCTTGACACGGATCCAGTCACAGATCAGAAGCGTTCAAGGCGCGGTGTGGTTTCCTGCCTCTTTTTCTCTCTCCTCTCCCTCCCTGCTGTCTTTCTTTCATTACCTACTGTGGGAAAGACAGTGGCTTTAGAACTTGGGACTATTCCCTGACTGCCGGCGGTTTATAGTCCCTTAAACGGATTCATTCATTTTATCAGCAGGTATTGGACATCCGTGATGTAGCAGGCACTGATCTAGGTGCTGGGATGCAGCAAGGAACAAACCAGATCGGATCTAATACCGTTGAAGGGGAGGTTTCCCTTTGTGGGGGTGACATGTGGTAGCCAAGCCAATAGGTACAGACTGCAATTTCCTCTGTGAAGACAGGAAGGTCAGGAAGTGGGCCGGAGGGTGAGTGGCCTTTCGCGTGCAGAGGCGCCTCTCTGCAGTGGGGCGGCAGCATCCAGCAGGGCGCAGGGTGTTGAGGAGAAGCTTCCCGGGGAGGATCGGGGCGAGCCTGTTCCAGCCACAGCGCTCAGCAGCTGGGACGCCCCAGAGGTGGGGGCTAACTTGGGAAAAACTGGAGGCGGGAGGGTTTGGGCTCGGAAGTAAGGTTGGAGAGAGAGAGGCGGGGAGCGGAGCGAGGTGGCTGCTCGGGAATCCTCAGGAGGGTTCTAAGCCGGGGGAGGCGGGATTGAATTTGCATTTTAGAACGAAGTCTCCTGGGTTGCCGTGGGAGTGGGGAGTGGGTGGGAGCAGGGTCAGCAGGACCAGGCTGGCTGGTTAGGATGCTGTCTGCACCTTGGACCAGGCAGTGGGGTGAGGGTGGGGAGACGCGGTGAAAATCGAGATATTCTTGGAAGGAGTTGGCCAAATTGAATAGATGGCTAAATCCGCAGATTCTGGGTAAGGTCAGGACTGGGGATGAAGACACAGAAATCATCAGTTACGTGAGCAAGGAGTGAAACAAAATGTGAGAGGTGTACGTTTGGCTTAAGAAGGGCATCATTTTTGTGGTAGAAAATGTGGCATCTAAGTTACGCGGCTGGTGGGGAAGGAAGGAAGCAGTGTTCACTGAGCGCTGACTGCGTGATATGCACTGTGCTGGGCGCTTCTCATACGGTGTTTGCCACGGGACAGAAGGCTCAAGAAACACCCCACGTGCGCTGCATAAGATTACCCATTCTGGAACCAGACTGCTGGATTGGAATCTCAGCTCTGCCTCTTGCTAGTCCTTCTGTGCTTTGTTTACTAATCTGTAAAATGGGGTAATACTAGTACTTACTTCATAGAGGAATTTTAAATGAGTTAATATGTGTGATGTGAGTTGGACTATAAAGAAAGCTGAGTGCCGAAGAATCGATGCTTTTGAACTGTGGTATTGGAGAAGACTCTTGAGTGTCCCTTGGACTGCAAGAAGATCCAACCAGTCCCTCCTAAAGGAAATCAGTCCTGGGTGTTCATTGGAAGGACTGATACTGAAGCTGAAACTCTAATATTTTGGCCACCTCATGCAAAGAGCTGACTCATTGGAAAAGACCCTGATGCCGGGAAGGCAGGAGGAGAAGGGGGCGACAGAGGATGAAATGGTTGGATGGCATCACCGACTCCGTGGACCTGAGTTGGCGTAGACTCCGGGAGTTGGTAATGGACAGGGAGGCCTGGCGTGCTGCAGCCCGTGGGGTCACAAAGAGTCGGACACACCTGAGTGACTGGACTGGACTGAGTGTGTGTGACGTGTCTGGAGTGGTGCTTGGTACATACTGTGCGCTCAGTCATGATGCGACCTCACGGAGTGTAGCCCACCAGGCTCCTCTGTCCCTGGGATTCTCAGGCAAGAATACTGGAGTGGGTTGCCATTTCCCTCTCCAGGGGGTCTTCCTGACCCAGGGATTGAACCCATGTCTCTTACTTCTCCTGCATAAGCAGGCGGATTCTTTACCAGTAGCGCCACCTGGGAATCCCTAATAATAATAAGTGAAAGTGAAAGTGAAATCGCTCAGTTGTGTCCAACTCTTTGTGACCCCGTGGACAGTAGCCTACCAAGCTCCTCTGTCCCTGGGATTTTCCAGGCAATAGTACTGGAGTAGATTGCCATTTCCTTCTCCAGGGGATCTTCCCAACCCAGGGATCGAACCTGGGTCTCCTGCGTTGTAGACAGACGCTTTACCGTCGGAGCCACCATAAGCATACAACAAATGGTACATAATAAACATGCAGTGAATGACAGTGATTTTAATGTTGCTGTTTGCTGTGGTACGTTCAACAGATAGAAGAGTCACGTAAGGTGTGTTATATATACTAAGAGTATCACTTTAAAATCTTGTTTCAACTCGTCTGTTAGGGTATAGTGTATAAGATGCTTGGGTTCCGTTGCTCATTTTTGCCATGGTTCAGTTTTATGAGCTCGTCCTCTTCTCTAGTATGGATCAAAGCCACTTTCTGTTGCTATGGCTGTATAACCACACCAACTTACTGGCATGAAACAAACATTTCATTATGCTCATAGTTTGCAAAATCATAAGGAAGACTTGTCTCTACTCCACGATGGAGCCTCACCTGGAGAGACTCAAAGGCTGAGGGTGTCAATGGCAGGAGGGCCGTGGTGGGGGCTGGAACCAGCCGGAAGCATCTTTGCTCCCGTGACTAGAGTCTCAGCTGAGATCTTAGCTTGGCTCTTGGCTGGAGCACTTCCCCAGGACCACTCTGCAGTCTCTCTCCACATGGCCGAGTTGGGGCTTGATGCTGAAGCTCCAGTATGTTGGCCACCTGATGTGAAGAGCAGGCTCATTGGAAAAGACCCTGATGCTGGGAAAGACTGAGGGCAGGAGGAGAAGGGGGTGACAGAGGATGAGATGGTTGGATGGCATCACTGACTCCATGGACATGAGTTTGAGTAGACTCCGGGAGTTGGTGATGGACAGGGAGGCCTGGCGTGCTGCGGTCCACGGGGTTGCAGAGTCAGACACGACTTGTTGATTTAACAGCAAACAACAGCATGGTAGCTGGGTTCCTGCAGCGAGTGTTGCATGAAGACCTGGAAAAGTGCTGTGATCCTTTAAGACAGCTTTGAGGGCCCGTGGTGTCCCTTCTGCCTTAGTCGCAAGCCTGTCTAGATTCCAGGAAAAGGAACATAGATTCCACCTTCAGAAGGGAGGAATATCAAAGTCACAAAGTGAGAGTTTTCGGGATGGGAGATGTGGCCTGTTTTGAAAAAAATACGGCCTGCCTTGAGGCTTAACCAGGAGGCCCATGATGAGGCTGACTGGCGTAGAGGATCCAATACATTTCTAAAGTTTGGACATGCTCTGGAGTCAGGGTCTCCTGTATTTATTAAAGGACTTGATTGCTCTTGACCGAAGTTGTGCTGGAGTTCGAGGGTTGACTCGTTACGACTCAGGAGCTCTCTTCAGTTAAGAAACAGTGATGGGGGACTGACTTTGCACAGGACCCTGTGCTTAATCGCTGTGGGGACAACCTGAGATACCACAGGAAGCCGACAAGCTAAAAGGTGAAGGTGAAAGCTTTTGGTCTTCAATGAAGTATTCTCTGGAGGGGGAGAAGTGACAATCCCTAGTGAGAGTTACAATGAAACTAGTCAAAACAAGACACAAAACGAATTTAATGCAAACGTAGCTAGCATTGCATTCAGTGTGGAGGCCACATTTCTCATTCTGTGGACCTTATTTGTTAATTAACTATTATTATAACTGCAATTATTAAATACTTCCTACGGCCATTTAATTGGATCCCGGGCAGCCCTGGTGGTAAGGAAGCCGCCTGCCAAAGCAGGAGATGCGTAAGAGACAGAGGTTCGTTTCCTGGGTGGGGAAGATCCCCTGGAGGAGGGCATGGCAACCCACTCCAGTATTCCTGGAGAATCCCATGGACAGAGGAGCCTGGTGGGCTACAGTCCATGGGGTCGCACAGAGCTGGACACCACTGAGCAACAGAACACACACACACCAGTGAAGAAGGCTTGTGGTTTAGTCACTAAGTACCCAGGTCTTCTGGTCCCACAGTAGATGCTGAAGGTGGCAAGGCTGGTTGGTGCAAAGCCGGGAGTGGAACCCGAGCTCTGGATATGCTCGTTGGTGGTCTTTCTCCAGATTCTTTCCTCCAGATTTGTGGTTTCCAATCGTGTTCCACGAATCTTCTGGCTCCCAAAGAGCTCTGGAGACCCCTTGAAGGAAGAGTTTTGTTCCAAAAGTTTGAGCACTCCTAATCTATTCCCCACTGCTTGCTCTTGGATATTTTTAGTTTAACGATTTGGTCTGTAAGTGGTATCGCTGTCATTATTCTAACTTCAGGCTCAAGAGCTCAGTCACTAGTTAAAATCTCTTCTGCTGGCAAAATCTGCATTCCCATCTGCTGCAGAAAATAACCTTTAAAGTGCTCATGCAAGCACAAACTCATAGAACCAAAAGGCATAGAAAAGGGAGAGTTTATTCCATTTTTTAAAAGTTCAGTTTGATTTAGATCATCTGTCTGTTAGATGATCTTGACTGATGTAGTATGTAAATACGTCCCAGAAAGAGTGATCATATTGTGATCTTTGTTTTCAGTTTACTTTTTTCATATTGGGTTTTCTTGATGGAAAGTGATTTTAAAAATAAGCTTAAAATGTGATGATCATCCTCTTTCTTCTTTAACAGACGGCAATGTGTGATAGCTGCATCCAGCAAGCGTTCACTTGTGATGAAAGGAGATTTGAAATTTATGGCATAAGAATATTCCTAGCTCATGTCCACATTGTAGGGAGATCGAAAACTTGACAGAGCTGACATGCGCCTCGAGGGCTGGGGCTGCCGTGCACAGCTGTGCAGGTTGCGCACGGCGCTTGGTAGGCACTCATCAGATGCTGGTTTGAGAGAAGCTGCGTTATGTGCAGTGATGCTTGAATGGAGAGAAACTTACCCCTGTACTTGTGATGCTCCTTAGAGGACGCCATGGAGTGGGCTTCCCATGGAAGTTCTGAGTGAATTAAGTGGCGTGGTATTCCTGGCTGTACCTGAGGAATCAAGGACTTCACAACATAACCCACTTTAGCCCTGAGGCTGTGGAGCTTCTGGCTTTGCTGAGGTCGGCATCTTGAAGTTAGAATAGCTTAAATACACCCGGCTCCTGAGGGGGCATCAAATGGCAGGGAACTCTTGGAAATGCCCACAAATTCCAAGATAGCCGGGTCGAGCCATTTGCTATTTTAATTGATCAGACCACTTTTTACTCCTTCCTTTTTTTCCCCTGGGAGGTGGAGAAGTCATAACCACAAGACTGTATTTCAAATGCCCTCTTCAGAGGCAGTTTCTAAGCATTTAAGTACAGGCTGAACCCAAAGCGTATGATGGATTAAATATCAGCTAGCATTTTCTGTGAAGATCCTATTCCTTGTTTAAAATCTGAGAACCCAAAGCCTGGATTTAACTCTCTATGAAATGTTTCTTTTTCTTTCTCTGTGGTTTTCCCCAGGCTTTGCCACTTGCAAGGCTCTCACATGCACGATCACCATTCCTTTACATGGCAAGCTGAAGGCAGCACTGGCCTTCTACACTGCTTTATCAAGCCTGACTGTGTGCCAGGATTCAGTGTCTAATTTTTGTTTGGTCATAGGGCTTTTAATAATGTCCCATGGTTCTTATAGCTGGGCAGTTCCTTTAAAGGAGGGGCTTCTGGGCTTTCCTAGTGGCTCAGAGGTTAAAGCGTCTGCCTTCAATGCGGGAGACCCAGGTTCGATCCCCGGGGCCGGGAAGATTCCCTGGAGAAGGAAAAGGTAACCCACTCCAGTATTCTTGCCTGGAGAATCCCATGGACGGAGAATTTTTTTTTTTTTTTTTAATATTTATTTATTTGGCTGTGCCAGGTCTTAGCTGTGGCATGCAGGACCTAGTTCTTCGATCAGGGATTGAACCCGGGCCCCCTGCTCTGGGAGCTGGAGTCTTAGCCACTGGATCAGCAGGGAAGTCTCCACCCTTGTTTTATGACCTGTTTCTTGGGGAGCAGCTTATGGACCAGCATGGCAGCTTGGCAGATTTCTGTGTGACCCATGCAAGGGTCCTTTTTCTCTCTGAGGTTTTGAACACCTCTAGATTTCTGAGTGCTGAGCCTTTTCTGAATGACACAGAAATGAAAGTGAAATAACCCTCACTCCCACTGCCTCCATTCACCCGTGTCTTTGCCTTGCTGAGCTCCTAAACAGCAGAATTCCTCTCCATCACCTTGTGCCCTCTCGTGCCTAAAGCACAACAGGCTTTGAGAAACTTTTGTTAAATCTGTTTCATGTATGTGAGTTGAACACTCCTTGTGTGCTGTGCACCAGGATTGGGACTGTGGACAATTCAGAGATGGAAGGGTCCCTGTTCATTCGAGGGTCGTCTGGAGGCATTTGCCCTCTGGGGACGCTGGGGTGGGGTGAGTATTGGTCTAGCAAGAAGGTCCAACCTACGTTTAGCAGCTCCCTGGAATGGAAGATTCCCCTGGAGGCTGGTTAGGCCCCAGGATTTCCCTGGCAGCGCTATTTCTTGCCTTCCTCAGACCCATTTTGCTGGGCTTATTGAAGACTCCCTTCCTCACTTTTTAAAGGTCTCCCAGTTTTCAGGAAGTCTGCTGGTCCCTTGAAGACCTCACTAATGAGAGCTCTTAAGAAAATTTCAAATCACTTCTTCAGAGCACTGGGTTGGCACGTTTTCTGCGTGGCTGTCTCCCAGCCCCTGGAGGACTAATTCTCTTCCCTTTCAGTTTCTCTCTTCCTCTCTCCCTCCCTCCCTCCCAGCCCCTGCTGGCTGCTTTTGCAGTAAATCCCCGAAATGTTGCTGACGTCAGCAGCACCGATCCGGCCTTGGAGGAGCCGCTTTGGAGGAAGTCATCCGCGAAACAATGCTGAAACGCAGAGCCAGCTTGTCGCGTGTTCTGGAGAGACCGCTTTCTCCCTTTGACAGATCTCATTCATCTTTGCGACTTAGTAGGCAGAGTGAAGGAAGCCCCATCTAAAAAAATTTTTTTTCCCGCCTAGGTTGTTTGTGGGAGGTTTTAGTGAGTGTGAAACAAGCTGCATGGTCAGCGAAGACGGCTCAGGCAGCTTGCAAAGCAGAGTTTACTGGGGTCGTTGAGACTTCGGCTCAGTGACCCCGGGAGACGGGCTGAGGGAGGGCACACCTCATTCTACCTCAGCTGTTTGTAAAAAGGGATGACCGTACACTGAAGTCCATTCTGGAGGCACGCAGAACTTGCTTGTTGCAGAAAATCGTTTGGGAAAGTCAACATATACCTTGCAGAGGCATTTTCATGTACAGCTCCAGGTTTGTCTGTGGTCAGATATATAAGACATCCCTGACTGTTTTCATGACCTGTACCCTGATGGCCGTCCCGGAACAAGGAGGCAGGCGACTTGCGAGCAGCCTCGAGAGCTGGGTGAGGGAGGAAACGCCGGGTGTCCACGCGCAGGCCTCCGCGGGCCGGGGCTGCTTCCCTGGCGGGGTTCAGCCGCCGGGATGCGGGCCCCAGGCCAAGGGCAGGGAGGAGGCGGGAGGCGGTGTGTCCAGGTAGCTCCAGGAGGGGACGGGAAGGGAGCGGAGTCCGTGAGCCAAAGTGGGTAGCGCTGAGCCTGGCGTCTACACTGAGCAGGGCAGGGCGGAGGAGGGCTGGGAGGCCCAGGCGCGGGCGGAAGCGGGGAGGGGGCGACCGGGGAGGGGGAGGGCGAGGGCCGCGGACTCTCAGGTCCGCAGTGGGATCCTTGCTTGAGGACTCGGGCGGGACGCTCCTCGGGGGCCGAGGCTCGGGCCTGGCCGGGAGCAGCGGGGCGGTGGGTGCTGTCGATGCCCGCGAGCCCCCGAGCGTTCTCCGGGCCCTGCGCACCCCTCCCCCGGAGCCCGGGGCTTCTTCCCTCGCAGCGCGGACCGCGGCCGCTTCCCACGACGTCCCTTGCTTTCCCCGCGCTTCTCGGAGGCTCGGGGACGTCTGCGCGGCCCAGGGTGTCTGCAGCTCGTGACCGGTCGCAGGCATGAACTCCCAGCCCCCTTGCGCAGGCGGCGGCAGATCTGGGGGTGCAGACCGCAACTCACGCTGCAGGCTCCCTCCCCAGGGCCCAGGCAGGGGTGGGCGGGGGTCCGCCTGTAACTGCGCCCGGCCTGGGCTTCTCTCCCTGCATTCTCCTCTTTCCCCACTCCCCGGGGGCTCTTCAGGAAACACTGCTTAAATAAACTGCTGACAAGTCCATCTGTCTCCGAGTCCGCTTCTGGGAACCTGACCTAAGTCTGTGGTTGAGGTGGACCGCGATGGGAAGTGGTGCTGAACTCAGGGGAACGGGAGGCGAGCGTATTGGGTAGGTTCTCTGCGGGGCGTGAAAATCATTCAGGAGGGGCGTCCCTGGCGGTCCAGTGGTTAAGACTTCATCTTCCAATGCGAGGGGTGCGGGGTCTGATCCCTGGCTGGGGAGGTAAGCTCCCATCTGACTCGCAGCCCCACATCAGAACGTAAAGGCAGAAGCAATGCTGTAACAAATTCAATAAAGATTTTAAGCATTGAAAAAAAAAAAGAAGAAAAATATGAAACCATTCAGGAGGAAAGTAGGACCTGGAGGGTGGAAGGCTTCAGAAAGCAAGGGGAGAAGTCAGGTCTGCCACTGGCGGGCCGAAAAGGAGCCAGAAGCAAGTGGGTCTCAGAGGGACCGGGGCTTTGGCAAGAGTGGCGCAGTGTTGGTTTTTGGGGACAGCCTGGCCCTGAGACTGGGCGGCGGGGACTGAGCCGCCTCCACCTGAAGGCCACTCTTTGAGGGCAGTGTCCTCAGGGGAAGCCCACGTGTCAGGGAAGAACGTGGAGGAAGCAGGGGAGGTCTTCGGTTTTGTAGCAGCGGGTCCTGCAATATCTTTGGACAAGTCTGGAATGGGAGAGGAAGGGAAGGTTGGATCAGAGCAGAGGAAAGGAGAGCAAAAGAGAGATCAAAGCTACCCGGCGGAAGAGCAAAACTACAGGGAGGCTTCGCTGGCTTTGCACGTCTCAAAAAAACTGATCCCTTCAGCTTCCTGGGGGATGGTGGCTTGGCAGCTTGGACACAGAGTGTGGAGTTTGTACTATTCCTGGCACAGAGTTGGCATGCACTGGCTGAAAAAGTGAATGAAGGACACATCAAGGTTCTAAATACCTCTTCCTTCTTCGTCACTGTGAAACAGCAGCACACGCACTACTTCCTGCATCTTATGCTCTAATGAACATGGGACTCAGCGGGGTGCCTCTCGCTGCCTCTGTCACCGTCACGAGGTGGGGTGCAAGGACCCCCAAGGCAAGAGAATTCGGGACAGCGTGGGCTGTGGACTTGAGTCACAGACTCTCTCTGATGCATCACCACCATTTTTTGGTTCTCCTTTCTATTGTGGATCTGTAAAAAGAATCGGTTATGTGTTTGTGACTGCTGATGCTAAGGTGGGGTTATTGAGGTTGGAGTACTGCTTGTGTAGGGTGTGTAGGGCTGGTGACGTAGCAGGGACCCTGAGCCTATGTGAAGAGTCGCAAGATTTTGTCAGTAATTGCAGGGATGTAAGAAGGAGCTGGGGCTTCCCAGCTGGCCCCGTGGTAAGAAACCCACTGCCAGTGCAGGAGACATAAGAGACGTGGGTTCGATCCCTGGCTCAGGATATATCCCCTAGAGTAGGAAATGGCAACCCACTCCAGTACTCTTGCCTAGAGAATCCCTTGGACAGAGGAGCCTGGCGGGCTACAGTCCATAGGCTTGCAAAGAGTCAGACATGACTGAGGCAACTTAGCACGCACGCATCCAAAAAAGAGCTAGATTGGAATTTTAGAAGGATCACCTGGCTCCAGCCTGGTGGGGAGGGGTCCCCTGCAGAAAGATGCAGGAGAGGTAACTGCTTTTGACATGACACTTGGGAGAGGCGAACCGCTCTGAAGGAGTGGGTCCAGACAATAGGATTTAAAGCACTTGGCCCAGGATAAAGGAGATATTTTGGGAACTGCAGCTGCTTATATTATTTTTAATCCTAAAGGGAGGGAAAAAGCATCTTCCCTTTTAAAAGTGCTGTGAGTCAGTTGTAGTGAGATGGGTGAGCCTAGAGTCTGTCATGTGGAGTGAAGTCAGAGGAAAACAAATGTCGCATATTAACACATATATACAGAATCTAGAAAAATCCGGATGATCTGTGCAGGGCAGGAGCAGAGATGCAGACGTACAGAAGGGGCTTGTGAGCACTTCAGGGGGAGGGGAGGGTGGGACGAATGGAGGGAGTAGCTCTGATGTGTGTACCCACCGTGCGAGAAGCAGAGCGCTTGAGGGGCGCTGCTGCCCGGCACAGGGGGTTCAGTGCCCTGGGATGACCTGGGGGTGGCATAGGGGGCAGGGGGGTCATGCACACTTATGACTGATTCATGTTGTTGTATGGCAGAAACTAGTCTTGGAAAGCCATTATCCTCCAGTTTAAAAAAAAAAAAGAAGTGCTCTAGCTAATTTAAATTGTGTGGGAAAAACTCAGGGCAGGAGACAAGTAACATGTGTTACTCAAGAAGCGTTTCTGAACCAAAGAACCCCAGGCATGGCTGTGCACCTTTCAGCCTTGACTGTGGAGTCAAGAGAACTGAGTCCATCTTGCCAACACGGCGGCGTCTGGGGTCTGTTGGGAGAACCAGCAGGCAGGCAGCCCTGGATCTCAGACGATGAGCAGCCTTGTGGGAGATGCCCAGGCTGGTCAGCTCAGCGGTGCAGGAAATAGCTCTGGTTCTTGGCTCTCTGCGCTGTGAGACTGGGTGAGAGTTCATTTCCCTGCAGAAATAAAGGAACCCTGCCTGCTACCAGAAGTAACCTATGATGCCCAGGAATTCTGGAACAGAGGCTTTGTTGAAAAGAGCTTACTGGAAGCCAGGGAGAGAAAAATGGCCTGAGAAGACCATTAATGAGCAGCAGGATAATAGTATGTGACAGTAATCAGCTCGTTGGACACACGCTGGCTGAGACATCTTGCAGGCCAGGCTGTGGCAATGGCGCTGGGAGGGGAATGGAGGCCGTGCCTTGGTGCTCCTCCTTTCCTCTCTGGTTCTTTCTAGTCCTTCCTCTCATTGTTCAGTCCCTCAGTTGGGTCCATTTCTTTGTGACCCCATGGACTGCAGCACACCAGGCCTCCCTGTCCATCACCATCTCCCGGAGCTTGCTCAGACTCATGTCCATCGAGTCGGTGATGCCATGCAACCATCTCATCCTCTGTTGTCCCCTTCTCATCCCGCCTTCAATCTTTCCCGGCATCAGGGTCTTTTCCAATAAGTTGGCTCTTCCCATCAGGTGGCCAGAGTATTGCACCTACAGCTTCAGCATCAGTCCTTCCAGTGAGTCTTCAGGGTTGACTTCCTTTAGGATTGACTGGTTTGATCTCCTTGCTGTCTGAGGGACTCTCAAGAGTCTTCTCCAGCACCACAGTTCAAAAGCATCAATTGTTTGGCGCTCAGCCTTCTTTATGGTTCAACTCTCACATCCATACATGACGACTGGAGAAACCATAGCTTTGACTGTTTGAACCTTTGTTGGCAAAGTGATGTCTCTGCTTTTTAGTACACTGTCTAGGTTGGTCATAGCTTTTCTTTCAAGGAGCAAGGTCTTTTAATTTCCTGGCTGCAGCCACCGTCTGCAGTGGTTTTGGATTTTCTTTGGGGTTTTGATCCTCTCCCTCTGCTGTGTCTGGCGCGTTGCTCCCTCAAGCACCATCTTTTGTCCTCTTCTCGTTCTGTGTCTCCCTCTGGACCATTGCATCCAGGTCTGTGGCTTCAATCCCACCTCTGTTCTCATCACTCTCAAACCTAGACTTCCAGCTAGATTTTGCCCCTGAGTTCCAGTCTCTTTAGCCTAATGTCTACTGGATATGGTAACCTGGATATACCGCAGAAGCTGCAGACAGGCCTTCTGCCTTTTCTGTGCTGGAGAACACCACACTCTTAACACCAGATGCCCGGATATTATCCTCAACCCCGCATCTCCACAATCTCTGTCAATCACTAGGACCCACAGATTTTACTTCCTTATCTCTGAGCCCTGCCCTCCATCCCTTCTGCTCCTGCCTGAGTTGAGACCTCAATGCTAAGACCCTCATTCTTCAGGCCTGTCTGCTGGTGAAGTTCCCTGACTTTGTGCCACTCCCTGGGCTTATAAATACAACCAGAGATTTGGGGAAGATCAGTAGAAAGCAATAGAACAGGAAAGACTAGAGATCTCTTCAAGAAAATTAGAGATACCAAGGGAAAATTTCATCAAAGATGGGTCCAATAAGGACAGAAATAGCAGGGACCTAACAGAAGCAGAAGATATTACAAAGAGGTGAAAGAATATACAGAAGAACTATACAAAAAAAGATCTTCACGACCCAGATAATCACGAAGGTGTGATCACCCACCTAGAACCAGACATCCTGGAATGTGAAATCAAGTGGGGCCTTAGGAAGCATCACTACAAATAAAACTAGTGGAGATGATGGAATTCCAGTTGAGCTATTTCAAATCCTAAAAGATGATGCTGTGAAAGTGCTGCACTCAATATGCCAGCAAATTTGGAAAACTCAGCAATGGCCACAGGACTGGAAAAGATCAGTTTTCATTGCAATCCCAAAGAAAGGCAATGCCAAAGAATGCTCTAACCACCGCACAATTGCACTCATCTCACACACTAGTAAAGTAATGCTCAAAATTCTCCAAGCCAGGCTTCAACAGTACGTAAACTGTGAACTTCCAGGTATTCAAGCTGGATTTTGAAAAGGCAGAGGAACCAGAGATCAAATTGCTAACATCTGCTGGATCATTGAAAAAGCAAGAGAGTTCCAGAAAAGCATCTACTTATGTTTTATTGACTATGCCAAAGCCTTTGACTGTGTGGATCACAATAAACTGTGGAAAGTTCTGAAAGACATGGGAATCCCAGATCACCTGACCTGCCTCTTGAGAAACCTATATGTTGGTCAGGAAGCAACAGTTAGAACTGGACATGGAACAACAGACTGGTTCCAAATCAGGAAAGAAGTATGTCAAGGCTGTATATTGTCACCCTGCTTATTTAACTTCTATGCAGAGTACATCATGAGAAACGCTGGGCTGGATGAAGCGCAAGCTGGTGTCAAGATTGCCAGGAGAAATATCAATAACCTCAGATATGCAGATGACACCACCCTTATGGCAGAAAGTGAAGAGGAGCTAAAAAGCCTCTTGATGAAAGTGAAAGAGGAGAGTGAAAAAGTTGGCTTAAAACTCAACATTCAGAAAACTAAGATCATGCNGCTGGGCTGGAAGAAACACAAGCTGGAATCAAGATTGCCGGGAGAAATATCAATAACCTCAGATATGCAGATGACACCACCCTTATGGCAGAAAGTGAAGAGGAGCTAAAAAGCCTCTTGATGAAAGTGAAAGAGGAGAGTGAAAAAGTTGGCTTAAAACTCAACATTCAGAAAACTAAGATCATGCCATCTGGTCCCATCACTTCATGGCAGATAAATGGGGAAACAATGGAAACAGTGTCAGACTTAATTTTTTTGAGCTCCAAAATCACTGCAGATGGTGACTGAAGCCATGAAATTCAAAGATTTTTGCTCCTTGGAAGAAAAGCTATGAACAACCTAGACAGCATATTAAAAAACAGAGACATCACTTTGCTGACAAAGGTCCATCCAGTCAAAGCTATGGCTTTTCCATAGTCATGTATGGATGTGAGAGTTGGAACATAAAGAAAGCTAAATGCCAAATATTTGATGCTTTTGAACTGTGATGTTGGAGAAGACTCTTGAGAGTCCCTTGGACTGCAAGGAGATCCAACCAGTCCATCCTAAAGGAAATCAGTCCTGAATATTCGTTGGAAGGACTGATGCTGAAATCGAAACTCCAATACTTTGGCCACCTGATGCAAAAGACCAACTCATTGAAAAAGACCCTGATGCTGGGAAAGATTGAAGGTGGGAGGAGAAGGGGACAACAGAGGATGAGATGGTTGGATGGCATCACCAACTCGATGGACATGAGTTTGAGCAAGCTCAGGGAGTTGGTGATTGACAGGGAGGCCTGGTGTGCTGCAGTCCATGTGGTCGCAAAGAGTTGGACAAGACTGAACAACTGAACTGATCTGAACTGCCTGGGGAGAAAGGATTTGCTTACTAGCCCTGAGAAGTAAGTCAGTGGTCTTTGAGCCCCACATGAGTTCGGCAGCCTTTGTTTTCTTCTCTGGCTGGGAGTGCACTACGGGGGCAGGGGTCGGGCTTTGAGTCCTGAAACCCAAATGTGTGCTGTTTGGTCCTGGTCAGAGGACCCCCAGGAAGGCTGACTGGAGAGAGATTCTGCCTGCCTGGCACCAGAGGGGTGACTCACAAGGGTGAGTCATGGCGTTCAACAGGGCTTGTTGTTTTTAACCCCCAAAACATTTTGCATGCATGAGTAGAAGAGAACCTTCTAGCCCTTAGTGAGCAAGAAAGCTCAGAACTGAGCATTTGGAGCCCGGCGAAGTGGGTACTTCTCTGTCTCCCTTCTAGTCCCCCCTTGGCAGTTGAACAAACCTTGAAGAGCTCTCCTGGGACCACTTGCTTTCTGAGAACTTGAAGAACCTGACTCAGAATGTGTGTCTGTGGGAACACAACCACCACCACCACCACTTGTACCAAATTCAACGCACTCCACGGTTAAACTTTCTTTTGGGCACGTGTGTGAACTTGATGTTGTCATGTATGGATGTGAGAGTTGGAACATAAAGAAAGCTAAATGCCAAATATTTGATGCTTTTGAACTGTGATGTTGGAGAAGACTCTTGAGAGTCCCTTGGACTGCAAGGAGATCCAACCAGTCCATCCTAAAGGAAATCAGTCCTGAATATTCGTTGGAAGGACTGATGCTGAAATCGAAACTCCAATACTTTGGCCACCTGATGCAAAAGACCAACTCATTGAAAAAGACCCTGATGCTGGGAAAGATTGAAGGTGGGAGGAGAAGGGGACAACAGAGGATGAGATGGTTGGATGGCATCACCAACTCGATGGACATGAGTTTGAGCAAGCTCAGGGAGTTGGTGATTGACAGGGAGGCCTGGTGTGCTGCAGTCCATGTGGTCGCAAAGAGTTGGACAAGACTGAACAACTGAACTGATCTGAACTGCCTGGGGAGAAAGGATTTGCTTACTAGCCCTGAGAAGTAAGTCAGTGGTCTTTGAGCCCCACATGAGTTCGGCAGCCTTTGTTTTCTTCTCTGGCTGGGAGTGCACTACGGGGGCAGGGGTCGGGCTTTGAGTCCTGAAACCCAAATGTGTGCTGTTTGGTCCTGGTCAGAGGACCCCCAGGAAGGCTGACTGGAGAGAGATTCTGCCTGCCTGGCACCAGAGGGGTGACTCACAAGGGTGAGTCATGGCGTTCAACAGGGCTTGTTGTTTTTAACCCCCAAAACATTTTGCATGCATGAGTAGAAGAGAACCTTCTAGCCCTTAGTGAGCAAGAAAGCTCAGAACTGAGCATTTGGAGCCCGGCGAAGTGGGTACTTCTCTGTCTCCCTTCTAGTCCCCCCTTGGCAGTTGAACAAACCTTGAAGAGCTCTCACTTGCTTTCTGAGAACTTGAAGAACCTGACTCAGAATGTGTGTCTGTGGGAACACAACCACCACCACCACCACTTGTACCAAATTCAACGCACTCCACGGTTAAACTTTCTTTTGGGCACGTGTGTGAACTTGATGTCATAAATGCTGGCATAAGGCAGATTTATGGATGAATGGATGAATGAATTCAGGAATGAGCAAACTGTAACGTGGAGCCTTCCAGCTGTAGGTATGGTGCTAAACTCCACATTGAGATATAGAGAAAGTCTCAAGAGGAAGGGCATCTGTTTGTATTGGGGGCTGGGCCGTCAGGGAGGACTTCTTGGGGGTGGTGATGCATGAAGTGAGTTTTGAAGTGTGAGGAGCTGTTGGCCAGATAAAGAGTCGGGGAGAGAAAGGCGTTGAGAAGCAAGACCTGTTCCTCTGGGCTTGGCGTGCAGGGGCCTGGGTGCTGCTGGATCTGACTGGGGGAAAGTTGTGTGAAGGGTGTGGTAGCCAGTGAGTCCAGGGAGACAGGCAAGCACCAGGTCCCGGAAGGGAGTCTTCCTGCAAGCCACAGGGCCTGCATATTCTTCTGAAGCTCCGTGGTGCCCGGAGAGGAGCTTGGGTGTGCGGTGGACGGGATCAGAGCCACAACCTGGAGAGCGCCCCCTGGAGGACTGGAGGCTGCCGCTGGGCTTCAGGTGAGAGGAGGCCAGGACAGAGCAGAGTCAGGGTGGCAGCGGGTTCTTCCCTCCTTCTGCCTCCCCTTTCAGACCTTCTTCCTCTTGTCTTGGCTCCTGTCTCTAAAGGATCCCAATGTCACAACACCTTGGTCCCTTCCATCTGATAACCATAGTGGAGTTTTCAAGGAGGACTAGAAGGGGAGGGCAGTGATTAGACCTGAAGCGAGACCCTTGTCTGGGGCAGGATTTTGGAGATATGGCTTGGTGTATCTTTAGTGTGTCTAGGCTGAGCATCACTGCCTTCTTTTTTAAAAAAAAATTTATTGGAGTATAGTTGATTTACAGCATTGTGTTCATTTCTGCCGTACAGCAAAGTGAATCAGTTTTACATATACATATATCAACTTTTTCTTTAAGCTGCTTTCTCCATGTGGGTCAGGATAGAGCACTGAGCAGAGTTCCCTGTGCTCTGGAGTAGGTTCTTCTTAGTTATCTCTTTTATATATAGAGGTGTCTGTGTGTCAGTCCCCATCTCCCAGTTTATCCTGTCCCCCTTCTTACCCCTGGTAATTATAATTGTGTTTTCTACATCTGTACCTCTATTTCTGTTTTGCAGATAAGTTCATTTGTACCCTTTTTAAAGACTCCACATATAGGTGATATCATATGATATCTGTCTTTCTCTGTCTGACTTACTGCACTCAGTACGACAATCTCTGGGTCCATCGGTGTTGCTGCAAATGGCATTATTTCCTTCTTGTCTTATGACTGAGTAATATTCCACTGCATATATGTATATCTTCTTATCTTATCTCCATTCCTCTGCTGGTGAATATTTAGGTTGCTTCCGTGTTCTGACTATTGTAAATAGCACTGCATTGAACATTGAGATGCATGTATCTTTTCAAATGATGGTTTTCTCCACACATATACCCAGTAGTGGAATTGCTGGGTCGTATGGTAGTTCTCGGAGAAGGCAATGGCACCCCACTCCAGCACTCTTGCTTGGAAAATCCTATGGACAGAGGAGCATGGTGGGCTGCAGTCCATGGGGTCGCTAAGAGTCAGACACGACTGAGTGACTTCACTTTCACTTTTCACTTGCATGCATTGGAGAAGGAAATGGCAACCCACTCCAGTGTTCTTGCCTGGAGAATCCCAGGACGGGGGAGCCTGGTGGGCTGCCGTCTATGGGGTCGCACAGAGTCGGACACGACTGAAGCGACGCAGCAGCAGCAGCGGCATGGTAGTTCCATGTAAAGTTTTTAAGGAATCTCCACACTGTTCTCCATAGTGGCTGTGCCAGCTTACATCCCCACCAGCAGTGTGGAGGGTCCCTTTTCTCCATACCCTCTCCAGTATTTGCTCTGTGATTTTTTGATGGTGGCCACTGTGACTGGGGTGAGGTCACACCTCACTGTAGTTTTGATCTGCGTTTCTCTCGTAACTAGACTTTAAAATCAAGACTGTCAGAGTGACCATCGCTGCGTTCTCGCCAGGGCCAGCTGGATCATGTTGAGGGTGGAGCTGTCATGTGGGAACAGGAAAGGCCAGGTTCGGCTGCCAGGGCGCCTAATCTCAGGCATCCTGTTGGCTCTCCTCAGAGGCAGGCCACCGGCTGCTGTGACGGCTTCTCCTCCTCTCTCCTCCCCTCTGCCCGTCTCTCCCGTCTGGTGCAGCCAGGGAAGCCTTTTGGGGACTCGAGGCTCAGTTTTCCCCGGGGGCCCTTTGGGGGCCCTTTGGAAGCTCTGAGCCGCTTGTCCTGGTGGCCCTGGAGCAGAAACAGGCCTGGCGGGGGTCGTGGTTGCAGAGGGGAAGCGGGTGTCCCTGGCCTGCCGCCGCGTGTTGCGATCACAGCGGCACTTGGCGTGGGCTGCCAGGCACAGTCCTGGTGCTGCGCGACAGGGCTACCTCCCAGCTGGCTGCATTTTTTTTTTAATCCGTGGGTGCCATTTGGCCCAGGTGCTGTTGTGACAGGCTCGTCGGCGCCACCTCTCCTGGCCTCAGTTCCTCACCTGTCCGTGGGGGATAGATCGTGACCCCTGCCCCACACAGGTTTTGTGAAGGTGCACTCAGTTCACGCGGGCATCAGATCTCTGTCCGCTCTCCCATTAGATCTGAAAGCAAGGAGGTGTCTTTTTCATTTCTCCATCCCCAGTGCCAAGCGTGGGGCCCGGCAGACTCACGTGCGTGTCGACTGAACCTGTGGATGGGTTATGCAGTTACGTGCATGGGGCGAGGGGAAGCCTGAGTAAAACAGAGTTACTAAGGACTTGTTCAAACGAGGAGGTTCCCACATGTGCCCCCGCGTCCTCCCACAGTTAGGTTAAAAAGACGGAACGAGCTACCATTTGTGAGGAAACATTTTCATATGAAGATTAACTGAAGGGACATTGTCTTCCACCATGTTCTGTCTCATCAAGTCTAGACGGCACTTTTGTTGCCAAATCCCCTCCTGTTGAAGCGGTGACGTATGACTGGTGATTACTTTATATGTTAAGTGTTGGTGGCTCAGTCGTGTCTGACTCTTTGTGGCCCCATGGACTGTAGCCCACCAGCTCCTCTGTCCTTGGTTCTCCAGGCCAGAATACTGGAGTGGGGTGCCAGTTCCTTCTGCAGGGCATCTTCCCGACCCAGGCATTGAACCCGGGCCTCCTGCATTGCAAGTGGAAGCTTTACCACCAAGCCACCAGGGAAGCATCCGCTATTGACCCCTTTTAGATGAAAGTGCTTTTTCCAACTGGAATTTCATTTAATTTTTTTAACCTTCCAATTTTATTGAGCTATAATTCGCATACAGAACTGTGCTGGTTTAAGGTACCAACAAAATGATGTGACTTACATACATTATGAAGCGATTACCACAATAAGGTTAGTGGACATCCATCATCTCATGTAGATACAGCATTAAACAAATAGAAAAAAAAAAGTTTTATTTTCCATATGATGAGAACTCTTAGGATTTAGGGTAGCGACTCATTTTTTAACATTAATTTTGTTTTCAGTTCAGTTCAGTTCAGTCGCTCAGTCGTTTCCGACTCTTTGCAGCCCCGTGAATTGCAGCACACCAGGCCTCCCTGTCCGTCACCAACTCCCGGAGGTCACTCAAGCTCATGTCCATTGAGTCGGTGGTGCCATCCAGCCATCTTATCCTCTGTCGTCCCCTTCTCCTCCTGCCCCCAATCCCTCCCAGCATCAGGGTCTTTTCCAATGAGTCAACTCTTCACATGAGGTGGCCAAAGTACTGGAGTTTCAGCTTTAGCATCATTTCTTCCAAAGAGCACCCAGGACTTATCTCCTTCAGAATGGACTGGTTGGATCTCCTTGCAGTCCAAGGGACTCTCAAGAGTCTTCTCCAACACCACAGTTCAAAAGCATCAATTCTTTGGTGCTCAGCTTTCTTCACAGTCCAACTCTCACATCCATACATGACCATTGGAAAAACCATAGCCTTGACTAGATGGACCTTTGTTGGCAAAGTAATATCTCTGCTTTTCAACATGCTATCTAGGTTGGTCATAACTTTCCTTCCAAGGAGTAAGCATCTTTTAATTTCATGCCTGCAATCATCATCTGCAGTGATTTTGGAGCCCCCCAAAATAAAGTCTGACACTGTTTCCACTGTTTCCCCATCTATTTCCCATGAAGTGATGGGGCCAGATGCCATGATCTTCGTTTTCTGAATGTTGAGCTTTAAGCCAACTTTTTCACTCTCCTCTTTCACCCTCATTAAGAGGCTCTTTGGTTCCTCTTCACTTTCTGCCATAAGGGTGGTGTCATCTGCATATCTGAGGTTATTGATATTTCTCCCGGCAATCTTGATTCCAGCTTGTGCTTCTTCCAGCCCAGTGTTTCTCATGATGTACTCTGCATGTAAGTTAAATAAGTAGGGTGACAATTTTGTTTTAGAATTATATAAACTGTTTACATGTTTCAAAGTGAAGTCTCTGAAGTTCTTTTTTTTTTTTTTTACTTTTCCCTGAGATTTCCTTTTTTCCTAGCTTTCTGTTCCTACAGTCCAGAGGAGAACTGACTTTGAGGTCAGGCTATTCTAATTTGAATCCTGGCTCCGCCACTGTCTAGCTAGCTGACCTGGGAAGGCACAGGATGTAATCAGCATGGGGGTAAATGGTGGTCGGTGCAGGATGCAGTTCAACGCAGAGTTAGGCTAGTTAAGGCAACGGCAACCCGCTCCAGTACTCTTGCCTGGAAAATCCCATGGATGGAGGAGCCTGGTAGGCTGCAGTCCATGGGGTTGTGAAGTCGGACACGACTGAGCGACTTCACTTTCACTTTTCACTTTCATGCATTGGAGAAGGAAATGGCAACCCACTCCAGTGTTCTTGCCTGGAGAATCCCAGGGACAGGGGACCCTGGTGGGCTGCCGTCTATGGGGTCGCACAGCGTCGGACACGACTGAAGCGACTTAAGAGCAGCAGCAGCAACTTGGTTATAGACTACAGATTAGGAACGAAGTAAAATCTAGGAGTGACGAGGCCTATTCTCTTTATATTCTTTGTCCTAAATAAAGGGGAAGAAGAGAAAGAAAATCTCATTTCTGAAAGCAAAACTCATTCCTCTTTCTTCCTTTTCATTGCACCAATATGGACCACCAGACTTACAGGTCAGGAGGTGGGTGAAAGTGGAAGCAAGGAGGTCACTGGTGAGGCGTTTGGGTTGAACCAAGCAGGGTGTGACAGTGGCCTGGGTGAGGCTGTGGCCACGGCGATGGTGAGAGGTGCCAGGGACTGAGATACAGTGAGGAGGACGAGTGAATGGGAGGTGAGGGCAAAATGGGAAGAAAGCGGCCCTGGGCAAAGCTAGGCGTCTCTGTGGCAACAAGGGCAGGTACAAATCTGAGTGTAATGTCTTTAGGGAAGGTTGCCTGTGTGCTAATTTGATTCAGTCATGTCGCACTCTTTGCGACCCCATGGACTGCAGCCCACCAGGCTCCTCTGTCCAAGGGGTTTCCCAGGCAAGAATAGTGGAGTGGATGCCATTTCCTATGCCAGGGGATCTTCCCGACCCAGGGATCAGAGCTGCGTCTCTCGCATCTCCTGCTTTGGCAGGTGGATTCTTTACCACTGGGCCACCTGAGAAGCCCCTCTTTTCAGACCAGTGTTGCCTTGTTGATTTTCTGTCTATATGATCTGTGTATCAGTGTAGGTTGAAGCACCCTACTGTGATAGCATGGTCATTTCTCTTGCTATGTGCATTAATGTTTGCTTCATATAGTTAGACGCTTTTGCAGTGGGCCCATGTATGTTCGTGAGTGTCCTATCCTCTTCTTGTATTGATGCACTTATCATTCTGTAATGCCCTTCCTTGCCTTTTCCTACGACTTTGTTTTAAAGTGTATTTCGTCTTCGTGGGTATTGCTGCTTCTACTTTCTTGTTGCGATTAGCATGACATTTGTCTTTCATTCCCTCACGTTCAGTCTCTATCTCTCTTTGGTTCTGCAGTAAGTCCCTTGAAAGCAGCTTATAAACAGGTCTTGTTTTCTTATCTAGTCAGCCACCCTGTATCTTTCAGTTGGAGCATTTAGTTCACGGACATTTGTAGTAACGATGTGTATGTACTCATTGTCATTTCATTGCTTGCTTTTTGGTTGTTTTGATCGTTCTTTCTTGTCCTTTTAGTTCCCTTGCTTGTTTGATGATTTTCTCTCCTGGTATGCTTGTGTTCTTTTCTCTCTTGTTTTTGTGTAATGTAAGTTTTGCCTTGTGGTTACCATGGGATTCTTATATGTTGACTGCAACTGTGTCTATTAGTTTTAAACAGGTTGTCCTCTAGGATCAAACACATCCTAAAAAATCTCCATGTTTACTTCTCTTTCACACATTTTTTGTTGTTGTTGATGTAATATTTTGCATTTTCATGTTTATCCCTCTACTGATTATTGTAGTTGTACTTGATTTTACAACTTTTTTGTCCTTTAATCTTCATGCTAGCTCACTTAAGTGGTTGATCCTCACACTTTATTATGTAGTTTACTAATGAGATTTTTTTCCCCCCTTATCTATAGATACTTCTTGTTGTAGTCTTTTCTTTTCTGCTTAGAGAAGACCCTTTAACCTTCCTTTTAGGGTTGGTTTCGTATTGATGAACTCTTTCAGTTTTTGCTTATCTGAGAAGTTCTTTGTCTCTCCTTCAATTCTAATCGATAATCTTGCTGGGTAGAGTGTTCTAGGTTGCAGGCTTTTCCCTTCCTGCACTTTGAATATGCCATGACACTCCCTTCTTTCCTACGAAGTTTCTGCAGAAAAATCAACCGATAGGCTTCTGGGGGATCCCTTGTATACGACTGTTTTTTTTTTTTTTTGGCTTGCTGTCTTTAGAATTCTCTCTTTGTTTTGCTGTTTTAATTATGTTATATCTTGGTGTCTGTCTGTTTGGGTTCATCTTGTTTGAGACCCTCTGTTCTTTCTGCAGTTGGATGTATGTTTCCTTCTTTAGATTTGGAAAGTTTTCAGTCAGAATTTCATACAACGTGTTTTCAGCCCCCTTCTCTCTGTCACTTCCCCTTCTGGATCCTTTATCACGTGAACGTCGGTACACTTGACGTTATCCTAGAGATCTCTCACACTGCTCTCATTTTAGAAGGCGCTTTTCTTTCGCTGTTCTGGGTGACTCCCACTATTCTGTCTTCCAGATCCCTCATGCATTTTTCGGTGCCACCCAGTCTGCTAAGTCCTTGTAGCATGTTTTTATTTCAGTTATTGTTTTCTTTGGTTCTGAGTGGTTCCTTTTCACATTTTGTTGTTTCCTGTTAAAATTCTCATTGTGCTCATCTATTCTTTCCCCTAATTCAGTTAGTATTCTTATTACTCACGCTTTGAATTTTCTATTTGCTAAATCATTTATTCTGGCTTCAGTGATTATTTTTTCAGGGGTGTGGCTCTTGCTCTTCCGGTGGAGACGAGCTCCCCGGCCCTCACTTTCCTTCTCTCTCCGTCTTAATGAAGCTAGGGAAGGTGGTGTCCGCTGCTCCTTGTGTTGGAGCGGCCCTGTTGTCCTGTGTCTGCCCAGCGGCTTGGGTGGAAGAGCTGGATGTGATGGGAACACAAGTGGCACCTCTCCTCGGGTTGTGCTGACAGCTACCGCCTCGGTAGGAGGCGGGAGTGGAGCTGGGGGCTGGCCGGAACAGGTGCGCCCCGGGGCTCCCGTGCAGTGCCCGCGTCACTCCGTGGGGGGCGGGGGCAGGGTCAGCCTCCGGGTGGGGTTAGGGTTAGGGTTAGGGTTAGGGTTAGGGCTGAGCTCCGGGGCTAGCTCGGCTCGCTTCAGGCGCGCTCTCTCGCTCCTCCCACCGGCATCCTCACTCCGGGGGAGCCAGAGGGGCTGTCCCGGGCACTTGGTGAGGGCTGGGGTACGGCCTGCGGGGGTCCGGCTGCCGTCAGGGGTCTGGGTGTGACCCGCGGCAGTGAGAGCCGCGGCCGCCTGCGCCCTGCTCAGGTGCTGCTTCGGGTCTGGGCCGCCTCGCTGCCTCACAGCTGAGGTCCTCCCTGGTCACAGCAGCTCCCACCGCACCGCGGAGCTGTGGCGCGAGGCCGGCGGGCTGGAATGTTCCCCGGCGCAGGCTGGCACACGCGCTGAGAGCTGCGGTAGACCAGTTGGCCACTGGTGCCTCTCCGCTGCTTCGGGACTAGCCGGCCCCAGCACGCTCCTCTTGAGTGCAGTCCCGGCTTCCACGGCTTCCTGTTAGTCCCGCCAGCCCTCCAGGGCAGTTCATTTTTCTGTAGAACTCCCGGGGTAGGGCCCCCACTATGGGGTTTGAACCACTCACTTCCCAGGGAGAGTCTTCTCCCAGTTCGATCTCCGTTCTTCTCTGAGCCCCCTCCCAGCCCCCTCCCAGGGGCACAGCTCACAGGGGAAGTGAGTTCCATGTCCTCCTCCTATTCCTGCATCTTGATCTGAGAGGCGCTGTGTTTGAGTTTGGACCCTTCTCCCGTATCATGGCACCCCACTCCAGTACTCTTGCCTGGAAAATCCCGTGGCCGGAGGAGCCCGGTAGGCTGCACTCCATGGGGTCGCGAAGAGTCTGACACTGAGCAACTTCAACTTTCACTTGGATGCATTGGAGAAGGACATGGCAACCCACTCCAGTGTGCTTGCCTGGAGAATCCCGGGAACGGGGGAGCCTGGTGGGCTGCTGTCTGTGGGGTCGCACAGAGTCAGACGCGACTGAAGCGACTTAGCAGCAGCAGCAGCATCCTTTTCCTACTTATTTCCTGTCCAGACTGAACAGTACACTTTTTAAAATACGGTGGTTTGTTGTCTATCTTGAAAGCGAAAGTCACCCAGTCGTGTCCGACTCTTTGCGACCCCATGGACTATATACAGTCCGTGGAATTCCCCAGGCCAGAATACTGGAGTGGGTAGCTGTTTCCTTCACCAGGGGATCGTCCCAATCCAGGGATCACACCCAGATCGCCCGCGCTGCAGGTGGATTCTTTACCAGCTGAGCCACAACGAACCCTAGGAACACTGGAGAGGGTAGCCTATCCGTCTCCAGCGGATCTCCCCCACCCAGGAATCGAACTGGGGTCTCCTGCATTGCAGGCGGATTCTTTACAAGTGAGCTATCAGGGAAGCCCTAGTCTATCTCACACATTGCTTAACAAGAAAACTGAGGGAGGAGCTGAATGATAAATAACAGAGACATGGCTTTCCGATTTGGACCCTTGTAGAGAAATATGCACATTTCAGACTCTATTATTATTATTGAAAACTGGAACCCCTGGTGCTCAGCTTTTATCATCCAAGCAGACGCCTAGCAACCGGTTGAATTCCCTCACTGCGGGCTTGGGGAACCCATGTTGAGCCCCCCATTTGACAGCCGGCCTGCAAGGCCTCCGCGCGGTGACATGGTGTGGGGTGCGTGTTTATAAACGAGCTCTCTTCTCCCTCTCGCCCGCCCCGTCCCCAGTGGCCGTTCCTGCAGCAGCGCCCCCGGCGTGCCCGCCCAAGGCCGCCGCTAACGGGGCTCCGCCGGCGCCGCGCCTCGCCGTGTCCGCCCGAGCCGCGGTCGTAGCCAGGATGGAAGGCGCGGCCCAGGGGGGCCTGCAGACCGTCATGAAGTGGAAGACAGTGGCTGCCATCTTCGTGGTCGTGGTGGTCTACCTCGTCACGGGTGGTCTCGTCTTCCGGGCGTTGGAGCAGCCCTTCGAGAGCAGCCAGAAGAACACTATCGCCTTGGAGAAGGCCGAATTCCTGCGGGATCATGTCTGTGTGAGCCCCCAGGAGCTGGAGACGCTGATCCAGGTGAGCAGGGAGGGAGTCCGCCGGCGCCTGGCCCGCGGGGGGAGAGGGCGGCCTGGACGTCTGTCTTCCTGGCTCACTGAGCCTTGCCCTTGGTCGAGATGCTGCTGGTGGTGAGGGGGTCCTCTCTGGGAGGTGGCGTTTGAGTGGAGGCCTGTGACAGTGTGCGGGAGAGGGGTCCCCCAGACCACATAGCAGCAGGCGGCATCCTGCATCACCTGCTCTGGGATGCGGTGCTCAGCGGCCGCAGCAGGCTGAGGGCTTTGGATTGCCAAGTTCAAGGCCCCTTATGTAGGCTGATTAACCGCTACATCTGTGTGAGATGCTGGGTAAGAGGGTGGCCTGGAAGTCAGAGAAAGAATTTTAAGCAAGTAGGGGTGTCTTAACCTGTCCCAGGTGAGTGAGAATGGAGCAGAGAAAAGGCCACCAGAAGTGGGATGGGGAGGCCGCGAGAGACTTGGAGAGGTTTTGGTGGCTTTGTGAGGATGAAGCAGTAAGAACGTCTATAACAGCGATGAGCAAGGCGCTGTTTCGAAAATTCACTGTGTGTCAGGCACAGTGCTGAGGCCTCTCTGTACTTTGGATAGGAAGGAAAAAATATTCAAAAAGAAACGGAGGTGGAGAACTTTGCCCTCCTGCCTGCCCGGCAGAGGATGCAGAGGTGGGGTGGCGCTGGCAGGGGCGAAGTGAGGCTGGAAGGGAGTGTGGGGGACAGGGAGTCATCTCAGGCAGTATGGTGGAGGGGGGAGAGAAACAGGAGGCTTGAGAAGCACCTCAGGCGGAGAGGACCGAGTCCCAGGAAGAGGACAGGGGGGCTGCTGAGAGCCCAGTTGGAGGGCTTCACCGTAGAGGTGATGGAGGGTGAAGCTTCTGAGCTGCGGTTTGGTTTCCAATCTGCGCACCCTCCTGAACCACAAGGCGTACTGGTGGAGGGTGGTGACCCGGAAGCAAGGGAGAGCCCCGTTTTTCTGGGGTTCTCAAGTTTTGAAGGCAAAGGGATGGAGGAGACAGCTTTCACAGTTCCTTTTGGCCCTGGTGTGACCCACATTAAATTCTAATGGTAGGGGAATGCTGGAGTGTGTAGCCTATCCCTTCTCCAGCAGATCTTCCCGACCCAGGAATCGAACTGGGGTCTCCTGCATTGAAGGCGGATTCTTTACCAACTGAGCTACGTGTGAACCCCAAGAGAAAAACGAATATCATATATCAGTGCACGTGGGCTTCCCAGGGAGCTCAGTGATAAAGAATCCACTTGCCAGTGCAGGAGTTGCAAGAGACAGAGGTTTGATCCCTGGGTTGGGAGGATCCCCCAGAGGAGGAAATGGCAACCCACGCCAGTATTCTTGCCTGGGAAATCCCATGGACAGAGGAGTCTGGCTGGCTACAGTCCATGGGGTCACAAAGAGTTGGACACGACTGAGCGCCTGAGCATGAGGAGAGTGTTGTGCTAATCTGTTTAGCACAGGTTTAAGGCTCAAATTGCTGTAAAGAATGGAGGACACAATTCTGGAGTAATTTTAAGTAAGGAATTATACACACTGCATTGATATGTAATGAGACCCTTTTTATTTAGTTGCAGTACATGTAATAATCTAATAGGTGGCCTGGATTGGATCTGGGCTCATGCCTGAATTTTCCTTCCTTAGACAGTGAGATACTGGGGAAAGGGATCGTGTTGTATTATCTTTGCATCCACATGTAGCCTCTGCATGGCTTTGCATCTGATTATTACCCAAGAGAGAAACGCTTTTGGAATGAGATATCAAACGAAATCTGTAACACTGGTGATGCCATGAGGCATCTGAGCTTATTCATGCATTTCTTTATTAACTCAGTAGTTCCCTATTGTCTGTGCTTTTGTCTTTTCCTTTATGAAAGAATTCAGAGGTAGAATGAAGGACAGGATGACAGAGGGTAGTTCCGGTGTTGCCGTTAAGACCCGTCCTTTGACTTCAAAGGTTCCTCTGTGAAATGAGGGGTGTGTGTGTGTGTGTGTGCGTGCGCCCATGAGATCATTTTTCTAACAATTTAAAAATCTACCCTTTGTTAGGTATCCATTGTGAGTTAGGCACCTTCCATCCATCATCTCATTTAATCTCTCCAATAACATTCTAAGTTGGTACTACTATACCCATTTCACAAAGAAACTGATGCTAAAAGAGGTTGAATACCTTTCCAACCACCAATGCGGCAGAGCTGAGATTCAGAGTGAGCTTTGCCTGACTCTCCCTTGCCTCACCCAGTGAGCCTTCAGCCCTTTAAGTAGCTCTTGCTCGATCCTTAGCTCAATTCTCTCTTAAACATTTGCTTCATGCTTAACGCTTTCCGGAATTCTGGCAGAGTCAAAAAGCGTCGGATTTCCTTGCTCTCTAACAGAAAACATTCCCCCCCCGCACCTCTTTATATGCATAGACTGTCAGTCCTGGATATGGGACACTTTAAGATCTCCATCTACTGTGGTGTAAGGGTTTATGCGTGTGTTTATCTACAGTTTTTGAAGGCTAAGTAGTTAAATTGCTGAACCTATGTCAATTGGTGGCTCCGAGGTAAAGAACCTGCCTGCCAGTGCAGGGGACATGGGTTCAGTCTCTGGTCCGGGAAGATCCCACGTGCTGTGGAGCAACTAAGCCCGTGTCCCACAGCTGTTGAGCTGGTGCTCGGGAACCTGGGACCACGATTCTGAGTCCTTGCAAGACAACTGCTGAAGCCCGTGCTCCGCTGCAAGAGAAGCCCCTGCAATCAGAGGCCCCTGCGTCCCAGTTAGGAGCCCTGGCCCGCCGCGGCTAGAGAAAAGCCCGCACAGCAGTGGAGACCCAGCGCAGCCAATAATAATAACAGTGAAGAACCTAATTGTTATGCGCTGTTCTTCAGTTCATTGCTTCCTTCATAGGCTGCAGGTGGCAACACCTCTGGACCAGGGAGTATCCTCTCACTTCAGAGCGTCCTCTGGGCAGCGCTCTCTGGAGTGCTTGTAAGAAGCAGGCTGTTTAGGAGGGTTTTCAGGATGCTGGAAAAATAGCATTATTGTATCTCAGCGATACTTTTATCTAATAGGTAAAAGGTTAGATTGATGGTATTTATCTGGTGGTGTTGGGGCTCTTGGCTGAATTGAGTGAACCACTCATAGAGCTAATTTGGAAGATGTAATTCATATTATTATTAATAATAAACAGAGAGTAGTTGGAACAGTTTGAGTGGTAGTCGCTCAGTCGTGTCTGACTCTGTGTTCCCCCACGGACTGTAGCCCTTCAGGCCCCTCTCTCCATGGGATTCTCCAGGCAAGAATCCTGGAGGGAAGATGCCAGTCATTGGGATCTTCCCAACCCAGGGATCGTACCTGGGTCTCCTGCATTTCAGGCAGATTCTTTACCGTCTGAGCCACTGGAATAGCCTAACACTCATGAAATGCCTGGATAGCTTAAAAGAGCTATAGCTAGGAAGGGGAGTTTTTTGGGGGTATCGGGGGACTGCAGAGGAGGCAGATGGGTCGCCATCCCTGACCTCGACGCTGTTATGGAGGAGACTGTCTGATTACTAGGTTCATCTGTGCATTCTTTACACTGCTACTGAACTTCTGTTATATCAGGTAACAGGCTAGATGTTGGGGATAGGAAACAGGAGAATAAAATGTACCTTGAGCAAGTTACAAACCTCTCCATGCTTCTGTTTCATTATCAATAACGTGTGCCAAAAACCCCTCACCCTTAGGGCATGGAGAGGGTTAAATTCTGTGATTCATGAGAAGGGCTTTGAACTGTGCTTGGCATGTGGTGAGTACTCAAAAAAAAAAAAAAAGGTAGATCTTGCTGCTGCTGCTGTTTATAGTGTTATTCACGGAGCTCAGAATTGTAAGCAGTGGTTCCTAATGGGGAGTAGGTTGCTTCCGGGGAGGGGGCGCATCTGACAATGTCTGGAGACATTTTCTGTGTCACCGCTGGAGAGATGGTGCAGGAGGTTAGTGGGAAGAGGCCGGGGATGTGCTCAAGACCCAGCCCCCTCATCACGACGGATCATCCAGTCTCACACGGCAGGAGACTGAGCAACCGTGGAGGAAGAGGCGTGTCAGCCAGTACCTGGAGCTCCCTGGAATGCAGGTATTCCCTGCCCCTATTTTTATTGAGATACAGTTAACGTATATCCCTGTGTAACTTCAAGGTGCGCAGCATAATGGTTCGACTATTGCGAAGTGACTCCTGTAAAAAGTTGAGCGGGCATCCATCATCTCATATAGGAGAGAAACTTTTTTTCCCTGTGATGAGACCTCTTAGATTTCCTTTCTTAGAGTGCTCATCTGTACCGAATACAGCCATCAAACTGTACCTTCCCTTCTGAGGACTTACAGCTGGAAGTCTGCAGCTTTCCAGCACCTTCCCCCAACTCCGCTTCCCCCACCCCCATCTCTAATATTTTTCTCTATGAGTTTTTTTAAAAAAACACATTTCACACATAAGTGAAACCATGCAAACATTTCTCTTTCTCCATCTGACGCATTTAACTCAGCATAATGTCCTTAAGGTCCATCTGTGTTTGTGCAAATGGCGGGGTTTCCTTGTCTTTTGATGGCTGAATAATATTCCATGATATCTGCATCTGTCCCTGTGGACTTCTGCGTCCATTCATCTGTCAGTGGCCACTTAGATTGTTTCTGCGACTCGTTGCTTGTAAATGATGCTAGGAGCGTGGGGGTGCAGACATCTTTGCTGGTTAGTGTTTATGTTTCCTTTGGATGTATTCCCAGAAGTGGAATTGCTGGATCATATGGTAATTCTATTTTTGATTTCTGAGGAAACTCATGCTGTTTTCTGTGGCGGCTGTACCCGTTTCCCAGCCCGTGAGCAGTGCCCGAGATGCCCTCTCCTCCGCGTTCCTGCCAGCACTGCCATCTCCCCCTTTGGATGGGGGCTGGCGTGGAGTTCCGCGAAGTGTGTGCGCAGTGGGAGCCCGGGGAGGCCAGCAGAGGTCGGGAAGGACTTGGTGGTATTTGTCTCTGTTGGTCCCTCCGGCGATCGTGTGAGGATTGTCTGTCGTGCCGCTTCCGGAGGAGGACTCTGAGGCAGCCCAAGGTGCGGCTGGCTGCACGCTCGAGTGAGCTGGAGGATCCCAGTTTTACTCCTGACTGTCTGACCCGCGTGCCATTCTCTCACAGCCAGTGTGTTGGAGCAGAGACGTGGGATGTGGGAAGGATCCTTCGGAACTTGCCCCGAGGGCACCCCCCAGCCGGGGCCCCTTGAGGGGCTGCAGGTGGTCCGAGCGCCTTGAGCGGGGAGGTGGGGGGAGCTGGTGGGGACGGAGTTGGAGCTGAGAGGTGGTCGGAGGGGCTTGCCCAGGAGTTCGGGCTTCCTGCTGCAGGCAGTGGGGCTCGCTGCAAGAGTCAAGAAAGTGGCGACGTGACGGACGTCTTCTGTTGGAGAGAGAGCTCTTTCCGCCGTGATGTCGGGTTGGAGGAAGGAGAAGCTGGAGGCAGGAGGAGTCGTCTGGAAGAATACTGGGCCCTCCCAGGTGGGCCGCGCCGATGACGGTGGGTGAGGCCGTATGTAAGGGAGTCTGAGAAGGCCGACTTGAAAACGACTCGTTTCTCATGCAGCCCAGGTCTGGAGGGCCTGCCCTGGGCCCGCGTCCCTGCCTCTCCAGGCGGAGGCCACGCGGGCCGCCCGGCCCGCAGGCGGCACCCGCGCTCGAGCCCCCCTCCCGTGTCCAGGCTTCCTTTCCGCCCCCGGGCTGTGGGACCTGGCTGAGGGACGGCATCACCGCCGCCGTGCCTCCTCCTTCTGCAGAATGACGACGGTGAGGATAGCGTCCGCCTGTTGGGGAGGTCTGAGCATTAAACAGAAAAGCTCAGCTACTCTGAGCTGTGGTGACCGCTACTATTTATTTCTTAGAGAAGGCAGAAAAAAAGAAGTTTAGGAAGCCCCTCAACCACGTGCATCTGGGGTTCTCTGTTCAAGGAAAAGAGAAGAAAGCTCTTGAAACGCCCTGTGGGGCTTCAAATCCTAAATGTCCTAACTGACCAACGTTGACTTGCTTCGCCTGTTCACGTGTCAAGTCCGCGTCGCAGAGACGACTCTCCCGAGCGCCGAGCTGGGCTGCTGAGTCCGCTGGCTGAGTCGCTGTGGCCGGAGCCCAGGGAAGCCGCCTAGCAGCTTTGCGTGTCCCCTCGGGGACTTCCCGCGCCCCCAGGATCATCACTTTTCCCCGCAGCTTTGGTGGGGTCGCTTGGCCTCAGGTGACTCGGTAGACACCAGGCTGGCTTTGTGGCCTCGTTCCCCCTGACTGTTCCCCTGTGGGGCTCGGGACACGCGTGGGAGAACCTCAGGGCCGGGAGACGGAGGCAGCCCCGGGGCGCGGGTCGCCGGTACAGTGGGCTGACCGCTGACCTCAGAGCCGCTGGTCCTGAGTGAGAGCTGCGGTCCTCCGGGCCTGACGGCTGTCCGTCCCTCAGGGAGAAACGTCCACCTTCTAGTTTGTGCCCTGGGGCACAGCCGTGAACCCGAGCTGGGCCTCAGCAGCTCAGTCTGCAGAGCACACAGAAGACCTGTCCATCTGTGGGCTCTTGCCCTTGAGCCCTGGTGAGAGGGTCTGCAGACGATGGTATCGGGAGGTTTCCTGCGGAGCTGTGGTCACCATAAAAAATAGCTGCCATTTATTGGTGGTTTCCCTTCCTCTCAGCTTGTTCTGAGTGCTTTAATCCTTAAACCCTTGCACCAGACCTCCAGGTAGGATCTATCCTCATCATTCAATTTCCTGGATGAGCAAATAAATTCTGAGAAGTTAAGCAACTTGCCCAAGGCCACCCAGCAAATAAGTGGTTAAACTGGGATTCGAGCCTCGGAATGCTGGACTCCAGAGACCAGACGTCTAATCACTGTGCTAGACTGCTCACTTGTCAACGGCCTGCCTCCTCCATACTACATCTGCGCTTTTTCTTAAACCTTTTGCTCTAGGGAAAGGACTGGAGGGAGGAGGAGACGTTTTTAGCTGGCGTGGTGCTGCGGCCCGCTTGCTGAGTCGTGTCGGCTCTGTGCAGCCCCATGAACCGCAGCACTGTCCTGCGCTGCCTCCCAGAGTCTGCTCACATTCTTGTCCATCCAAACATCTCATCCTCTGTCGTCCCCTTCTCCTCCTGCCCTCAATATTTCCCAGCATCAAGGTCTTCTCAAATGAGTCAGTTCTTCACATCAGGCGGCCAAACTATTGGAGCTTCAGCGTCAGCATCAGTCCTTCCAATGAACACCCAGGACTGATCTCCTTTAGGATGGACTGGTTGGATCTCCTTGCTGTCCAAGGGACTCTCAAGAGTCTTCTCCAACATCACAGTTCAAAAGCCTCAGTTTTTCAGCACTCAGCCTTCTTTATGGTCCAACTCTCACCTCTGTACACGACTATTGGAAAAACTATAGCTTTGACTATATGGGCCTTTGTTGGCAAAATGATGTCTCTGCTTTTTAATACACTGTCTGGGTTTGTCCTAACTTTCCTTTCAAGCAACAAGTATTTTTTAATTTTATGACTGTGGTCACTGTCTACAGTGATTTTGGAGCCCAAGAAAAGAATATCTGTCACTGCTTCCACTTTTTGCGCTTTTATTTTCCATGAGGTGATGGGACCAGTTGCCAGGACCTTAGTTTTTTGAATGTTGAGTTTCAGGCCAGCTTTTTCACTCTCCTCTTTCACCCTCATCAAGAGGCTCTTCATTCCTCTTCTGCCATTAGAGTGGTATCATCTGTATGTTTGAGGTTGCTGATATTTCTCCTGGCAATCTTGATTCCAGCTTGTGCTTCATCCAACCCAGCAGTTCGAATGATGTACTCTGTATAGAAGTTAAATAAGCAGGGTGACAATATACAACCTTCTCCTACACCTTTCCCAGGTTTGAACCAGTCAGTCACAGGACTGTAGCACTCCACATGTGGCCTGTGGTATGTTCACAGAAGGAGGTATCAAGGAAGGAGAAGGCCATGAGCCCCTTACCCCATTACACCTAGAACTACTTTTCCTATTACGGGGCCGGGGCCGCTCCTCCTCATTTGGAGTATTGGGAGGAGGGGGTGAGATAACCCCCACAGGTGCTCAGCAGAGCTCCTGGCACGGAGTTGGCATTTAGGAAGCAGTATTTCGTCCCGCCGTTCCAGCTTTCATCTCCAAGGCCAAGTGCAGGGAACGGGACTGCAAATGATAAGCGCACCTGGAGGGCTTGCCTTGCTTTGGCAGGTGAATAAGATACACTGAGCAGGTCTTTGAGGTCGTCGTCCCCACTAGCTCGGTTGGAGAGTCACTTCATTGCAGGAGCATCGTACCCTCTGTGCTCTCGCACACCACCAGTGCTTACTTCTCTGCCTCCAGCAGAGTTGTTTTGGAAGCTTCCTCTCGTGACTTGTCTGGAAGGAAGCAGTGGAACATCCGTCCTCTGGAGCCATCGAGGCACAGAATCGGGGGCGACTTCGCTGCCCGTCAGGGGAGGGGGCTCCGGCCTGCACGGGTGAGAGTCTGCCGCGGTCCTGTTTCAGGCCGTGAATTCACAGACCTTTAAAGACTTCGAGTGTCTTCAGCGTGTCTGGTGTGGTCCCAGGGCTGCGGTCTCTCCTGGAAGCGGCCCTGCAGAAGGCGGCGGTGTTTCACGGGGGTGGGTTAGTGTTGGATGACTCAGACGGTCAAGAATCTGCCTGCAGTGCAGGAGACCTGGGTTCGATCCCTGGGTCGGGAAGATCCCCTGGAGAAGGAAATGACAACCCACTCCAGAATTCTTGCCTGGAGAAGCCCATGGACAGAGGAGCCTGGTGGGCTACAGTCTATGGGTCACAGAGTCAGACATGACTGAGGGGCTGACTGAGGGGCTCACCGGGGGGACCTAGGAGTTTCCTGGTCGTGGCACAAGCAAGAAAGATCCCTCTCTCGGGAGAGTGTCCTGACGGCTGCCTGTGTGAGTCCCGCCCCCGGCGGGCAGGTTGCCTCGCCGTCCAGAAGGCTGACTCTGTCCCCGGCACACTTGGTCCCCGTCTTGTCGAGTTGCTCCACCCGCAGAACCCCCATGGCCTTCTCTGCAGCTGCTGCTTTGAAGAAAGGCGGACGCTTCCCTGGCCTGCGGCTGGCTCCGGCATTTCCGGGAAGGGGGAGCCTCCGGGGTGGGGTCCCCCCTCGTCCAGCTGGGTGTCCCCGCCAGGCGGGTTCAGTGCCTTTTTCTGTCGCTGAGGGGTCCTTGCCCCTGGGTCTCACTCTGTGGTCGGGAGGGTTTTTTATTCTTTGGTGATAAATGCCTGGAGCCTTGGCTGTTTCCTCAGTGCTGAGGCCGCAGGCTCGCTTTCGTGGCTTCTGTTTGACCCCATTGGTGAGGCCCTGACTGTGCGAGGCTCGGGGCCAGGCTGCTCCTAACCTCGTATTTTCACTCATTATCCCAAGGGGTAGCTACTGTTACCGCCCACATTTACTGACGCTACGGGCCCTGGTTAAGTCCTCTCAACTAGCTAGTGGCAAAAGTGGGTATGGAAACCAGATTTTCTGACTCCAGAGCCCACGCTTTCTCTCTCTCTTTTAATTTTATTTTTTTTAATTGGCGGAAACCTGCTTTACAATGTTGTTTTGGTTTCTGCTGTACAACAATGAGAATCAGTCACCACTATATACACACACACATATCTCTTCCCTCCCGAGCCTCCCACCATCCCGCCCTCTGGGTTGCCGCTGAGCACCAGGCTGGGCTCCCTGGCTTATTTAGCAACTCCCCACTAACTGGTTTACACCCGATACTGTACGGATGTCGATGCTACTTTCTCAGTTTCTCCCACGCTCACCTTCCCCAACAACTGTGTCCCCAGATCCATTCTCCACTGGGATCATCAGTACCATTTTTCTAGGTTCCATATACATGTGTTAATATATGCTTGTTTTTCTCTTACTGACTCACTTCACTCCGTGTAAGAGGCTCTAGGTGCATCCACCTCCCTACGACTGACTCAAATTTGTTCCTTTTAATGGCTGAGTAATAACATTGCATTTGTATAAATGCACTGCAACCTCCATCCATTCATCAGCTGATGGGCATCCAGTTGCTGCCATGTCCTGGCTGTTGTAAATATTGTTGCCGTGAACACTCGGTTCAGTTCAGTTGCTCAGTCGTGTCCAACTCTTTGCAACCCCCTGGACTGCAGCACGCCAGGCCTCCCTGTCCATCATCAACTTCTGGAGTTTACTCAAACTCATGTCCATCGAGTTGGTGATGCCATCCAACCATCTCACCCTCTGTTGTCCCCTTCTCCTCCCACCGTCAATCTTTCCCAGCATCTGGGTCTTTTCCAGTGAGTCAGTTCTTCGCATCAGGTGGCCAAAGCTTTGGAGTTTCAGCTTCAGCATCAGTCCTTTCACATTGAGCCCCTTACCCCATTACACCTAGAACTACTTTTCCTATTACGGGGCCGGGGCCGCTCCTCCTCATTTGGAGTATTGGGAGGAGGGGGTGAGATAACCCCCACAGGTGCTCAGCAGAGCTCCTGGCACGGAGTTGGCATTTAGGAAGCAGTATTTCGTCCCGCCGTTCCAGCTTTCATCTCCAAGGCCAAGTGCAGGGAACGGGACTGCAAATGATAAGCGCACCTGGAGGGCTTGCCTTGCTTTGGCAGGTGAATAAGATACACTGAGCAGGTCTTTGAGGTCGTCGTCCCCACTAGCTCGGTTGGAGAGTCACTTCATTGCAGGAGCATCGTACCCTCTGTGCTCTCGCACACCACCAGTGCTTACTTCTCTGCCTCCAGCAGAGTTGTTTTGGAAGCTTCCTCTCGTGACTTGTCTGGAAGGAAGCAGTGGAACATCCGTCCTCTGGAGCCATCGAGGCACAGAATCGGGGGCGACTTCGCTGCCCGTCAGGGGAGGGGGCTCCGGCCTGCACGGGTGAGAGTCTGCCGCGGTCCTGTTTCAGGCCGTGAATTCACAGACCTTTAAAGACTTCGAGTGTCTTCAGCGTGTCTGGTGTGGTCCCAGGGCTGCGGTCTCTCCTGGAAGCGGCCCTGCAGAAGGCGGCGGTGTTTCACGGGGGTGGGTTAGTGTTGGATGACTCAGACGGTCAAGAATCTGCCTGCAGTGCAGGAGACCTGGGTTCGATCCCTGGGTCGGGAAGATCCCCTGGAGAAGGAAATGACAACCCACTCCAGAATTCTTGCCTGGAGAAGCCCATGGACAGAGGAGCCTGGTGGGCTACAGTCTATGGGTCACAGAGTCAGACATGACTGAGGGGCTGACTGAGGGGCTCACCGGGGGGACCTAGGAGTTTCCTGGTCGTGGCACAAGCAAGAAAGATCCCTCTCTCGGGAGAGTGTCCTGACGGCTGCCTGTGTGAGTCCCGCCCCCGGCGGGCAGGTTGCCTCGCCGTCCAGAAGGCTGACTCTGTCCCCGGCACACTTGGTCCCCGTCTTGTCGAGTTGCTCCACCCGCAGAACCCCCATGGCCTTCTCTGCAGCTGCTGCTTTGAAGAAAGGCGGACGCTTCCCTGGCCTGCGGCTGGCTCCGGCATTTCCGGGAAGGGGGAGCCTCCGGGGTGGGGTCCCCCCTCGTCCAGCTGGGTGTCCCCGCCAGGCGGGTTCAGTGCCTTTTTCTGTCGCTGAGGGGTCCTTGCCCCTGGGTCTCACTCTGTGGTCGGGAGGGTTTTTTATTCTTTGGTGATAAATGCCTGGAGCCTTGGCTGTTTCCTCAGTGCTGAGGCCGCAGGCTCGCTTTCGTGGCTTCTGTTTGACCCCATTGGTGAGGCCCTGACTGTGCGAGGCTCGGGGCCAGGCTGCTCCTAACCTCGTATTTTCACTCATTATCCCAAGGGGTAGCTACTGTTACCGCCCACATTTACTGACGCTACGGGCCCTGGTTAAGTCCTCTCAACTAGCTAGTGGCAAAAGTGGGTATGGAAACCAGATTTTCTGACTCCAGAGCCCACGCTTTCTCTCTCTCTTTTAATTTTATTTTTTTTAATTGGCGGAAACCTGCTTTACAATGTTGTTTTGGTTTCTGCTGTACAACAATGAGAATCAGTCACCACTATATACACACACACATATCTCTTCCCTCCCGAGCCTCCCACCATCCCGCCCTCTGGGTTGCCGCTGAGCACCAGGCTGGGCTCCCTGGCTTATTTAGCAACTCCCCACTAACTGGTTTACACCCGATACTGTACGGATGTCGATGCTACTTTCTCAGTTTCTCCCACGCTCACCTTCCCCAACAACTGTGTCCCCAGATCCATTCTCCACTGGGATCATCAGTACCATTTTTCTAGGTTCCATATACATGTGTTAATATATGCTTGTTTTTCTCTTACTGACTCACTTCACTCCGTGTAAGAGGCTCTAGGTGCATCCACCTCCCTACGACTGACTCAAATTTGTTCCTTTTAATGGCTGAGTAATAACATTGCATTTGTATAAATGCACTGCAACCTCCATCCATTCATCAGCTGATGGGCATCCAGTTGCTGCCATGTCCTGGCTGTTGTAAATATTGTTGCCGTGAACACTCGGTTCAGTTCAGTTGCTCAGTCGTGTCCAACTCTTTGCAACCCCCTGGACTGCAGCACGCCAGGCCTCCCTGTCCATCATCAACTTCTGGAGTTTACTCAAACTCATGTCCATCGAGTTGGTGATGCCATCCAACCATCTCACCCTCTGTTGTCCCCTTCTCCTCCCACCGTCAATCTTTCCCAGCATCTGGGTCTTTTCCAGTGAGTCAGTTCTTCGCATCAGGTGGCCAAAGCTTTGGAGTTTCAGCTTCAGCATCAGTCCTTTCACAGAACACCCAGGACTGATTTCCTTTAGGATGGACTGGTTGGCTCTCCTTGCAGTCCAAGGGACTCTCAAGAGTCTTCTCCAACACCACATTTCAAAAGCATCAAATCTTCGGTACTCAGCTTTCTTTATAGTCCAACTCTCACATCCATAC
Organism: Cephalophus harveyi; assembly: GCA_006410635.1. Classification (NCBI taxonomy): domain Eukaryota; kingdom Metazoa; phylum Chordata; class Mammalia; order Artiodactyla; family Bovidae; genus Cephalophus; species Cephalophus harveyi. The sequence goes on along the minus strand of SJYT01013452.1, from coordinate 185,989 downwards.
ATGACCACTGGAAACACCGTAACTTTGACTAGACAGACCTTTGTTGGCAAAATAATGTCTTTGCTTTTCAATATGCTGTCTAGGTTGGTCATAGCTTTTCTTCCAAGGAGTAAGCGTCTTTTAATTTCATGGCTGTAGTCACCATCTGCAGTGATTTTGGAGCCCAAGAAAATAAAGTTTGACACTGTTTCTACTATTTCCCCATCTATTTCCCATGAAGTGATGGAACCAGATGCCATGATCTTCGTTTTCTGAATGTTGAGCTTTAAGCCAATGTTTTCGCTCTCCTCTTTCACTTTCATCAAGAGGCTCTTTAGTTCTTCTTCGCTTTCTGCCCTAAAGGTGGTGTCATCCGTATATCTGAGGTTATTGGTATTTCTCCTCGCAATCTTGATTCCAGCTCATGCTTGGGGTACATGTATCTTTTAGAATTGTGGTTTTCTTGCATTATATACCCAGTAATGGAATTTCTGGGTCATATGGTTGATTTATTCCTAGTTTTTTAAAGTAGTCTCCATGCTGTTCTCCAGAGTGGCTGGATCAGCTCACGTCCCTCCCGGTGTGCGGAAGGCCCCCTCTCCTCCATGTCCCCTCCAGCATTTATTGTTTGTTGACTCTTTGACGATGGCCATTCTGATTGGTGAGAGGTGACACCTCACTGTAGCTCTGATTGGCGTTTTTCTAATGATGAGCGATGTTGAGCATATTTTTTCTCATGATGAACGACGTTGAGCATATTACCGTGGGTTTATTGGCCATCTGTATATCTTCTTTGAAGAAATGCCTGTTTAGGTCTTCTGCCCATTTTTTGATTGGGTTGTTTGTTTTTCTGATATTGAAGTAGGGGAGCTGCTTATATATTGTGTAGATTAACCCTTCGTCAGTTGCTTCATTTGCAATTGTTTTCTCCCATTCTAGGGGTTGTCTTTTTATCGTTTTTATGGCTTCCTTTGGTGTCTGAAAACTTTTTTTTATTAGGTCCCATTTGTTTATTTTTGCTTTTATTTCTATTAATCTAGGAGGTGGACCAGAGAGAACCTAGCTGCGATTTATGTCAAAGAGTGTGCTGCCTATGTTTTCCTCTAAATGTTACAGTTTCTGCTCTTGCGTTTAGGCCTTTAATGCACTTTTTGCCTATGCTGTTAGGGAGGGTTCTGGTCCATCCTAGTGCGCATAGCTGTCTAGCTTTCCCAGCCCCACTGGTTGAAGAGGCTCTCTTTTCTTCACTGTGTATTCCTGCCTCCTTTGTCAAAGATAAGGTCCCCATAGGTGAGCCCGTGCTCTCCTAATCAGGTCCTGTCCTTGACTTGACCCAGCGGGGTTGAAGAATGTGTAATTGTATCAGGAGAATTTCCTCCTGACTAAGGGAAAACCCACTTAAACCCCAGGATCAGAGAGCTCCTTCCGGAGAGTCAGGGCTTTCCTTCCGACCCAGAGCTCCCTCCCAACATACAGGGGGCAGCTGTGCCAGGGCCAGGGGCTGGGCTGTGGGCGCTGGTCTAGAGACTCATTTCTCTGGTTGAGGAGGAGTTAATCTATGGTGTGAGCAGCTGCAGGAGAGACTGGGCAGGATGCTGTGGTCCTGGGCACAGACCTTTGATGTTGTCATGGTGACCGAAGCTGCTATTCTGCAAACAGAAGGCCAGAGATCTTGAGCTGTCAAACTTTCTCCCCACAGGCAGGAGCTATTGGTTAACCTGCACGATCCATGAACATTCCCCAAGGCTGTGACATTTATCATTCTCTTCTGCCCCAAATCACTCACTCACTCACTCGCTCACTCACTCATTCATTAATTCAACAAATCTTTTGATTGCCTGCTGTATGCCAGACTCGATGCTAAGTACTGGGGACATGATAGTAAATAAAAGGCAGACATGATCCCCGATGTCTTGGAGCTTATAACTAGGATGGCCAAACATCCCAGCTTTTGTAGCCCTGGAATAATTGTGAATAGCACCCCTTTTCCTTTCAAAAGTTTCTCTGTTTGAAAGATAAATTACACGGTCACCCTGCTGATTGGTAATGGGAGAGGCGAACCTTATGCCAAGAGTCACACAGATAGGTGTAAATAAAAACAGATAGAAATTGACTCTGAATATTCACTGGAAGGACTGATGCTGAAACTGAAACTCCAATACTTTGTCCACCTGATGCGAAGAGCCAACTCATTGGAAAAGACCCTGATGCTGGGAAAGATTGAGGGCAGGAGGAGAAGGGGACGACAGAGGATGAGATGGCTGGATGGCATCACCGACTCGATGGACAAGAGTTTGAGCAAACTCCAAGAGACGGTGAAGGACCGGGAAGCCTGGTGTGCTGCAGTCCATCACGTTGCAAAGAGTCGGACAGGATGGAGTGACCAACAGCACCAACAGCGAGATGTAGGCTGCAGAAGCACGGTAGCTGGAGCTGGGAGGCATGTGAGCAGAGCTGACTCAGCAGACGGGAGGCGGGAGCTCACGGTTGGCCCCCGTGGGGAAGGAGGCCAGGATGTCTGGGAACTCGGGAGGAGGGGAGTGCCGTGCCAGAGTTCTGTTGGCAACGGGAGATGGGCATTGGAGATAGGTAGCGGCGAAACCCCACAGGGCCTGATGCTGGATTTTATCGTGAGAACACTGACTGTTTCAGGCAGCAGGTGACACGACCCAGTCAGTCAGTCCGTTGCCATTTTGGCCCTTCACATAACCGGAGCATAGCGGCCGCAGTAATGAGCTGGATTTTAGCCGTCCAGTCATCCACTCACCAGCTAAACAGTTACGGAGTGCCACCTATGGCCCTTTGCTAAGTGTTCTGCTCCGGATTTCTGAACTGTTTTATCCTCAGAGGTGACAAAACTTAGGTCCGAGGAAAACCCTTCACGAACCCCCAGCCCCTGTCCATGGTGGTAGTACCCTGCTTGGCCTGGAAGCATCAAATACTCACATTTGCCTCTGTGCTAGACTATGGGTCTTCCCTGGTGGCTCAGACAGTAAAGAATCTGTCTGCAGTGCAGGAGACCTGGGTTCAGTCCCTGGGTCAGGAAGAAATCCTGCAGAAGGGGCTGGCTAGCCACTTCAGTATCCTTGCCTGGAGAATCCCGCGGACAGAGGAGCCTGGCAGGCTAAAGTCCCTGGGATCACGAAGAGTCGGACAGGACTGAGTGACCAACACTTGTAGACTCTACTGGCTCTTCATCATTTTCCCACCGGTCTCTTTTCCAGGTTTGTGAGCTTCTTGAGGTTGGGGCTATGTCTTTTATCCATATATCCCTTATGCCTGGCACAGTGGCTGGTCCATGGCAGATGCTTGCAGTTGAATGAGTGGTGCTTGTATATCTGTTTTGGAGACCAAGAGCCCTTCGTTTAGGACCTTCCCAGTAGCGAATTTCTTTCTGTGCACTCGGAGACCTTTCCTTCTGGTCAGGTCGTCCAGAGTACATGTCTGTGTTCTTTATGCATGAGCAGACTCCTTGGTGTTGAAAGCCCCAGAGTTTTACATACTTAGGAACATGACGGTTTTAGGGAAAGAATGACTCCTGAGACAGGCACTCAGAGGCCTGTGGAAATCCTTGCCGTGAGCCAAACTCACAGCAGGATCAGCCTTCTCCTTCCGTGACCTGGGCTCTCCCTTCTTCCAAGCGGCCATTTTTTTTTTTTTTTTTAAATTGGAGGGTAATTACTTGACTGCGTTGTGTGCCTTTCTGCTGTCCAGCAGCGTGAATCAGCTGTGCGTGTCCGTGCATCTCCTCCCTGTTGAGCCTCCTCCCCACGCCATCCCACCCTCCGGGTCATTCCCCAAGCAGCCTTTGTGCGGGGTGTCTGGACCACAGAGAAGGCAGCAGTGACCTCCGGTGAGTGCAGGATCGGGTTCTTTCGCCCAAAGATGCAGCTCGAGTGAGCTGAAGCCACCTCCCGGCCATTGCCCTGAAGTCAGGAGGCACTGCCCTTTCTCCAGCCACGCAGCCGTGCGGAAGACTATTCACCGTTTGCAAGAAGGGCCTGCAGCCTCCGGCCTGTCTCTGCAGGCTCCCACTTCATTACTATTATTGTTTATGTCCCTGGGGTTGTTGACTCCATCATGGTTTAGTGAAGAAGATCTAAAGCTTTTAAGCCAGAAATTAAAGAGCTGATGGCAATTGGCATGACGCTAGGAACTGAATTTGCAAATGTGAAGTCAGTGTTCTGAAAACACTCTCATAAAAATAAAACAAAACCCAGAAATGAATGCTGCAGTAGCCACATTATCTACAGATGCGCATGTGTTTGTTCCTTGTTTAAAGTGAAGCAAAAATCTCACTTAAGATTAAAAAAAAATTTGTAATTTAAAAATATTTGCGTGGTGTATAGTTAAGTTCCTCTGCCTTTTCTAAACCTAGCTGGTACACCTGGGAGTTCTTGGTTCACGTACAGCTGAAGCCTGGCTTGAAGGATTTTGAGCACTGCTTTGCTAGCATGTGAAATAAGTGCAATTGTACGGTAGTTTGAACACTTTTTGGCATTGTTCTCCTTTGGGATTGGAATGAAAACTGACCTTTTCTAGTCCTGTGGCCACTGATGAGTTTTCCAAATTTGCTGGCATACTGAGTGTGGCACTTTAACCGCATCATCTTTTAGGATTTGAAATAGCTCAGCTGGAATTCCATCACCTCCACTTGCTTTTTTTGTAGTGATGCTTCCTAAGGCCCACTTGGCTTCACATTCAGCATCTACTTCTGCTTCACTGACTAGGCTAAAGCCTTTGACTGTGTGGATCAGAACAAACCATGGGAAATTCTGAAAGAGATGGGAATACCAGGCCACTTTACTCGTCTCCTGAGAAACCTGTATGCAGGTCAAAAGGAACAGTTAGAACCTTACACAGAGCAACTGACAGATTCAAATTTGGGAAAGGAGTACGACAGGACTATACATTGTCACCTTGCTTATTTAACTTCTGTGCAGAGTACATCACGTGAAGTGCTGGCTGGATGAACCACGAGCTGGAATCAAGAATGCCAGGAGAAATATCAACAACCTCAGATATACGGAGAAGTGACCCACAAGTGAAACACCGTATGTTTCACTGTAAGTGTGATAAGTGGTACATACAGTGACACCACTCTGATGGCAGAAGGTGAAGAGGAATGAAAGCGCTTCTTGACGAGGGTAAAGAGGACGGTGAAAAGCTGGCTTAAAACTCAGCATTCAAAAAACCCAAATCACGGCATCCAGTCCCATCACTTCATGGCAAATAGATGGGGAAAAGTGGAGGCAGGGACAGGTTTTTTTTCTGGGGCCCCATAATCACTGTAGGCAGGGACTGCAGCCATGAAGTTCGAAGACACTTGCTTCTTGGAAGGAAAGCTCTGACAAACCTAGACAACGTATTAAAAAGCAGAGACGTTACTTTGCCAACAAAGATCCATACAGTCAAAGCTATGGTTTTTCCAGTAGTATGTGAAATGGATGTGAGAGTTGGACCCTAAGGACAATGAGCACTGAAGAATTGATGCTTTTGAACTGTGGTGTTGGAGAAGACTCTTGTGAGTCCCTTGGATAGCAAGGAAATCCAACCAGTCCATCCTAAAGGAAACCAGTCCTGAATATTCATTGGAAGGACTGATGAAGCTGAAACGCCAATACTTTGGCCACTTGATGCGAAGAGTTGACTCATTGGAAAAGACCCTGATGCTGGGAAAGACTGAAGGCAAAAGGAGAAGAAGGTGGCAGAGGATCAAATGGTTAGATAGCATCACTGACTCAGAGGACATGAATTTGCAGGTACTGTGTTAGACTAGACGATTAGAAAAATAAAATAAAAGATGATGCAAGATGCCTACTCCCTGTTCTTCAGAAGCTTCTAGCCCAGAATTCATTGTCTCACTGGCTCACTTATACAGCATTACTGTGGCCACATACTGCTCTAAAGTTTTTTTGTCATTTATTCTTTACAGTGGGCTTCCCTGGTGGCTCAGAGGTTAAAGCGTTTGCCTGCAAGGCGGGAGACCCGGGTTCAATCCCTGGGTCGGGAAGATCCCCTGGAGAAGGAAACGGCAACCCACTCCAGTATTCTTGCCTGGAGTTGGGGTAAGCAACTGAGGAGCAGAGACGTTAGATAATTTGCCCAAGCCTAAGAGGCAGGTAGAACTGGGCTCTGGACACGGGCAGTCTGACTCCAAAACCCCTGCCTTTTCACCAGGATGGTCTGCCCCTGTTGGGGAAACTGAGGTGGCTTGAGGCTGGTCGTTAAGAGTCCAGTGTAATTGGTGCTGGAAGGCAAGGAAGTGCTCAGGCCCCTATTCACAGAGCAGGAGTCTCCAACTCAACCTGGGGAAGGCCCAGAAGGACCTCATTCTCCTGTGAGAAGACCACGGGAAGGAATGATTATCTGTTGGTCATGCTCTCAAGGCACATGGCCTTGCCTCTGCCCAGAAGGATGTTGGGCTGAGTCAACAGATTCTGTTGAAGAGCCACAGTACTCAATGTATCATTTAAGTCTGAAGTTGAGGGTTGCTTATCTATCTTCATGGAGAACATGCATTTTCCCTCCCTTCTTGGTAGAAATGAGCAGAAGAGATGCAAAGCTGGTTGATGAACATTAGCCTTATCGAGGAAGGTAGGGTTTATTTAGCCTTTTGTCTTGTGAAAAAGGAGGATCAGAGGTACAAATTCTCAATACTTCTCTATGCTTCCAGATAGAAGAAGGTGATGTCTCAGACACGCTTTAGGAAGGAGGTTTGCAAGGTGGGCAGAGAGTTGTCTGTGGGAGACAGGAGAAGGCCAGAGTCAAAGGCAGACTCGCAACCAGGGCCAGCTCTGTTGCCTGCTAGCTACTACAAAGTGGGCACGTCTCTTTATTTCTATCGCTTCATTTATGAACAATAGGAATGATAATAGGATTTGTTATTACAGGGGTTTTGTTTGGGTTGAATAAGCTAAGGAGGCGTATTGTAGATCCTGGCTCCTATGAATGTTTTTATGAACGTTCTTGAGCTTTCTTCAGAGGCTCTGGGGCTGTTTCTGTTCCCTGTCTGCCCACACATCAAGCCACTCATCCGAGAGAGGTGCCGGTAAGCACTGATTCATTTTCTGAGGGGCACAGGAAATGAAATATTAATTGGGGATTAATATTGAGCACTCAAGAGTAAGAAAGAGTCCACGCAGAAAACTGCCGACTTAAAAAGTAGTCCCAACCTAGAAGTTGAGAGTTATGGTGGGAATTTTAGGACTTCAAGCCCAGGAGATGGCATCTCGAGTAACTCTGAGAGAACTGTTCCAAAGAGGTGGGAGAGGAATCAGGTTAAGTAGAAGTTTGCAGGAGGGGCAGGTAGTCTGAACACTGAAAGATTATCGCTAATTTAGGAAAACCAGGTATCTCATAAAGAAGACTGAATGCTGAAGAATCGATGCTTTTGAACTGTGGTGTTGGAGAAGACTCTTGAGAGTCCCTTGGACTGCAAGGAGATCCAACCAGTCCATCCTAAAGGAAATGAACCCTGAATGTTCATTGGAAGGTTTGATGCTGAAGCTGAAGCTCCAATACTTCGGCCACCTGATGCGAAGAACTGATTCACTGGGAAAGACCCTGATACTGGGCAAGATTGAAGGCGGGAGGAGAAGGGGACGACTGAGGATGAGATGATTGGATGGCATCAGCGACTCAATGGACTTGAGTCTGAGTGAACTCCGGGAGTTGGTGATGGACAGGGAAGCCTGGACAGCTGTAGTCCACGGGGTCTCAAAGAATCGTACATGACTGAGTGACTGAACAAAAACAAGATATCTCAAGTTAAGGAGTTTAGCGCTTTTGTATGTATGAGGAGATACAAGACTCTGGGGAAACTGAAATCATTCCTTTCATGTGCATCTCTGCTCTCTGGGGCCAGCGTCCTGGGATCTGATCGTGCACATCCTTAGTTCCTTGCTCACTGTAGGGAGTGGCGGCTGCTTGTGGCAGCTCGGTGGCTCCCTGACAGCAAGCATGGTTCTCCCTGGGTTCAGAAAGTCACCTGTGGAGGGCTGGAATTAAGGATGACTGTGACATCCTTGTTTACTGATATGGCAGGAAGCGCTCCATTCACAAAGCTACAATGAGCGCAAGATAGCAGAAGCATCCCTTTTTCATGACGTGATTAATCATCTGTTAAATCTCAAGCTCTCTTCAGTACAGTGGTGATGGAAGGAGTAATCCTCTTGGATTTTTCTCACACAGCCATGAATCAGAATTCCAGGAGCTGCTTTTCTAGCCCAGTGGAAAAAAAAATATATTTTTTTCCCCCAGAAATTGGGTAGACTCATCTTTGATAGGAATAATCTCAACTGCAGAGAGAGTGGGGCATGCTTCAGACATTCTCCTTAGGACCAGAGTGATTTTTCAACATCACTTGGCAAATTTGTTCCTCAGTCTGGAAAGGCTGAGTCCAAACTGAGATGAAAGAGTGACAGTTAGTTCGTCTGAAAGTTTATTGATCTTTTCAGAGCAGACACATGTATCTCTGCCTCCTTAGAGTACTGGGTGCTTTCAGATTTCTCTTATTTCATCCTTGCATGTAGTCAAAGAAAGAAAACTAATTCTGTGTGGTAAGGCACAATTTGAAAGGTAAAAGGGCTCCTCCCAATATATCTTGGTCCCACATCACAGTGTTTGACTAGGTGAATCATTAATATATTCCCAGGTGCTAAGAAACCGAGTTATAGAACCTCCCCCCCAAAGAAATAACTAGCAGTGGTAGCAAGGAAAGCTCGCTTGCTCAGACCGTAGCCCTGGATGGGCTGTTCAGCTCACGTTGGGTTTCTCTCTCTTGTTCTTTAAACAGATTCTCTGCTCCTCCTGTCCAGTCTGCAGGTGGCCCTCTCTGTACATTTATAACCAGGCTGTAAATAAAGCGCTGATGAAAGCCTGCTGCCTAGATCCCCTGGGGACTCGAGGAAAGGCTAATATTTGCGCACAACTGGATACTCAGGGCAGCAGGGAAATAAACAGCACCCTCGTATCGCCCATGGCGCTGAAGGCGCTCCCGCTGCCTTTTTATGCGCTGGCCTGGTTCCTAGGTGGGAAGATCCCCAGGAGGAGGCGTGGCGACCCACTCCAGCATTCTTGCCTGGAGAATCCCATGGACGGAGGAGCCTGGTGGGCTTCAGTCCGTGGGGCTGCACAGAGTCGGACACGACTGAGTGACAGAGCGAGCGGCACACGCAGGTCTTGGGGAAGGTTCACTGATGGGAGACGCTGAGGATGGCTGGTCTGCTCGGCCAGCACGGGTCCGTCTGCTGCACTGGCCGTCTGCCCGGGTGGGAGGTGGGGACCGTGTCCCTCAGTCTCCCTCTCCCATGACCACCTGTAGACCTTTGGGGTGTCTCCTCCTGGAGGGCAGGGGCAGCCTGCTCTCTAGAGGTAGGGAAATAGGCTAAGGGGGTCTGCGATAGGGAGAAAGAGGCCTGCAGAGGATGGAGGGAAGCTGCCTTCCTGGCATTTAGGGTGATGATCCTCCAGGTGCCAAGGCTGAGCTTCCGCTTGCTGGCTTGGCCAGGCAGATGTCCGATCATGGGCAAGATCCTCGTTCCTGTCTCGTGTGTCCCTGGGGGATGCCTATGTCACAGGTCACCATGAGGGTTCACTGAATTAATCTGTGCACTGGCAAGTACTTAGGATTCCTGTTATTATTAATATCACTGGGTACGAGATGACAGGGCAGGCTGTCTGAAGTCATATATCCATCAGAAAGTTCTGACAGCAGCCCTGGAAAACCTTTAATAGATGTATGTGACTGTGCTGGGTCTCAGTTGCAGCATGCGGGATCTTTCATTGCAACATGCAGACTCTTGGTTGCAGCACGTGGGCGCTAGTTCCCTGACCAGGAATTGAACCCAGGCCCCCCGGCATTGGGAACACAGAGTCCTAGCCACTGGCCCACCAGGGAAGCCCCTCCTTCATTTTAAAGACGAGAAAGCCGAGGCTCGGGCAAGCCCAGTACCTTGCACGGGCTAGACGTGCGCACTTTACCCGTAAACTTTCCCTGTTGCAAGAGGAATGTGTGAGGTGCTTACTCTCTTTTTCTGCGCTAAGGACTTCTTGGAATCAAGAGGTGCCTCGCTGGGAGGTGGCTCCAGTGCTCCTCTCTGATACGCCCCTGTGCTGTTGTTTGAAGGACCTGTGTGGTGTGGTTCTGCCCTGGGATGTGAAGCAGCCTTTCCATTCACTTCTGCTGCTGAAATATTGATATGTGAAATGCTTCTGAAGCAGGAGAAATAAAAAGCCACCGCGGCGAACAGATTAATTTCGTACTTCCCCTTCTCACCCGGGGCCCCTCCGCCGCGGCTGTGCGGGGCGCTGGGAGGATGCTGTACCCTGTTGTGGGGCTTGGAGTCATTGGGGGCGCTTCTGAGCCGTGATGACTGTGGTACCCATCGCCTTTCTCCGTCTCCCAGGGCTTGTGGCTTTCCTTCTCTCCACTAATGGCTGAAAGCGCGCCTGCTCTGAGGACACTTATGAAACCACTTCCCCACCCGCCCATCTTGCCTCGACCCCTGGCTGAATATCTCCTTCCTAAATCCCTTTGCTGACTGTGCCCCCCTGACATGAAGAACGCGGAAGGCCTGGAGCCGCCCTGTGCCCTGGGACGAGGTCCTTCCCTTTTGTCCCTGAGCTGTAAGCATCAGTAAGAAGACCGCGTGTCCTGCAGTCCGGGCTGACTCATGAACCAAGCCGCTTTCCCTCTGCGAGTGTGGACACTAAATCAAACCGTCCCCGCGGTCGTTGGCGTCGGTGCGGATGCCTCCAGTCGGTCGCCTTCCTCAGTCTCAGACAAGCCGAGTGATTACTGCTCCACCTCTGTTTGTCTTCCTCCCGGGGCCGCGTGAGGAATCAGAGAAACAGATGATCTCACGGGGTGCACAGATCACAGGAGAAAAGCCACAGACACTTAGTGGTCCCCTGAGGGCCATGGTTCATCCCGGAGCCGCACTAAAGCTCACGATGGGATCGTGAACCGCCTGAAACTCTGATTTATGCAGCCCGGCCTTGCCCCGTGGGACGCCGGCGTGGGGAGCCTGGTGGAGCGCCGCCGGGGCTCCTCGCGCCCCCTTCCTCCCCGTCAGCCTCAGACCTGCCTCGTCTGTGAGAGGCTGCAGCCTCCCTGTCCCCGCTTTCTGGGGGTCCTGATGCAGAAGAGGCGGCGGGTGGAGGGGGCAGGAAGGGAGGAGAGTCCTTTACTCACTTGTTTTCCAGTTTCACTGAGATTAAATTGACATTTTAACGTTGTGGAAGTTGACGGTATACCATGTATTTATTTGATACACGAATTTATTGCGAAATGATGACCACCATGGCATTAGCTAACATCTCCATTACACACTATATATACGTGTGTAACACACTATATTGTGTGTGTAATACATTACACACTATGAAATATACACTATATAGTATATATACACTACTGTATATATGAATATTCTGCAATAACTTCTATGGGAAAAGAATCTGAAAAAGAATGGAGATATGGAGATACGTGTATGTATATAATATATATATTATATATTGCCTGTTGATGCAGGAGATCCAGGAGATCCAGGAGAGGTGGGTTCGATCCCTGTTGGAAAGATCCCCTGGAGAAGGAAAGGGCAACCCACTCCGCTATTCTTGCCTGAAAAATCCCATGGACAGAGGAGCCTGTTGGGCTTGAAGTGAAGTGAAGTGAAGTCGCTCAGTCATGTCTGACTCTTTGTGACCCCATGGACTGTAGCCTACTACGTTCCTCCGTCCATGGGGATTTTCCCTGCAAGAGTACTGGAGTGGAGTGCCCTTTCCTTCTCCAGAGGATCTTCCTGACCCAGGGATCAAACCGAGGTCTCCCGCACGGTAGGCAGACGCTTTACCGTCTGAGCCACCAGGGAAGTCGTGAGGTGGGCATGGCTGAGCACTCATATCTGCATGCAATGCTATACATGCATCTGATCCACCTTGCTGGGAATCAGGAATCTCCATTCTTTTCCAGATTTGTTTCCCATATAGGTTATTACAGAATATTGAGTCGCATTCCTGTGCTGTCCTCTAGGTCCTTATTGATTATTTTATATGTACAGTAGTGTGTGTATGTTAATCCCAAGCTCCTAATTTATCACCTCTCCCCAGGCTTCCCCTTTAGTAACCTTAAGTTTGATTCCCATAATCTGTGAGTATGTTTCTGTTTTGTAAATAAGTTAGAAACAGATTCTTTTAGATCCGTACGTGTTCATGTTCAGTCGTGTCTGACTCTGTGAGACCCCATGGACTGTAGCCCACCAGGCTCCTCTGTCCACGGGATTCTCCAGGCAAGAATACTGGAGTGGGTCGCCACTTCCTACTCCAGGGGATCTTCCCGACCCAGGGATCAAACCCGCATCTCTCACAGCTCCCGACTGGCAGACGGATCCTTTACCGGCCGCACCGTCTTTCCCTCTTTCACGTCAGCACACTAAGCGCTATCATCACCCCTTCATTCACCTGCTTTTTAAACACAGAACAGACATTATATTTCTTGGTGTTGGGTTTCTTTCTTATGTGTGTCTGTATTACAAAGAAATAAATTGCTTTCCTTTCACACTACTGGGAATGCCGTGTGCCTACATTCATTACTATAGTTTGTTCACTCATTTCTTATTGACTGAAGCATTCATTTATGAATCCCTAAATGGGATTCATAATTTCCAATACCCATCCCTAAATGGGTGGGTATTGGAAATTCTAACTTACAGGCTATAAAGGAAATTCAAAAAGGCGTAGAATTAAATTTTAAAGTGATGCCTTCTAGTTTATAGTATGCTTTCCTTGAAACTCTCACATCCCATCTAGTATAATTATCTCCTTGTGATTTTCAGAAGACCTCTCTGAACTTGGTTGTGGGTGAACTTGTGAACACATGGCGCTCCTTGAGTCTGAGATTGTGGCTTTAAATGATGCTGATGGGGGCTGTACCTCTAACCGGTAACTGATCTTTCAGGCCAGACTGTGGCTCAGTTTTGTCATTTCATTAGCAACATGCCTGGACATTTCTAATGAGCTGGCTTATCTCCGCTTTTGCAGCCTGAATGGAGACGGTAGAAAACTTAAAAGCAAATGCTTTTCATTTTAATAGTCTTTACTTGAGTTCAAACAACTAAGATTATTAGAAAATGCTTTAGAAATTTAATAAAGTTAGAATTATGAATTCGGTCAGTAATATGGAGTTAAAAATGATGCCTTTGATTCAAGTGATAGCAGTCCATTTATACTGGTTTTCCCTGTAGGTAAATAACCTACAGATTGTGAATTCCTTTTAATCCTGGTTGCTTGCTGGAGTCTTTCTGATCTAAAAAATCTAGACAGTATCACTCCTCATTCCTGGGCTGGGGGATCCTCTAGGCTTACCAAGAGCTTGGTGACTTGTGGGAGGCCTTCTTTTTCTCCTTCTTGCTTCTGGTTGTAAATCATATTCCAGCCCCCTGTACCCTTATATTTAAACCCTTATATTTAAACTCACTTCCCCAAGGCATCTGCTTATAGAGCCCACTTTACTGAAGACTTGGGGGCACAAGAGAGGGGTTTACATCCGAGATCTGAAGCAAGTTAAACTTGGGTACCAGCTGGACCTGCTTTATTTAAACAGCTATTTGCCTGTTTCTGGCTGTGCCGGGTCCTTGCTGCCGTGGGGGTTTTCTCTGGTGGAGCACGGGCGACTCGGGTACGGTTCGTGGGCTTTTCCTCGTGGTGGCTTCTCTTGTTGCGGGGAAGCTCTTGGCGGGCGGGGCTTCAGCAGTCTCAGCCTGTGGCTCAGAGTCTGTGGCGCACAGGCTTAGCTGCTTGCTGGCATGTGGGGCCCTTTCAGATCAGGGATGACCCTGTGTCTCCTGCGTTGCCAGGCAGAGACCCTACCACTGAGCTGCCAGGAAAGGACCTGCGTGTTAGAAGTTGCGGTAATGAGCTTGGGCGTGGCAGTAACTGAGCTCAGCTGACGCTTGTCTCTTTTGCTTTCCTCTTTCCCTTTTTCATTCCCCCGTGCTTCCTCTCTCTTTTCTCTGTTCCCTCTCAGGCTCTAAAATCCACTTTTCCCAGTTTTTATTTATTCTTTAGATTTTTAACGCTGAGCCATGGAGCTGTCATCCGCTGCAGCAGTCCAGTAAAGCCTGATGCCTCTATCGACATGTTCAAGGAAATAGTCTAGTTAGAAATGACTGCTTGGGACTTCCTCAGTGGTCCAGTGGTTGGGACTCCTCGCTTGGAGTGCAAGGGTCGTGGGTTTGATCCTCGATTGGGAAACCAAGATCCCACAAGCCACACAGTGTAGCCAAAAAAGAAGAAAGAAATGACCGCTTGTGAGGTCTCTTCTGTGTAAATTCTTGGACAGTGACAAGCCTTCTCCCTCCTCTGTGTCTGGAGGTGAGCACACGGTCAATGAGTGTGATTGTGTTTGGGGCACCATATGCAGAGAAAAGGGCAAAACCAGGGCTTTGCATCAGTCTGGGCTTGAATTCCTGGCTGTGTGACCGCAGACGGGGTAGTGGAAATTCCTGAGCCTGTTTCCGTATCTTGAAAGAGGGAGGTAATATGACGTGCTCGCAAGTGTAGAAAGAACAGAATAGAATAGCACACAGGTTGTGGCAGGGATTAAAGGGAAGAACACTTCTAGAGCACCTGGCTCAATGCAGACACTCAGCCAGTGTTAATTCCTTTCCTTTCAACGGATAGATCCTTTCCTTGAGGGTTACATATGTAAACATTAAATATTTATCAATTGCATAATTCAGAGAAAAGAAACTTGAAAAGGAATCTTATGTTGGATTTTTTTTGATGAAGCCAATAATTACCCCCGCTTGTCTTTGCTGCAAATCTGTCTATACACGGTGCTGGGTCTGCTTTGGATGTCAGCGTGCCATCCTTAGCACAGTGAGGATGGATTGAACCCAAACTCTTTTCACAGCTTCATAGAAGTTGTACATATTAGGTACTGATGCTGTGATCCGAGGCCACTCAAGTGACTGGGCTCTAGAGCTGTCTCTGAGCTGGGCCCATCAGAGCTGAATCGATGATGAAGAGATAGACAAAGGTTAAGGCCTGTGGTTGGTCTGATGGCACTCACAGGAGAGTGAAAATGGGTATTTTACCAGCAGAAAGGACTCACCCTCTGTCTTCTGTCCGAAGCAGAGGATTGCAGAGCCACCAGTGAAGAAGTGATCTTTGTAGATGAGGCTGATTTAAGCCACGAGCAAAGACACGTTCCATGCAGCTGGATGTTAAATTCTGGGCTGTCAGGTTTATGTTAGAAACAGCGGCTAGTGTAATATTTCATGTTCTTAGAGGCAGGAAAGAGCAAAGACTTGAACAAAAGAGGTTTGTTTCTTTTGTCAATTGTCTAGTGAAGTGTGAAGTGAAAGTCACTCAGTCGTGTCCGACTCTTTGTGATCCCATGGAATAGTCCATAGGATTCTTCAGGCCAGAATACTGGAGTGGGTAGCCTTTCCCTTCTCCAGGGGATCTTCCCAACCCAGGGATCGAACAATTTGCCAAATCCAGTCAGTAGCCTGTTTATGTGCAACTGTGAGCTAAGAATGGTTTTGCATATTTAAAGGGCTATAAAAAGAAAGGAAAACTACACAGCAGAAACCACATGTGGCCCACAAAACCTAAAATATTTACTCTCTGGCTTTTTCTGGAAATGGGTTGATCCCTGGTCTAAAGAGTTGGAAATATCTCAGATCAATGAAGGCAAAATGTAACTAACAATGGTTGATCTTTTCAGTTGTCATCTAATTTGTGGCAACCACTGTCTGCCCGTTTTAACAAAGCTTGCTGCTGCTAAGCTGCTGCTAAGTCACTTCAGTCATGTCCGACTCTGTGCGATCCCATAGACGGCAGCCCACCAGATTCCTTCATCCCTGGGATTCTCCAGGCAAGAACACTGGAGTGGGTTGCCATTTCCTTCTCCAATGCATGAAAGTGAAAAGTGAAAGTGAAGTCACTCAGTCGTGTCCGACTCTTCGCAACCCCATGGACTGCAGCCTACCAGGCTCTTCCGTCCATGGGATTTTCCAGGCAAGAGCACTGGAGTGGGGTGCCATTGCCTTCTCTATTAACAAAGCTTAATGGCCATTATTTAGGATGAATATAATCACATCTCAATGTTAATTGCGTCTGGCAGTATCCACGTGGGGTTATTACAGTTTTCTTCAGAGAGTGGAGTCTCTCTTCCTTTCTAGAAGTAGCTTATGTTTCTGCCACCTCCCTCTGAAGCCCCCAGCTATCCCTTCTCCACCACGGCTCACCTGGTTGAAATCTCCTCCTCCCCTCTCCCCTGGCTTGAAAGAGGTTGGCAGGGCCCGCTCAGGAAGAGCTGCAGAGAATCCCTCTGTCCACCTTGTTCTGTGCACGCTGAGACGCTGGAAGGATCTAAAGCAGCGGATGCATGATCAATGACCTGTGACGTGTATGTGATGAGGAGGTGTAAGTCCTGGGCCTAGGCCGTCCGTGGGGGCTGAACCTGAACAAATAACCTCCTGGAAGAATTGGGGCCCAGATTAGACCCTGGAGGAGGGGCACCTTTGTGGGAGAGCAAAGCAGACGTTCAGGAGTACGAGGGGCTGTCTCCTAGAGTGTCCTGCCCGGGGCTGGAGGCTTTTCCAGTCATGTGAGCTGGGGTTGGAGCGTCAGTGTGGCCAAGTCATTGGGAATTTTAAAGTGTATGAAATTCCAAATCCAGTAGCCAGTGAGGAGTCACTGTCATTTATTTTAAAAAGGAGGTGTGTGTGTGTGTGTGTGTGTGTTGGGGGGACAGTGAAATGACAATCACACAGTTGGCAGCTCTTTGTTAAGCCTTCTCCAGTGCTGGGCACCCGGTTAAGTGTGTTACATCGATCATCTAATTTCATCCTCACAATAACTCTGTGAGGGGAGGAATTATCACCTCCAGTTTGCAGATGAGGAAATCTAGGCTGAGAGGGGTGAACATAACTTGCCTGAGGTTCTGAATTCCCAGCTCTCAACTCCTGAAACCAGCTCAGGGTAAACCAGTCCAACAAAACAGGCAAGAGCGGAAAGGAACTGAAATCCCCCTTCCAAGAACGACCGCTTTGGGGCCAGTCCTCACAGACAGCTTTCCATGGATACGCAAGACCTACGTGTTCTGCGTAACCTGTGCCAGGACTGGGTAAGTCCTGCGTGCGTGCTGAGTCGCTTCACTCATGTCCTTTGCAACCTTTGTGATCCTATGGGCCATAGCCCACCGGGCTCCTCTGTCTGTGGGACTCTCCAGGCAAGAATACTGAGTGGGTTGCCATGCCCTTCTCTGGGGGATCTTCCCAACCAGGGACCGAACCCGCGTCTCTCACGTCTCCTGCACTGGCAGATGGGTTCTTTACCACTGAGCCACCTGGGAAGCCTACACCTGCAAATTTTACATAAAGGACAATATAGTATATATCAGGTTCCCCTCCCATTTAAAACTAATTTTTTACTTTTAATAAGTGAGTGTATAGTGCTATAAAAAAATTCTACTAGGTAGATTTGACGGAGAAGGCAATGGCATCCCACTCCAATACTCTTGCCTAGAAAATCCCATGGATGGAGGTGCCTGGAAGGCTTCAGTCCATGGGGTTGCTGAGGGTCGGACACGACTGAGTGACTTTGATTTCACTTTTCACTTTCATGCATTGGAGAAGGAAATGGCAACCCACTCCAGTGTTATTGCCTGGAGAATCCCAGGGACGGGGGAGCCTGGTGGGCTGCCGTCTATGGGGTCACACAGAGTTGGACACGACTGAAGTGACTTAGCAGCAGCAGCAGCAGGTAGATTTGAAGATCTAATTGGCTTTACTCAATGATTTATGAATTGGGCAGATCTCATCTAGCATCTGGAGGTATGCTCCCAGGGTCTGTACAAAATGGACGGTTTTTATAGGACAAGATAACTATTATGAAAAAAAATGTCATATTTAGTGAAATAACTCAGAGAAAGGCAGATAGCACGTGTCATTTCTGTGTGTGTGCTAAGTAGCTTCAGCTGTGTCCGACTCTTTGTGACCCCGTGGACTGTAGCCCGCCAGGCTCCTCTGTCTGTGGGATTCCCCAGGCCAGAAGGCTGAAGTGGGTTGCTCTTTTATTCTTCAGGAGCTCTTCCCGACCAGGAAGTGAATTTGCGTCTCCTGTGTCTCCTGCATTGGCAGACGGGTTCTATATCATTTATATGTGGAATCTAAAGACGATACAAAAGAGTCTATATATAAGGCAGAAATAGGCTCACAGACACAGAAAGCAAACTTGTGGTTACCGAAGGGCCAAATGAGGAGTGTGGGGTTCACCGAAGCAGACTACTCTGCAGAAAACAGATGAGCAGAGGGATTTAGCACATGGCGCTGTGATCTTGTAATGACTTATAACGGAATACAATAAAAAGAGACTGAATCACCTTGCTGTACACCTGAAACCAACGTAGTATTGTAAATCAAGGACACTTCACTGAAAGAAAAGAATAAGTATCAAAAAGATCACGTTTCTGGAGCAGGGTGGAGCTGCAGGAAAGTCAGGTGTTAGGCGCAGGCTTGGGACCGCGCGGTCTGGCACAGGCGTGCGGTTCCGGGCCGTGCTTTCCTCTCTAGCGCAGTGTTTCACTTTGTGGCCGTACTTTTGTCCGTATAACCTGTCGTCTAGAGATTGCTGCAGGTTCTTGAGCGAGGACGCCTTGATAAACTCCTTAACCGAGTCTCACGCTTTCTCGCTTTCGTTGCAGCACGCTCTTGACGCCGACAACGTGGGAGTGAGCCCGGTAGGAAACTCTTCCAACAACAGCAGTCACTGGGACCTTGGAAGTGCCTTTTTCTTTGCTGGAACGGTCATCACCACCATAGGTACCCAAGTGTTTGCAAGTATCCTTCCCCCGGCAGGCCCTCCTGAACAATGGCACTAAATCAACAGCTCGTCCGCGTAGAATCCCTGACTGCTGGGGGTTCAGAGGAGGCTTCCCAAACACCGTCATATTATCGCAGTACTTGTGTGGCGGCTTTCAATAAAAGGCAAAGTAGAATGAACTGTTTCAGTTTTCAAAATGAAAGTCTAGGGGATCTTTCGTTTAAATGGACCTCACGGGAAGGTTAAAGTGAAAAAAAATCAATCTCTGAATTGGTCAGTCGAACTCAGATTGCTCAGCTGAGTTGAAACTCCTTTTTTAAAAGTGTACTTATTAAAGTTATTCATGAAGGAACCAAACTGTACTACAGAGTTTGTAGTGAAAAACAGCAGACTCTGCCCTTCTCTCTTTTTTTAACCTCCCCTGGGTACCTTGCTTTCATCTCTTTTGTTTGATTATTTTGATATTCATCTCCGTGTCTTTAAGTATCACGTTTGTGCTGCACTTCCCAGATTTTATTTTAGTGATGATTTCTTGGCTTCCCACTGAGGAAGATGAGGACTTAGTTCCCTTTCTTCATCCCTGCCCACTGTAGAAAGGCTCTCTTCCCGTCCTCCTTCCTTCCCTGTGGTTTAATTAGATCAAAAGTGAATGTTTGCGTTACTTTGCTGGGTAAATGCTCTTCACAGCTGATCATAAGGTGAGCTCTGATTACTTACTTCCTGCAGCAGGAAGTAAGTAATTATTCTCATTGTATTTCTCTGTCTTTTATCTGATTCTCGGGGAGTCTTGTATTTTTGTCCTAAATGGTTTGTCATAGGGATTAACTTTATAATCGCATATAATAGCCTTAGGGTTCAAATCTTTAAGCAGTATTCATTAGCCCTCTATTATGGGTGATGACATCTCTTTCTCCACCACACCGTTTTAGTTGAGGCCATCCTATCAGTGTTTACTTTTACATGATTAAATATGCTTAAGCTGGTGTCAGACGACTTGCCGACTTTAAATAATAACTCTTGGCTCTCAGCGGTCATATATAATTCAGTCAGGAACCTTACTCAGCATCTCGACTCCTTTTCCTCTTCGCTGTCATCACTGCTCCCGGTGCCATTCTGTGACATCAGGGCGTGTCTTCTCATCTGTTCTGCTGCCTGGGCACTCCCGCTTGCCTTGGTCGTAGTTCTACGGTTAAACATCATCCGTGCTCATCTCTAGCCGTGGTGCACACCATGGTTCTGCCATTGCTTTTGCCGATCTTCACTTGCTTGGCTGAAACTTAAAAGCGGCTCCTGGGAGCAATATTCCCTGGGTGTCTGTATTGCCGGATGGTAGCCCTACCCTTGAAGGGCAGTTTGGCTGGAAATGAAATCACATTGTTTTTTAAGGATCTTGTTGGATCCTTAAAGGATCTGCACCTAAGGATCACCTTTGGATCTGCACCTAAGGATCTGTTTCCCCCTCTGCTTATGTAGTGGTGGAGAAACCTAATGCCAGGCAATTTCCCCCCTTTTATCAGTATAAGTGACTTGATCTTTTTGCTCAGCTACTCAAAAGATGATTATTTCTTTATCATTCGTCTGATAAAGCTACTAGGTTTTGTCCCTTTTATTTCAGGAAAGCTGTCTTGATTGTCATTTTGAAACATTTTTTCGGCTGTATGGTTTTGGTTCTGTTCTTTAGGGATTCCAATTATGCATCTATTATTCCTTCTTTCCGTGTCTTCTGTACTAGTATTTCCCCTCCATTCCTTTTTAACCCTTAAAATTGGCTTTCAATTTCTTTTTTTTTAAATTTTAAATTATTTATTTTAATTGGAGGCTAATTACTTTACAATATTGTGATTTTTTTGCCATTTATCGACATGAATCAGCCATGGGTGCACCCCCTCCACCTCCCTCCCCACCCCCTCAGGACGACCCCCTCAGGGTCATCCCAGTGCACCTGCTTTGAGTGCCCAGCTTCATGCATGGAACTTGCACTGGTCATCTATTTCACATATGATAATATACGTGTTTCAATGCTATTCTCTCAAATCATCCCACCCTTGGCTTCTCCCACAGAGTCCAATAGACTGTTCTATACATCCATGTCTCCTTCGCTGTCCTGCCTATAGGGTTATTGTCTTTCTAAATTCCATCTATATGTGTTAATATACTGTATTGTATGTTATACAATATAATATATTATATTGTTTTCCTTTATGACTTACTTGCACTTTGTATAATAGGCTCCAGTTTCATCCATCTCATTAGAACTGACTCAAATGCATTCTTTTTAATTGCTGAGTAATATTCCATCATGTATATGTACCACAACCGCCTTATCCATTCATCTGCTGATGGACATCTAGGTTGCTTCCGTGTCCTGGCTATTGTAAACAGGCGATGAACATTGGGGTACACATGTCTCTTTCAATTCTGGTTTCCTCAGTGTGTATGCCCAGCAGTGGGATTGCTGGGTCGTATGGCAGTTCTATTTGCAGTTTTTTAAGGAATCTCCACACTGTTCTCCATAGTGGCTGTACTAGTTTGCATTCCCACCAACAGTGTAAGAGGGTTCCCTTTTTTCCACACCCTCTCCAGCATTTATTGCTTGTAGACTTTGGGATCGCAGCCATTCTGACCAGTGTGAGATGGTACCTCATTGTGGTTTTGATTTGCATTTCTCTGATAATGAGTGATGTTGAACATCTTTTCGTGTGTTTGTTAGCCATCTGCATGTCTTCTTTGGAGAAATGTCCATTTAGTTCCTTGGCCCACTTTTTGATTGGGTCATTTATTTTTTTGGAATTGAACTGCATGTATATTTTGGAGACTAATTTTTTGTCAGTTGTTTCATTTGCTATTATTTTCTCCCATTCTGAAGGCTGCCTTTTCACCTTGCTTATAGTGTCCTTCATTGTGCAAAAGGTTTTGAGTTTAATTAGGTCCCCTTTGTTCACTTTTTATTTCCATTACTCTGGGAGGTGGGTCATATCACTTGCTTGACTTCATCCTCTCTTTGTTTTGCGTGTGAGTGTTTTCACAGTGCTTACCTCCTCCATGCGCGTCTTCCAATTTTACTTTCATCACTGTAATCATCAGGGGACTCTTTTCTTTGCTGTTTTCTCCCTGAATTCCATTAGCTTAGCTCACATCTCATCTACACTTGTTGCCTCGTCATCTTCTCCCTGACTTCTTGCATCTGTGTGGTTTCTCTGTGATGATTCTGAGAGGCGATTACTTCATGGATGTTTACAGTTTTGTTTGGTTGGGGCAGCAGCTTTCTGCTGAGTGTTTTTCATTCACTGGTAAGTTTTGTTGCTCTTTCACTTTTTTTTTTTTTTAATGGAAGCTTTATCTTCATGCCAAGCCACTTTCTTTTGATGCCAAACACACTGGATACCCCTGGACTAGCTCTCTGCTGAACTTTTCTGGGGGCTGGAAGAGGAGAGCAGGGAGAAGCAGGTAACCTTTCTGGCCGCACATGCCAAGATGCCCCTCTTTCCTGCTAGTGAGGTGGAGCACCTCCTGCAGACCCGGCCCACCTGTGTTCCCCTCTGCATAGCGCTGCCTCTTCTGTTTTTTCTGGACCAGGTCAAGCTCAGGAAGGCTTCTGTGGCTCTTCCTGTTCACACTGTATTTCACATTTGGTGCAAACAGGGATGTATCTTTTGAAGTTCAAGCCCACTTTCATAATTGGATTTTTACTGACACTTTCTGAGATTTGCCACCAATGGGCCCTTTAATTATTCTCTGTGCTTCTCTCTATTTTTTCCCATGTTGCCTCTGCAATCTCAGCTTCTTTGGGTAACCCTAACATATATGGTGGAATCTGTAGATTGCATCCCTCTCCCAGCTCTGCTGAAAAAGAGTTTGAGAGTTATTTGCCCTTGTTTAGTAGTGAAGTCACATTGTAATAAAAATTCTCATTCAGAAGAATGGGAGACACACAGCCATCACCAGTTCATAGCAGTGATGGCCAAACAGAGGGAGACTCTTCCGTACTCAGTGGGAGGATTCCTGCATTAACATTCGTTTATATTCTGTGGGAGGAAATGTCTCTCATAGTTCAAACCTCTCAAATCTCATAACTCTCCGAGGCCTTCGGTAAGGTTTCCCTCCTGCTTGTCACAGCCACGCATTGGCAGGGTGTTGGAGGGCGTGCCTTTTTGGGGGGAGCGCATCTTTGGTGCTTGTCTTCCTGTTGGTGCAAGTTTCAGAAGCTCCGGGTTGTTCTAGAGGCACGGGTTTTTGTCTATGGTTATAGACCTCATCTTCAGAACCTGTATGATTTTTACCTTGTTGCATTCAAGAAAGTTATATGCAATAAGGAAACTTGGAGTGAGAGAGAATTGTCATTCCTTTTTAGAAAGTCTCGTAATATAATTTCTGGCATACTAGGCTTGCACTTACAAATCTGCAAGTGTATTAAGATCAACTATTCCAAGTAGCAGAGGTATAAATTATGCCAGGAAGTCTGGGGCCTAGAAGCCTTTCAGACACTCCAGACCGGATTAGATCATATTTGTCCTCAATCCCATAGCATCCAACAAAGGATGCGGGATGACATGGCACCATCTGCTGTAAGGGCAAAAAGTGCCACCCAGCTCAGCACCCCCCGAGGGCATCGCTGTAGCAGACCAGAGAAGACCAGCGTCAGGTTCAACTGTGTGCAGCGGTCTGGATATTAAGATGGGGAAAGGTGTCATGTGTCGCTGGGGGATTTACAGTGAAGTCAGAAGGAGAAAGACAAATACCACAGGATATCACTTACACATGGAATCAGATATATGGCACAAATGAACCTACAAAACAGAAACAGGCTCACACAGAGAAAAGACTCGTGGTTGCCAAGGGGGGAGGGGATAGGGGAGGGAGTTTGGGGTTAGTAGATATGAGCTATTATATATAGAATGGGTGAGCAACAGGTCCTGTATAGCACAGAGAGCTCTATTCAATATCCTCTGGTAAACCATAATGGAAAAGAATATAAAAAAATGTGTGTATATGTATGTATGTATAACTGAATCACTTGGCTGTACAGCAGAAATTAACACTTCATAAGTAACTATAGCAAAAGCAAAGCAAAGTGAAGTCGCTCAGTCGTGTCCGACTCTTTGTGACCCCATGGACTGTAGCCTACCAGGCTCCTCCGTCCATGGGATTTTCCAGGCAATAGTCCTGGAGTGGGGTGCCATTTGCTTCTCCAGGGGATCTCCCCAACCCAGGGATCGAACCCAGGTCTCCCACATTGTAGGCAGACATTTTTACCATCTGAGCCACCAGGGGAGACTCCTAAGCAACTATACAATTAAAATTAAATTAGAACCATAAAAAAGAAAGAAATTCAGTAACGCGCATGCGCATGGCCACAGTCCTGAGTTCAGAGATGGACAGGCTTCCTGGATTAGGCCAGTAAGCGAGTGGATTCCTGCTGGGGCTTTTGCGTGAGTTTTGGAGGAAATGGCTTCTTTTACTTACTGGAGGTAAATCGAGAAAAAGGTAAGTCCAGGGCCCTGCTGTCCATTTCCTTCCCTTGAGGGGTTTTTCTGCCTAGAGTTCAGCTGATGGTGAAGAAGGCGAGTGACAGAAGAGGACCGTAAGTGAGGTCCCGCTTGCCCGCTTTGAGCTGGGGCGAAGCCGCCCATAGAGAGTTAACACGTGTTAGACATCCCGCGCTGGGCTCTGCCGTGCTTTGGGTTTTCTCTCACCTAATGAAAAATCCTGACAAATACACACTTATGGCTCAGAGATCACAGAGGGCCACCGAGTGTCCTCGGACCTCAGAGCCCGGCCTGGAACCTGCTGGCCACTGTGGCCGCCGCCTCCCCCTCCCATGGGCTCCTCGCTCCTGGTTTCAAGTCTTAGATGGGCTTCCTATTGGCTAAGCCCCTAGGTTTCCGCGGGCTGGTGTCCTGGCAGCCTGGGATGCTGATGCCTCTATAGCGGGAGGGGGCTGTGTCACACCTGGGCAGAGGACAGGGACCTTCCCCAAATCTGGGGGAAGACGGAGCCTGCACAGGAAGCTACTGCACAACATGCAGGAGACGAAAACAAGAATAAAAGCCAGCCCAAACCCCAAGGCCACGTCAGGGTCACGGCCCAGTGTCCACATGAGGGACTGCGCTCTTTTCTATTCCACGGAAAAAATGCTTTTTTTTCCCTCTCACTCTGTCTTAATTGAAAAATAATGTGTTGTGAGTTGAACACCATTTAGCTGGCTAGATTTTGACTGCAGGGTGGAAAGTTTTAGAAAGTCACACCATTAGAAATTTCTAAAGAAAACAGGAGTACAGTGTTAGAAAGAATAATAAGGTGAGGAGGTGATGTTTTCTCACAATTATTTAGTGGCAAATTCATTCATTACAAGTGGTAGCAAGGCTTATAAGAACACTAAGAGCCTGCTAATTTTTCTTCTTCTTTATGAGACATTTTCCATTATTTAGAACTCAGGCAGTAGGGCAGTTGGAGCTGAGGAGCTTTTTTATTACTTGTGAAATACACACATATTAGCGTGCTTGCTTGAGTTCACACGATGTGCTATGTAATTCTGTAAACATTGTCCCATATTGTTAAGGTTCTTTGGAAAAACATCATCTTTGATGGGTTCTGTTGGATCTACTATCAATCTTGTAATCACATGTTGTTGCAGGCTTAAGTGGTTTTTACTTCTGTGATAGTGTGATATCACAATGAAAATCTTAGTTCTCGAAGGATGATCTTCATCTCTGCTTGTTTTCTTGGCAAGATCCCCCGGGGGATGCTGTGTCAAAGGGCCTGAACCTTTACAAGGCTTGCCAAGTCGCTCTCCAGAAAGACTCTCCTGAGCCATGTGAGGTTATGTGCTATTCAGACACAAAAATTGTGCTCATTGTGTAGAATGTATATACAGAGATCTCAGGAATAATAGTCTTTTCCTGAAAAGCAGTGATACTACTCAGTAACAGAGGTCCCTTTTATCTGAAGATATCAAAGCACTGTTTTTTTTTTTTGGACAAGATTTTCTTGCGCTCAGCTATACAGGAAGATCTACAAATGTGTGGCAAGAGGGGAAGACGTTCCAGCTCTTCTCCAAACCAGGAGTCACGCCCGGAGAAGACTAGACTGCTGTCCTATCTGAGGCCACCTTGCACCCTGTCCCCTTTCTCAGTAACGAATCTCATTTGTTGACTGTGCAGGTGGGTCTCCAGGAAGTACACCTTTCCTTAGCTGGAGGAAGCTGTCTGCAGGTCCTTCCCACAAAACATCATTTGTGGAAGGACAGACAATGATTTGAGTTCTCACCAACAGCTCTAGAATCCAATTAGATTTCCTCTTTGAAGCTTTTTTTTTGGCCTTGCCACTCGGCATTTGGGATCTTATTTCCTTGACCATAGATCGAATCCATGCCCCTTGCAGGGAAAGCACACAGTCCTCACCACTGGACCAGCAGGAAATTCCCCATCTGAGGCATTTTAGGATTAGGTCACTTGACTCGACCTGCATCCTGGAGAGCCCCTCCTCAGGTCCCAGGTGGTAACCAGTAACCCTGTCCCTCTCCTGGAACTCAATTAAGAGTTGTCAGACTTCCCTGATAGTACAGGGGATAAGAATCCGCCTGCCAGTGTGACGGCAGCCATGAAATCAAAAGACGCTTGCTCCTTGGAAGAAAAGTTATGACCAACCCAGAGGGCATTTAAAAAGCAGAGACATTACTTTGCCAACAAAGGTCCGTCTAGTCAAGGCTATGGTTTTTCCAGTAGTCGTGTATGGATATGAGAGTTGGACTATAAAAAAAGCTGAGTGCTGAAGAAATGATGCTTTTAAACTGTGGTGTTGGAGAAGACTCTTGAGAGTCCCTTGGACTGCAAGGAGATCCAACCAGTCCAACCTAAAGGAAATCAGTCCTGAATATTCATTGGAAGGACTGATACTGAAGCTGAAACTCCAATACTTTGGTCACCTGATGGGAAGAACTGACTCATTGGAAAAGACCCTGATGCTGGGAAAGATTGAAGGCGGGAGGAGAAGGGGACGACAGAGGATGAGATGGTTGGATGGCATCACAGACTCAATGGACATGAGTTTGGTTAAAGTCCGGGAGTTGGTGATGGACAGCGAGGCCTGGCGTGCTGCGGTCCGTGGGGTCACAGAGAATCGGACGCAGCTCGGTGACTGAACAGCAGCAGTAGGTGCCAGGAACTGTGCTCCACATACGTTATCTCACTTAGTTTCACATTAACTCTCATTTGCCTCATTTTACTGAGGGGACTGAGACCCAGAGACGTTAAGTAGCTTGTCTAATATCTCAAGGTTAGTAAGCCACAGAGCCCCACTTTATCCACCAGGACCAGCTACATAAGCGCAAAGCCTAGTGTCAAGTGAAAATGCAGGCTCTTGTTAAAAAACAAAAAAATGATTAAGAGCCTCAAAATGACAACAGCGGAGCATTAAACCAAGAGCGAGGCCCTTTTAAGTGGGGAACGGTGCATGACTGCCACACACCCATGGACGCGCAGCCTGGCTTGAGAACATTTGCTCTAACCCAAACCCCAGAGCTGAACAGCACACTGTTCGGCCAAGATTTGACTTCGGCACGTGAATAGCAAACGGGAGGCTTCCGTGTGCGCTGCTCAGGCCCGCGTCCTGGGTAAACACCAGCTTTGTCTTCAGAAAGGGCTCGGGCTCTTTTCTAGCCAGGGGGTGACTGGCGCTGAGCGCTGCCGGCAGGCTTTCTCATTCACAGCAGAGTGTCCTCGCTAGGCTGGTCTCCTCCTGCCAAATGCCATCAGAGGCCAGCTGGTGGAGGATCCCCGGAGCCTTCCGCTTTAGGAAGTCCACTTGTAATGCTCTGGGCTCCGACTGCCTGGCCTGCAGCTTCTCACCCCCCAGCCTTCGCTGCCCCAAGGACCCATACCCCAAGTCCCGTCATGGGCCCCCTGTGCCATCCAGTTGGTCCAGCCTGGGGCACAGGCGTTGTGTTAGTTATCTCGGTGCTGTGGGAGCACGGTGGAGTTTCTGGGGAGAAAATAGGAAGCAGCTCTCTTTTCTCCTGGGACTTAGTTTTGCTGGAGACACAAAGTGATTCCTTCCTGTAGAAAACCCAGGCAAGGTGATAATTGCAGATCCTTACTGAATGCTTACTCTGGGCCTCCTGTTTCACTGTGGATTTAATCTCCAAAGGGTCCTCAGGCTTCACATGTAGCTCTTGAAGCTGTAAGGTAGGTGCTATTAATAGCTCCCTCATTCAGACAAGAAAGTGAGCCAGAAAGGAAAATTGCCCAAGATCTGAGAGTTAGCAAGTGGAAGGATCAGAATAGAATTTTAACTTCCTGAATTCTCAGGCCCCGTGACACCTTACTTCAAAGTTCTATCAAGCCTTCAGGAAGAATGGGCACGGAAGTCTCGAGGGCCCAGTACAAACAGAGGCGAAAATCCAGGAATGTGTTCTTCCTGTTGCCTCAGAGCAAAATTCCAAAAAGTAACTTATGCAATTTTCTTAGGGTAACAGGGTTGAGTATCAAACTAGAGAACAGCCTCTCCATATAGTTCATCAGGCAGGGGACACAGACAGACAGACAGACACAGACAGACAGACAGACACACGCACAAGATACAGCATAATTCAAGAACGGCGATCACTTTACATCCAAAGTAAAGTGAGGGCCTTAAACAGGCTACTCGAGGCTTGAAAGTGAGCCTCTCAGTCGTGTCTGGCTCTTTGCGACCCCGTGGACAATAAGTCCATGGAACTCTCCAGGCCAGAATACTGGAGTGGGTAGCTGTTCCCTTCTCAAGGAGATCTTCCCAACCTGGGAATCGAACCCAGGTCTCCCTCATTGCAGGCGGATTCTTTACCACCTGAGCCACCAGGGAAGCCAAAGAATACTAGAGTGGGTAGCCCATCCCTTCTCCAGGGGGTCTTCCCGACCCAGGAATCGAACTGGGGTCTCCTGCATTGCAGGCAGATTCTTTACCAACTGAGCTATCAGGGAAGCCCTCAGTTCAGTTCAGTCGCTCAGTCGTGTCCGACTCTTTGTGACCCCATGGACTGCAGCATGCCAGGCCTCTCTGTCTGCCCCTAACTCCCGGAGTTTACTCAAACCCATGTCCATTGAGTCGGTGACACCGTCCAACCATCTCATCCTCTGTCGTCCCCTTCTCCTCCTGCCTTCAATCTTTCCCAGCATCAGGGTCTTTTCCAATGAGTCAGTTCTTCACATCAGGTGGCCAGAGTATCCCCTATTCAAGGCTCATTTGCATATTACTTCTTGAGTGCTTGAGAGCTTTGCTCTAACTTTAGTGACCTAGCCTTCAAAACCCAGAAGAAGGAGCCCACTGTAATAAGATCCAGACGACCGCTTACACTTTGCTTTGGAAGCATACGGCCGACTGGTTTCCCCCACGTTTTCCTTGAATCCCTCCAGAACCAGGCTTGGCGATGTTAAGTGAGTCTCAGGATAACCAGGTGAAGGTGGTGGTGTTGGATTGGAGCCTCCTCTTCCTGCTTTGCTCTCAGGCTCTTCAGATGATGGGCACGTCCCCTGAGCACAGTCCTGACCCAAGCGTTGGAGCGGATCCTCTCTAAAGGCTGGTGGAAGGGGAGCAGCACTTGTTAAGGTTAATAAGTTGCCAGGTCTGCAGATTCAAGGCCTCGGTGTGTCTCCCTGTGCCTGCAATGTGCTTCTTTCTGAGATATTCAAACTAAAAGATAATTGGCTTCCTTGACAGTAATCAGGCAATTGGGAGACAGTGAATTTATGGCCAGAGCCATAAACGTTTCCATAAATTACCAGGGTATTTCCAGGTGTCGCCGTAACCCTCCAGGAACTGGAGCTGTATAGGCGCCTTCATTCCTTTTTAACAGAGCTGTGTTAACGTGGATCAGATTATTCTAGAGGGAACTGCTGACAGAATGATTTTCTCCAAGTTCCTGAAAACACCCGAAAAAAGTTGAGAGCCTTTTTTTTTTTTTCACAATTAAATAAAAATCATGGTGAGCCAAAAAAAAAAAAAGCAAGATTAGAAGGCTTGCCTGAACAGTCATTTAAAAAAATAGAAGCTATATAATTTAGATGATTTGTGATAAGAGGTTTGAATGATTCTGACTTGGAAAACTGAACAGGAAAATAACCAGGTGACTCAGCACCCAGGGGCAGGAAGCAAGAGTGAGTCCTCCAGGCCCACGGGAAGCTGAGTGACAGACTGGCCGTCAGCATTATCGTTCCGGTGACGCATTCCCCGCGTGCTAATAACCATGAGCCCAATAACTCACTTGCTGCGTGGGTTAGAGATGGACTCCCCTTCAGCCGCGCTGTGTGAGAGAATGTTGTTAGGTGACTAGCTAGACACTGGTTAGCGTAATGTTGCAGCACTCACTGGCGTACTCCGAGGAACTGAGAGTCTCGCTCTGCATAATGTGCGTTAACGCTATCCGCCTTTTTCTTCCAACACCACTGTCTTCAGTCCTGTCAGAGAGAGTAAGCCAAATATTCACTAGTTACTTACCTAACTGCAGAACTCTCTAGAATGCGGATGTGGGTGTTTCTGAAGCACTGTTTGAAACAACAAGCGAATAGATCTGGCTATTGAGGATTATTTTGCATTTACACATCCATTCCACCACCAAACATTTAGTTTGCACCTGAATCCAAGAATCCTTGGATTCTTGGTGCAAGAAGTGGGTGGGTTGGGGTGGGCAGGACTCAGGTGGCGTGGAGTTCCCAGGGAAGAGAAAGAGAGACCCAGGCAGAGCTCAGCACCCTGGTCCACGTGAGAAGGAGCACTCAGCCTCTCCTCCTCCACTCCTCACTGTTTTCAGGCTTCTCAGGGCAGGGCTGTATGATCCAGGGGTCCTTTCTGAATTCGTCCTAGACACCCATCCTCCTTAACGTGGAACGCCCATCACCCTAAGAAGGCAAGTGCAGGAGACAGCCACAGTCCGACCTGTGGAGCGGATGGCCACAGGACGAGGCTGGATAGGAGAAGCTCTTTCCAAATCTAAAAAAGGAGTGGTAGATCCTCCTCAGGTGCCAAGTGTCCCTAAATCAGACACGCTGAAGATGTCTGATGTTTCTGGAACGGGTGGTACCATTTTCCACCAGAAACGCAATTCTAGATGACCACAGATCTCCTAAAATGTCATCTAATGAAATACATGTCATCTTATCAGATCCCGGAAACCTGGACCCTCTTGATTGTACAGGGAGAGAAAGAAGAGACGCAATGGAACGGTGTTCTCAGTTTTGTAGGGCCTTTAGAATGGAGCTCTCCTAGAACTCCTGAGGTTCAGGGTGGGGATGAAGCAGCCCTCTAGGAGGTCAGGTTCTTTGGTTCCGTGCTCTGATTTCTCTGCCGCTTCACCACTCTCCCTCTCTCTTTTTAATATTTCTCACCAGGGTATGGGAATATTGCTCCGAGCACTGAAGGAGGCAAAATCTTTTGTATTTTATATGCCATCTTTGGAATCCCACTCTTTGGTTTCTTATTGGCTGGAATTGGAGACCAACTTGGAACCATCTTTGGGAAAAGCATTGCAAGAGTGGAGAAGGTCTTTCGAGTGAGTACTGTGTCTCTTTAAACCCTCACCTCTGTGATCCAGTTGGCCTTAGCCTGACAGGGTCCAGAAGAGTTTACCAGGGGTTCACACTGCCGTTCTCACTTTCAATGGGATACTTCAGTGTTGTGGTCATATTTTTTTATTTCGACCCACGGTAGTCACAGGCACAGTTCCTAATTCTTGTCTCTTGTCAGGGAACACAACACAAGAGGGTTAAGTGTGGATTTTCCAACACATATTTTGGAGGCATGTGGCATACGCAGCTTCTTATTAAAGAAGGAAGATGTGTTTTTTAGTGTACTGGCAATAAAGTGGTGCTCAGGCGCTCAGTTGTGCCCGACTCTTTGCGACCCCGTGGACTATAGCCTGCCAGGCTCCTCTGTCCATGGGATTCTCCAGGCAAGAATACTGGAGTGGGTTGCCATTTCCTGCTCCAGGGGATCTTCCTGAACCAGGGATCAGACCCGTGTCTCCTGCGCCTCTTGCACTGGCAGGCAGATTCTTTACCGCTGCGCCGCCTGAGAAGCCTGGCAATACAGTAGAGAATTATAAGCCCATCCGTTCTGTTGTTGGAGCTTCTCCTTTTATTTCCAAGCCCGGCGTCCTAGGCTGATCTGGCTTCTCCGACCTCTCCCAGACGCCTGCAGTTTCCAGACGTTGCTCTGTGTTTTGTGTCTGTCTCCTCACGGCCCCCTCCTCTCTCTTCTCCTGCAGCTGAGTGCTCCCTCAGCAATAGGACACTCACATACTAACTCATACTAAGGTGTTGATGATTGCTATTGCCTTAGTGAGTTTTTCTTTTTGAGGATACTCACCTTGAAACAAGGGACAAAAATAGCGCAAGGGATTTGTTTACTAGAGGTGGCATTCCTGGTATCAGTGACAGGCATGTGGAGTGATTGGACTGGGGTTCCCAATGCCCTTTAGCTCATACCTGATCATATAATTTAACAGAACACTTGTTTTGTTTAGGAGTAAGATCATTTTTGCTCTCTTTCTCATCTCTTTACCTAATTCTCAAGTCTTTCAAACTTCCTTCAGGGAATTATTTCTTATGATGCCTTCATATTTAAAAATGACAATCTGAGCTCTTTATCAGAATCTGGAAATGATGGGCAGAAATAGGTCAGTGATCAGTTCTAAGGCTGCGCTTGTTTTCCCCTCTGAGATAAGAAATCATGACATGAACTTCCCTTTAGAAGAACGTAAGGGAGTGCGCCCCTTGAGCAGTTTCATAAATTCTTACTGAGTTGAGTGGAGGAGCGAGGCACTGGAACTGGCTTGGAGATGTCTTCTGTAAGCGCAGGGACTTTGGATGAGCTGCCTCAGTTTGCATGCTCGCTTGCTAACTCGCTTCAGTCTTGTCTGACTCTTTGCCACCCCATGGACTGCAGCCCACCAGGCTCCTCTGTCCATGGGGATTCTCCAGGCAAGAATACTGGAGTGGATTGCCATGCCCTCCTCCAGGGGATCTTCCAGACCCAGGGATCAAAGTTATGTCTCCTGCACTGCAGGCAGATTCTTTACCACTGAGCCACCGTGGAAGCCCCTGCCTCAGTTTACTCATCTGCAAAATGGGGTGGAATTCGAATTTACTTTGTAAGGTTTTGGTGATGGTGAAATGGAATAATGTATGGAAAAGAGCTTGGCACAGGGCCGGACACAGAGTTCAGTGCCGCTGAGTGTCTGTCTCCTGAAGGGGGCACTTGTTGGCAAGCAGGCCACCTGTTAGCATTTCATGAGTGGCTCGGTGGCATGGGGGTCTTCCTGGAACGTTCCACAACCTTTGGTCTGAGTTGCTGGCTGGCCAGCCAGCCTCATTAGAGTGTGCACCTGGGCTCCGTGGTCACCATGGAAACCATCAGATGCTCTGGTCTTCCTACACCAGACATGGCAACCTTGTTTCCAAGGGCTGTTTTGAACTTCTCAGTCCTGGCCTGTTATCCATGGCCTCATGGCTTCTGAGTTAGGGGAAAATGAATCCGGTGGCTTGAACACTCAGAAGAACAGAATTCAAGTGGAGAAATGTCTGATCTGGTGTTTTTATTTTTATATCGCTTTTCTAGATCTGAGTTTATTTGTGGAAAGGAAAGATCAGACTACAAGCTTTTGAAATTCCCCCTTAGCAAAAATAAAATTTGGAAACTGTATTCTAAATGAGGGAAGAGGTTGCAATCATTTTGACGGCATCTGCTCCTGAATTAGGGGACTTAGTTTCCCTAACGAATTTCTTACTGCAAGTAGAGAGGACGGTTCTCCTTCCCCTTAAAGCTGCATCTCAAATGGATCTTTACTAGGACTCTGGGACAGAGCCTCCAGAATCTCACGTTTCATTTTATGCTGATGGCCTGCTCACTTCCTTGCGGTGCCATCAAAGATGGGGAGTCTTTCGGGAAGGAGCTGGCAGTATAGTACTGGATTGGCAGCACACGATGTATGCCTTTGCAGAACACTGGAAGGTGCTGTGGGCGGGCGTCTGAGTTCCAGGAAGACTGTGAGCACACTTCCTCAGTCCACAGACAAGTGATTCCGCCTCGGTTCGCTTGCTGTGTGCAGCTTTGGTAGAAAGTCTCAAAGCTCTTGGCTATTCGTTTGAACTACATCTAAAAGGCCACTGACTCTCGAAAAGTGGAAGTGCTGGTTGCTCAGTCGTGTCTGACTCTTTGCGATCCCATGGACTGCAACCCGCCAGGCTCCTCGGTCCACGGGATTTCCCAGGCAGGACTACTGGAGCTTGGTAGCCAACTGTTTCTCCAGGGGATCTTCCCTACCCGGGGAGTGAACCTGGGTCTCCTGCACTGCACGTGGATTCTTTGCCATCTGAGCCACCAGGGAAGCCTAGTTTGAGAACTAAAAATTGTATAAAGCAACAAAGCTTGGGGGTGTGAATTTTTGGTTCTCACGAGGGTGATCTATTTATTTTTCACTTCTTGGTGATGTAGCCTTTTCCTTCACCTGGTAGGTGGAAACAGAGGATTTTTAGTGGAGTAAAGGTAAGATATACAATCTAGGTGCCTAGATTCTGAGGTGACATGGTTTGGATTCTTTTATCCCATTCCAGGTCTGAGCCTCATTTTAAAGAACTATTGAGAGTTATTGTATTAATATTATGTAGAAATGCCAAAAGTATTCTTAAATATCCGACTGTTGGGGGTTTTATGGGGTGAATAAATGAAAACTCTTTTTTCCCCCTCTGGAGTTATGAACTAATTGAGAAATAGATACAGAAGTCAGATGGAGATTAAAAGATGCTAATAAGCTCATCAGAGAATGTAGTTTTACCTTTGATGCCAGAAGGACTTACTAACCATTTTCACCCTGATTTAGAAGGATTTCCATGCTCTATTAGTTTTATACTGCTGTGTAACGGATTAGTGGACACTTAGGGCAGCCCTGGTTTATTACATCATTGTTGTGAGGTAAGACATCAGGGCGGGCTTGGCAAAGGTTCTTGATCAGGATATCAAAGGCTAAAAAGTCAGAGTGTTGACCAGGACTGTGTTCTGGATCTGGGGAAGAGTCTGCCTACACACTCATTCGAGTCTTGGCAAAGCATAAGTTCCCTGTGGTTGTGGGGCTGAGACTCCAGTTTCCTTGCTGGTCATAGGGTAGGGGCCAGTCTCACCTCCGAGGTGGCATACATCCCTTGGCACAGGGCCCCTCATCTTCGAAGACAGCATGGACTCCTTCTTCCATCTCAGTGACTTCCCCTCTGCACTCTCCTGTCCGCTGGAGAGAGCACTGTGGATTAAGAGCTCATGTGATTAGATGTGTGTGTGTGTGTGTGTGTGTGTGTGTGTGTTAGCTGCTCAGTTATGTCCTCCTCTTTGTAACCCCACGGACTGTAGCCTGCCAGGCTTCTCTGTCCATGGAATTCTTCAGGCAAGAATACTGGGGTGGGTCGCCATTTCCTTTTCCAGGGACTCTTCCCAACCCAGGGATCGAACCCCGGTTCTTCTGCACTGCAGGCAGATTCTTTGCCATCTGAGCCACCAGAGAAGCCCACAGTTAGATGAGAGGCGAGATATCTCACCTTATCTCTGAAGGTCACCTGTGCCGTGTAAGGTTAGAGTCGCGGGAGTGATCGCTCATCGTGGTCCGGGTTCTGGGGGCCAGGGTGCTGTGTCTTTGGCCATTTTAGAGACCCTGCCCCCCCACCCCATCTTGGTCTTTGGTAGCACAGGCCTCCTTGGTGAGGGCAGGGTCTGCTCTCCTCGCTACACCAGAGAGAGCGAGACAGAGTGCAGTTCCCATGAAGAGAGGTTTCATACAAGAGAGAAAAGGGGCTGGGCCGAGCCGAGGGAACCCGGCCCCTCCTGAAGAGCCCGCCGGGCGAGGGGACCCGGTGCCCCCTGCCAAGCCCACCCACGGAGGGGCATCGGTGCCCCCTGCCCAGCCCACCCGCAGAGGGGCCTCAGTGCCCCCTGCCCAGCCCACCCGCAGAGGGGCCTCAGTGCCCCCTGCCGAGCCCGCCGGGTGAGCCCCTGCCCAGCTGCGCTTGGTGTGAGGAAGCGCAGGAATGTTACTCTGGCTGGCGTTCTTCTATGTGGAATGCGAGGCCAGGAAAATGGGCCTTGCCCCAGTGCCGATTTACAGAGGGTTAAGAATTCGACACAGCTTACATAGGGAGAATCCTGGAGCAAGGTTGCTTCAGGCTTCAGGCATCCTTTCCCAGTAACACGCTAAGGATTCTGGTGCAAGTTCCAGAGGGTGGATTTTTTTCCCCGCATGGAATTCTCTGATACCACCTCGATGTCTTTCAATTCAACTCAAGTCTGGCACTGTCTGCCTGGAATCGGCATCAGGTCGCACAGGCCTGCTCAGCGCATTAGATGGAGCAAGTCCAGCTTGTTTCCGCGCTTCTGATGTGTGGAGGTTCATGAATCAGAGGTTCCCCCCAACCCCTTCCTTCCTTGGGTTCAGAAAGTTTGTTAAAGTGGCTCAGAGAACTCAGGAGGCCAGCTTACTCACTGGACTACTGCTTTATCACCAGGAGTATTTAAGGGTGTGGATCAAAAGTGAGACACAGAGCTACACAGTGCAAGGTCCAAAAGCAGTGGAGCTTCCCCAGGGGATCTGGGGCCTGGCCTGGTGGCATGTGGAGTGGTCTGGTTTACCAACCTGGAAGCCTTCTGTATCTCCTCCATTTTGAATTTTATGGCGGTTTCATCTCATGGGTGTGATTGATTGAGTCGTGGGCCATTGGTGATTGATTCAATTTCCAGCCCCTCTCCCAGCCCCACTGGAAATTAGGGGTTTGGGGTACAGTGAGGGTGTGGCTGAAAGCTCGGCCCTCTGTTCCTGGTTGGTTTCTGGTTTCCCTGGTAACCAACTCCCATCCTTAGATGACCCCAAAGCCACTTCATTAACATGACAGAAGCAGCTTTGTGGCTCTTGGGAAATTCCAGGGGTGTTAGGAGCCCCGTGCCAGGAAAGTGAAAGTGAAGTCGTTCAGTCGTGCCGACTCTTTGCGACCCCATAGACTGTGGCCTGCCGGGCTCCTCCGTCCGTCCATGGGATTTTCCAGGCAAGAGTACTGGAGTGGGTTGCCGTTTCCTTCTCCAGGGGGATCTTCCTGACCCAGGGATCAAACCTGGGCCTCCCGCATTGTAGGCAGGTGCTTTTACCGTCTGAGCCACCAGGGATGTCCATAAGACCGTGAACAAATACATCTTTCTATTCTGAGTCCCAATAGTACACACATATACCCAGGCTTGCTCTCTTTCTACTCAGTTTCCTTGGCACATCGGCTTTTCATCCACAGACTTATTACCACGTGGCTTGCAAGATGGCTGCCTCAGGCCCAGAGAGCATGTTTTCACTCAATCACATTAAAAAATTTATTTTTTGAGGTATAGTCGATATTGTAGTTGTTTTGCCGCTGAGTTGTGTCTGACTCTTGCGACCCCATGGACTGTAGCCCGCCAGGTTCCTCCGTCCGTGGGGTTTTCCAGGCAAGAATACTGGAGTGGGTTGTCATTTCCCTCTCCAGGGGATCTTCCTGACCCAGGGATCGAATCCATGTCTCCTGCTTTGCAGGCAGATTTTTTACCACTGAGCCACCCGGGAAGCCCCTTGACTCTGTCAGAGGAGGTTAGTTTACGTACGATGGTCACAAACACCAGCAGCCTACTCTCACCCGCTCCAAGGCTGCCGCCGCCCGGGCGTTTCTCCAGACGTGAGGGCTTTTTAGGGGAACAGAGAGGACGTTGCTCTTCAGAGCTTTGGCCTCCAGTCCCAGCCCTGCTCCACCCAGTGGAAGAGGGCCTGGAATGCACTGCTTGGTCTCCAGGAAGGTGGGGGGGAGGGGGGTAAACTGATGAGTCATGTCATGTGCAGATTCCCTCGGACTACCTGTTGGCTCCACAGGATGACAGGCATCCCTGGGATTTAGATGCAGGTGGCCTACGACTTGCTCTTTGGGGACCACGTCTCTAGTGATGCTCATATTGCATCCAACAAAGATGGAGCCCATGATTTGTTAAGGGACTTGCCTAAAACCACAAAGAGTTGAGTGAGTGAGCTTGGACTTGGGACGATTTGTAAATATTTATATAACATAAGGAAAGCCTGGCAGTTCAGCGGTAAAGAATCCGCCTGCGAATGCAGGAGACATGAGTGCCATCCCTGGGTTGGAAAGATCCCCTGGAGAAGGAAATGGCAACCCACTCTAGTATTCTTGCTTGGAGAATCCCACGGACAGAGGAGCCTGGCGGGCTACAGTCCATGGAGTTGCAAAAGAGTCGAGACTTAGCAACTCAGCAACAACATATAGAGTAAAAGTAATTCTTCCTAGGTTTCCAGCAGGAAATCTGAGCAGTTAGCAAGGAAGGATAATTACTTGGGATTGAGCAGGGCTGACCTTGGTTCCAAAGGAGCTTTTGGAAGTGGGCACCCTCTCCCTTCCCAGTTGTGGGCTGGCTCTTGCTGGGCTGGGCTGACTGTCACTGGATAGGACGCTGTAGGAAACTTGGTCAGATTTTGGACTGGATCTCATTTTCTTGCTCTGAGTTGGACTTTGGCCTCTGGTAAAGAGCAGCTGCCTCTTCATCTGGCGGATCCACAGGCTTTCCGATAGCGCCTCTAAAACCAAGGGACACTTTTCTTCTTTGGCCTTTCCCTCCCAAGGAAACAGCAGAAATGTTTATTTGCCTTTGGAACCAAAGGAGCTTGGCTGTAGCTGACAAATAACGTTACCCTAGGCTTATCAATGCGATGATCACTTGGGGACTTTCTCAGAGGTTAAAGCGTCTGCCTGCAATGCGGGAGACCTGGGTTTGATCCCCGGGTTGGGAAGATCCCCTGCAGAAGGAAATGGCAACCCACTCCAGTATTCTTGCCTGGAGAATCCCATGGATGGAGGAGCCTGGTGGGCTACAGTCTACCGGGTCGCACAGAGTCAGACACGACTGAGCGGGACTTTAGAACCCGCCAAATGCTTAAGACAGGGTGATGACAGTCTCAGGGGGGCAGTGGTGTTCAATACGTGGGCGAATTAGTCGCTTTGGGTTGGAGAAAGGGGCTGGTGGTGAAAGCCAGGGGCTCCAGAGGCCTCTGCCGCGTGCCTGGAATGAATCAAGGAAGGGTTTTGAAGAGCGCCTTCAGCAGGAGGGCTTCTGTTTCTCACTGGGTGTCTTTGAGCTAGTCCCCACAGCAGTGGGGTGAGCAAAATAATTATTATTTCAAGAAGATAAAAGTTCTTGCTTTGGGAACTGCATGTTATTCTCAGCTCTGTGGCTTCAACTGTGATTTCCAGCTCTTAGCATTACTGGTGACGGTCACTGGGGTACTAGTCATGCGCACCAGCATCTTGCCTCAATAGTCAGGGAGCGGGGGAGGGCCAGATGGTGGGCTGAGAGTGCCTGTCGGTGTGCGGGTGTTTGTGTGTGTGAACGTGTGTCTGTCCGCCTCGGTGACATGCCTGTGCCAGTGCATGCGTGTGCATGGTGTAGTCCTGGGAAATAACCCAGTGGGACTGATGTTGCATGCATGCCACGCTCTGCTGTGCTTAGTCGCTCAGTTGTGTCCGACTCCTTGCGACCCCGTGGACTGCAGCCCGCCAGGCTCCTCTGTCCATGGGATTCTCCAGGCGAGAGTACTGGACTGAGTTGCCATTCCCTCCTCCAGGAGATCTTCCCAACTTAGGGAAGGTCTTCCACATTGCAGGCAGAGTCTTCACCGTCTGAGCCACCTGTTACATGGATTTTGATCAGAGAGAAGACCCTGGTTTTAATGTGAACAGTTTGCTTTCTTACTTTTCCTCAGGAGCTGGAAGGGGATGGGAGCTAAATGTTTTCTGAGATTTGTTTATTTACTTATGGCTGCCCTAGGTCTTCGTTGCTGCCTTTCTCTAGCTATGGCGGGCGGGGCTGCTCTCAGCTGCAGTGCCTGGGCTTCCCATTGCGGTGGCTTCTCCTGCTGCAGACCAGGGGCTCCAGAGCGTGTGTGGCTCACGGGCTTAGTTGCTCTGTGGCATGTGGGATCTTTCTGGACTTGGGATCAAACCAGTGTCTCCTGCATTGACAGGTGGACTCTTTACCCACCGGGGAAACGCTGATAACTGTTTTTAAATGCAGAGAAGGCATATATTTTTAAAGCTTTCTGGATTAGGTCCAGAACAGCTGAAATCATTTAAGAATATTGTCCCTAATGTTCACTTGGCACAAACTATATAAGTGACACCCATCAAACAGACTACACAGCATCTCTTAATGACAGCTGTGACACAGTTTGTCCATGATGAAAGAAAGTGAAAGTTGCTCAGTTGGGTCCGACTCTTTGCAACCCCATGGACTGTACAGTCTATGGAATTCTCCAGGCCAGAATACTGGAGTGGGTACCCATTCCCTGCTCCAGGGGATCTTCCCAATCCAGGGATTGAACCCAGGTCTCCCGCACTGCAGGCAGATACTCTACCGGCTGAGCCGCCAGGGAAGCCCTTGTCCATGATGGTCGGATGGTCCTTCTCTTCTGCCTTCCTCTGACGCAGGCTTGCCCAGCCTCCGCTCTGCGGACATCTGGGCTGGAGATTGTCTTGAGACCTGTCCTGCGCATTGTGGGCTGTTTAGCAGCTTCCCTGGCCTCACTAGATGCCAGTATCCTCAGTGTCTCCCGTGTGAGAGCCAATAATGTATCCAGACATTGTTAAATGTCTCCTCGAGGGCAAAACTGTCCCAGTTAGGAAGCTTGACTCTGCTGGATTTAAGGGATCAATTGTGCCACAGGTCCCAAGGGGCATGTCCTGTCCCCTGGCTGAATCTTCCTCACAAGCTCTTCAGGGCCAGTGCTGTTGCCACTCAGAATTCTCTTCTCTCCAATGGGTCCTTAAAGAGGGCTTTAGAAACTGTATACTCTGCAAATGAGATTGTTGTCTGTGTGCTGAGTCATGTCTGACTCTTTGAGACTCCAAGTGCTGTCGCCGCCAGGCTCCCCTGTCCATGGGATTCTCCAGGCAAGAATACTGGAGTGGGTTGCCAGGCCCTCCTCCAGGGGATCTTCTTGACCCAGGGATTGAACCCAGGTCTCCTGCTTGGCAGGTGGGCTCTTTCCCACTGGCACCACCTGGGAAGCCCAGGAATAAGATCATTCTAGCTAATAAGGGAACATGCCTGGAGGCTTGATTCTGATGATATACCCAAAGATAGTTGGCTCCACTATTCTTCAGCAGCAGACCATCTCAGCTCTGTCTCTAGCCAGCCCACCGGGGATTAATCTAATGTATGATTTCTCCTCTTCCTTGTCAATCTTTTATAGCTAGCCAGTGTCCCTGTTGCCATCTGAGATGAATATTTTAATGGCCCTTAAGATGCATCTTCCCAGTTTCCGAAAACAGCAAGACTGTCAAATTGCCTAAAATATAACTACTTAAAATACTGCCTGGATAATGTTTACCTTTAAACATTTTTAAGGTAGCTTTAACAGAGTCTCTTTTTGGCTTTCTGGCAAACTTTGATCACAGGAAGCTCCTGGGAATCTGATGCTACTTTGGGATGGGCATCCACTCGCAAACTTCTGAATGCGGGGATCTTTGTAGGGAGACTTGTCATTTGTCCAGTGGGATTTGGCTGAGGCAGGCTGAGTACTGTGGGACTCGGTATGGAAGTCTGGAAATAAGGTGCGCGTGTGTTTTGAGGATTGACTGTATGCTGGACGCTGGGTTGTGGGCTTTACCTAGAGTATGCTCTCAAGGTCTCAGAGTAAGCTCTATGGTTTCTCCACTAGTCATGTATGGATGTCAGAGTTGGACCATAAGGAAAGCTGAGCCCTGAAGAATTGATGCTGTTGAACTGTGGTGTTGGAGAAGACTCTTGAGAGTCCTTTGGACTGCAAGGATATCAAACTAGTCAATCCTAAAGGAAATCAGTCCTGAATATTCATTGGAAGGATAGATGCTGAAGCTCCAATACTTTGGCCACCTGATGCAAAGAACTGACTCACTGGAAAAGACCCTGATGCTGGGAAAGATTGAAGGCAGGAGGAGAAGGGGACGACAGAGGATGAGATGGTTGGGTGGCATCGCTGACGTGATGGACATGAGTTTGAGCAGGCTCCAGGAGTTGGTGATGGACAGGGAATTCTGGCGTGCTGCAGTCCATGGGGTTGCAAAGAGTCAGACATGAGTGAGTGACTGAACTGAACTGAAGCTCTCCAGGGACCATTCTTACCTTCTTAATTGTGAGATTGGAAAGCTTGAACTGGTTCTGTGAGCTCTCCAGGATCACTCAATCTGTAAGTGACAACAGAAATTCCAAACCAAATCTCCCATCCCAATGAGCATGCGTAGACCTCGCTTTCCCAC
Source organism: Cephalophus harveyi (assembly GCA_006410635.1). Taxonomy (NCBI): domain Eukaryota; kingdom Metazoa; phylum Chordata; class Mammalia; order Artiodactyla; family Bovidae; genus Cephalophus; species Cephalophus harveyi. The sequence goes on along the minus strand of SJYT01013452.1, from coordinate 143,855 downwards.
CATCCTTCCTTCCCTCTTTCTCTTGTAAGGCAGGGATAGTGTCTGATGGTTCAGAAGAGTCTTTCAGGAAAGCTTTAGTAAGACCTGGGGACAGACAAAGATGGCTAGTTGAGAAAAAAACCTGATATTGGCCCTGTCTCTATCTGCAATCAAAGGGTCTTGGTCTCCAGCTTTATCTCATCTGTGGGCACTTTGAATTGGCCTGTTGCCTCAGATCCTTCTCTCTGCACCGGCTCTAGCTCCCGAATCTGGCTCTGTATTGCCAGACATCTCTTGCTTGGTGTTCTCTTCTCCTGCAGGTTAATCTAGGGCTGAAACCCCCTTGCTCGTGTCTGCTGTGTGATTAATGTGAAGGTGAACTTGTAGAAGAGGGCCTTGTACTGTCCTGGCGGCTGACTGGTCTGGGCCCACCTCTGCGAGTGGAGATGCCAGGCAGACTGCGTTCTCCACTCTTCCATTCATTTCTGTCCTGTGTGCAACTCACTCGATGTTGACAGTAACAGGAACACCCAGCTCTAAGCCCAGCTTCTTGGCAGATGGTCTTGTCTTCCTAAGGCAACTCTCCTTTTTCTGGATTCATCAGATTGCCTCAGTGGTTTCGAGAAGCTGGGGTTTGAGGGCATTAATGTCAAGATTTCAATTCCCACTGAGGATTTTACTCAGTCTTAAACTCATGGAAGGGCTTCCCTGATGGCTCAGTGGTAAAGAATCTGCCTGCAAATGCAGGAGACGCAGGAAACATGGATTCGATCCCTGGCTTGGGAAAGCTCCCTTGAGAGGAAAATGGCAACCCACTCCATTATTCTTGCCTGGAGAATCCCATGGACAAAGGAGCCTGGTGGGCTACAGTCCAGTGACTAAATAACAAGGACAAACTCCAGGAAAGTGGTGGAAGAAGCTCTTCCTAAACCACTCTCCAATCGAGGAAAGTCTCTGGAATGTTTGTATGGGTATTCCTTACCTGCTGGGTCACGCCCATGAAAGAGATGGTTGCTTCCTAGAATCCCAGGGAATTGGGGAAGAAAACATTATATTCTTTGTTTATTTTCTTGGCCAAGTCACGCAGCATGTGGGATCCTAGTTCCTCAACCAAGCATCGAACCTGGGCCCCCTGCATTGGATGCGTGGAGTCTTAACCTCTGGGCCACCAGGAAAGTCCCACAAAAACATTTTATATTTTTGCATTTTGAAAGTACTGACAGTCCAGTAGTGCCTTAGTGTGTATGGTAACTGGTTTTTAAAACTTCCAGGCACTTCTGAGTTATGAATTTAATCCAAGAATTTTATTAGTACTCATAGTTTTATTAGTATCATAAAAGCAGCCTAATAGGTGGATGATTTCCCATGTTCACCCTTCATCACCAATTTTCACAGGATGGTTTGGGTCTTTGGAGGACACTCATATAATAGAATAATAATCCTTTAACCTTTTATAGAATTCTCCTCTTTTTTAATATTACATTTATCAATATTAAAAAAACCCATCTTTTTTCTTTTACACTTAGCCTCGTGCTAATTCTATGAACCAAGCAAGTAATACAACACTCTAGAATAGCCTCTGACAAGTTGTTGTTCAGTCACCAAGTCATGCCTGACTCTTTGAAACCCCGTGGACTGCAGCACGCCAGGCTTCTCTGTCCCTCACTACCTCCCGGAGTTTGCCCAAGTTCATGTCCATTGAGTCGGTGATGCCATCCAACCATCTCATCCTCTGTTGCCCTCTTCTCCTTCTGCCTTCAGTCTTTCACAGCCTCAGGGTCTCTGACAAATTAGGCTCCTAACAATCGAGGGGTGCCATGGCTGACCCGAGTCTGCGCTGTGCAGAGCAGGGCGTGTGGTCTGTGACTGGTGTGTCAGTAGTCACTGATAAATTCCAAGCCACTTCTGCACTTCTTGTTTCAGGAGAGGGAGCGTGTTTAGGATACGTCAGTACTGAGAGGTGTGCCAGTTCCCTTGCGGGTGACAGCTGGCTAGCTATGGTATGGTCGCCCTGCTGAGCAGGCTCTGATAGCTTCAGTAAGAAAGGGCTGCCTGAATTGATGGAGCCCAGGCAATGTACGTTCTTGTTAGAGGAAGTACAGTTTATTTCGGGGGAGAAAATAATTTGAATTTTGTTGATATTTTCTGAGAAGAGCTGCACTCATGCATCGTAGCATTTTGACTTAATGATTTTGTGCTGTATCTTGAAAGTTTACTGCTGAGTTTAGTCTCTTCTTAAGACAGAGCTGTGGTTCTCACCCTGTGGATGCGGTTCCCTGAATCTTTCCTTGCATCAAGCATTGTTGGTAGACAGAATAATGCTGTGCACAGTTGCTCAGTCATGTTCAACTCTTTGAGAATCCATGGGCTGTAGCCCACCAGGCTCCTCTGTCCATGGAGACTCTCCAGGCAAGAATGCTGGAGTGGGTTGCCATGCCCTTCTCCAGGGGATTTTCCCAAGCCAGGGATCGAACCCAGGTCTCCAGCATTGCAGGCGGATTCTTTACCAGCTGAGCTACCAGGGAAGCCCAAGAATACTGGAGTGGGCAGCCTATCCCTTCTCCAGGGGATCTTCCTGACCCAAGGACTGAGCCCTGGTCTCCTGCTTAGCAGGCAGATTCTTAACCATCACCAGGAAATCAGGTAATCATCAGTAATCCACTTAAGTTCATTTAAAAATATGATTCCTGGATTCACAGTTCCTTTTTTTTCTTTATATGGTTTCATAATCAGTGGCACCTCAGTTCAGTTCACTCCAGTCACTCATTTGTGTCCAACTCTTTGTGACCCCATGAATCACAGCATGCCAGGCCTCCCTGTCCATCACCAACTCCTGGAGTTCACTCAGACTCGCGTCCATCGAGTTGGCAATGCCATCCAGCCATCTCATCAGTGGCACCTAATGTCCTATTAATGTGTGGGAACTGAGGATATATATATTTTTAATGTTTACGGATTTCCATCATCAGAAAAGCTGACTATAAAAGTAGAGAGCAAGCCTGTCTTTTCAGATCAGCACATTTTTTGTCCTGGCCATAGTCACTGTTTCAGAGAAGGTCTTTTTTCATTTAAGGTGACCCCAAGAGTATGTTGGATTCTTTAGAGCCTCCTTCAACTTTTTTTTATGCCTGTTTTGTTCTGGTGTGGTAAAATACACATAACATAAAATTTACCATTTTAACCATTTTTAAAAATTAATTAAAAAAAGTCTATTGGCCACAGCACACGACATTAGGGGGATCCTAGTTCCCCGACCAGGGATTGCGCCCGTGCCCCGTGCTGGGGAAGCTGAGCCGTGACTGCTGGCCGCAGTGGAAGTCCCGCACTCCACCCGTCTCTAATGGGCGCTGCAGCGGCGTTAGTGCATCGGCGTGTTTATGCAGTCGACGCCACCATCTGTCTCCACTGTAACTGAAACTCTGCCCACTGGTCAGTAGCTCCTCCTTCTCCCCAGCCCCCAGCAGTCTCTCCTGCACTTTCTTCTCTATGAATTTGGCTGCTCTAGAAACTTCCAAGGGACTCGCACAGTACTTGTCCTTTCCTGACTGGTTTATTTCACTTCACACGATGTCTGTAAGGATGCCGCGCATGTTGCGGCGGGCGTCAGCCTTCCCTTCCTTTTTAAGGCTGAACGTGTTCCCCGGTAGAAATGGACCACGTTCTGCTTATCCAGCCATTCATCTGTCGGTGGGCTCCTGGGTTGCTTGGCCTTTCAACAATTGGGAATAATGCCACTGTGACCGTGGATGCGCAAGTGTCTGTTCGAGGCCCTGTTTTTAACTCCTTTGGGTGTGCAGCCAGGGATGGGATGGCGGAGCATATGGGGATTCTGTTTGATTTTGCGAGGAGCTGCCCTCTTTTCCCTTCCCACCAGCGATGCAGAAGGCTGCCAGCTGCCGCACAGCTTCACCAGCCCTCGTTCTTCCCTTTTCCTTTAACTTTTACAGGCCACAGAGACTGACGTGCTGGCTGTCCCCTTCCGTCGTGGGGGCCAGTGTGGACAGGCTGGGCCCCGCCCGCCTCCCTCCCACCTGCCCACCACCCTCCCCTCCGGCGAGTCTCCATCCCCGTGTGTCCCCACCCGGCGCCCCTGGCCCTGGCCCGTCCGCCTGGGCCTCTGCGGCTGCTGACGCCTGGTTTCGGCCCGGCCCTGCCGCTCTGAAAGCCTTGCCTTCACCTCACAGGGACTCGGTCTCCAGCTGCCCACTGTGCCCGCTCCTTCATACCTCTCCCCAGGTCGGCTGCCTAATCGGTAATCAAATAAGGTCCCCTGTGTCCTCCGCACGGCGGGGTATATGACAGTAAAGACAGACAGCCCCTTCTACCAGGGAGGAAACAGACGTGATGAAGCCCAGTGTCCATCATGAGGCCACGGCCGGGCATGGCGCGCAGTGTAGACCCGCTCAGGGGGCGCGGGTGCCTCACGGAGGCGCGCAGTGTAGACCCGCTCAGGGGGCGCGTGTGCCTCACAGGGGCGCGCAGTGTAGACCCGAGTTGGGGCGGCGTGTGCCTCACAGGGGTGCGCAGTGTAGACCCGCTCAGGGGGCGCGGGTGCCTCACGGAGGCGCGCAGTGTAGACCCGCTCAGGGGGCGCGTGTGCCTCACAGGGGCGCGCAGTGTAGACCCTGTCTCTTATACACATCTCCTCTCCCCAGGTCGGCTGCCTAATCGGTAATCAAATAAGGTCCCCTGTGTCCTCCGCACGGCGGGGTATATGACAGTAAAGACAGACAGCCCCTTCTACCAGGGAGGAAACAGACGTGATGAAGCCCAGTGTCCATCATGAGGCCACGGCCGGGCAGATGGCCTCGGAAGTCATTCAGCCTCAGGGCAGAAGCCTTGAGCTGTCACCCACCAGCCGTGTGACCCCGGGCGGTGCCTCCGGTTCCTTGTTTGAAAAATGGGGATTAAAGACAGGAGCGACTGCCTTGGGCACCTAGTTCACGTGAGAGCACTGCCTGGCCTCCGCTAGCGCCTAGTAGATGTGACTGTTTGTTTAGCTTCGGGAGCTCAGGGTGGGGCCTTGTGAATCCCAGCTTGTGTATTTGACGTCACACGGCTTCAGTGATGCACCTGTCTTATGTAGCTAATGGATTATTCTCTTTAATTAAAACATAAAGGCTTTGAAGCTAAGGGATACTCTGCCTTTCTTTGACTTTTCTTCTTTTTCTGCGAGATCTTTGCTTCCTATGCAGGGACTGCACCCAGGTGCCCTCCGTGGAAGTGCAGAGTTCTAACCGCTGGACTGCCCGAGGCTCTCCTCTGCCTTTCTGTCTCTGTCTGCCTCTGGCACCTGCTAAACCAAGTGTTTTGCCTGCGCAGTCACTCAGTCACGTCCAGCTCTTTGTGAGCCCGTGGACTGTGGCCTGCCAGACTCCTCTGTCCATGGGATTCTCCAGGCAGGAAGGTAGCTATTTCTTTCTCCAGGGCGTCTTCGTGACCCAGGGATTGAGCCCGGGTCTCCTGCATTGCAGGTGGATTCGGAGTGGGTTGCCATTTCTCTCTCCAGGGTATCTTTCCAAACCCAGGGATCGAACCCTCATCTCTTGCATCTTCTGCCTTGGCAGGCGGATTCTTTACCACTGAGCCAGCTGGGAAGTGCTTCCGCGGCATTCAATGAGTACATGTTGATGGTGAATTGGAAAGAGAAACAAACAGATTCCTTTCCACACACCCACCATGTGCAGGCTATGCAGCGGCCCCAGTGAGCCTGACTGAAGAAGGGGTGCTTGCTAAGGCAGCCTTCGGCGCGACCCTTTGAGGGACGGACGTGGGGGTGGGTGGGGCTGGGGAAAAGAAGCGGCTGAGCAGTAACAGACAAAGGGACTCTGATGGACAGGAGGAGGTGGGCCTGGGACAGAGCTCCAGCATCAGTTATTACCTTTGGAGGAAAAGATGCACCGGGCGTGAATTGGCAGAGGAAGAATCCAGAAGGTCTGAGCGAGCTCCTGCCATTCGTCTGAGCGAGGGGGGAGGTTGTGCCTTTCATTAGTTGCAGCTGCTTAGGCAGATGTGTCCATGGTGTTCCACCACAGAACACGGAGAGATGCGGGTGAAGAGAAAGTGAAAGGAGGAAAATGAGTTTATGTTAGCTGCACGTGGGCTGCCTCTTCACTTGCATGCGCTCTCACTAGATCTAGGAGGCACAGGGCCGTGCATACGTTTCATAGAGCAGCAAGGAGTTCCAAGACTTCCCTCCCCAGAGGTACCTGGCTCCTCAAATGTCAACTGGGGGCCCCCCGGAAGATGGATTTTGCTGTGCTGCTGTTCCGAGACTGCGTCCTTGCCACCAGGGCACCACTTAGACTGAGCAATGTCCCTTGGGTTAGTTTTTTTCCAGTCCTTGGCAGAAGTGAATTTTACTGTAAACAACATCCACACCATTTCTACCTGAGCCTGTGGAATGGTTAAAAGGCTTGTGTTAGATTGTTATTATTCATATTTGGCTGTCTCCCCATCCACATTCCGCACCCACCTCGCTTCTGTCTCACGGTTAAATAGATACAGATGAACGTGATCGGCATCTCGTATCAGTTACCGGGGTCTTCCCTTGCAATTCGATCAATGCTTTGCACCTTAGTTTGAACACTTAGAAACAGGAATCTAGAGCTTGCAGTTAAGAAAAAAAGCAAAGGAATTTACGTGTGATTTTTAAGGATAGCACAGAAGCTTCTGTGTGATTTTTTTTTTTCCAAAATGAATTTTATCAAGGACGGTAACAGAGTTGGCACCAAAACTAACACGAAAGCAAACATCAACATTTGAAACGGAACGCATGCCATCTAAGGGCCATATGGCGTGCGGGCAGTGTTAGCACCATTTTCTTTTTGGCTTTCATCCTTTTCCTGACATCGCTGTCTGCTTCTTGCCTCTGTTGCTCTTTAAAAACAAGTCTCAGTCGTCCTTAGCCCTTTGATTCTGTATGTCCGGTGGGTGTCTTTTTCTCCTACCTTCCCTTTGGAGGCCTGTCAACTTTTCCTCCAGGGAAGAAGGGGAAGAAGACTTGTCCAGATGGCCGGATAAACATGTGACACCTGCTTCTAGGAGCCTCTCCGGGGGGTAGTTGGAGGCTTAGATGAGACCGCTCTCTGCCTGAAAAATGAGTATGTTGCTTTCTGTCTCTTTTCTAGTGTTTTAAAAAAGTGATCACGTCTTTAGCTTTAATAATATTTTGAGAAATATCTTGAATTCAGATTCTCTAACCAGACTGTGAGGAAAGTTCATCTTGGTCAAATTGTTTTAAACAATGAGTGGAATAGGTGTGGGAGATTCAGGTACGAAATTCTGGTTCCAAACTAAGAGTCGTGGAGATGAAATGTACAGCGGGGGGAATACAGTCAATAATACTGGAATGACTCCATGTGGTAACAGATGGTAACTAGATGTGGTGCAGAGATCCTTTTGTAATATACAGAAATATCAAGCCACTGTATTCTGCATCAGGAACTAATTAAGTGTTGTAGGTCAACTGTACTTCAAAAATTCATTAAAAAAAAAAAAAAAAAAAAAAAAAAAAGCTTTTCACAGTTAACATTCTTTCTTAGAGTAAGATCCTTGGTGATAGTGTTTGGGGAGAAATCTCTGCTTCCACAGGGGAAATTCCAAAGGCCTGTGTGTTTGGCCCAAAGGGCAGCCCTCTTTCATCTCCAGATTTCTGCGTGTTTCTGGGCACGCTCAGTCGCTCAGTGGCGTCAGACTCTCTGCGACCCCGCAGACTGTAGCCCGCAGGGCTCCTCTGTCCAGGGAATTTTCCAGGCAAGAATACTGGAGTGGGTTGCCATTTCCTGCTCTAGGGGTCTTCCCAAACCCAGGGGTTGAACCCCGTCTCCTGTGTCGCCTGCATTGGCAAGTGGATTCTTTACCACTGAGCCACCTGGGACGCCTCCTACACAGTTCAGTAAACCCAATACTGAATCAGACCTCTCCTTCTTCAGGGTGCTAGGCAATATTCTTACTGCCTTTATTTCACCTCAAGTCGCCGAACACCCCCTTTTAGAACAACGATTTATTACTGTTCCTTTACTACATGCAAACGAATTTCATAGGTAGTACAACTTAACCTACACACCATTTTCTAACTGCAAGATGAAGGAAAAATAAAAGCAGGGTGATTTATGATAAAGGAATCGTGTTTCTGTAAGAGGTGCTCGCCATGAACCCCTGGGAGACACACGGATGTGCTTAGACCTCGCATCTGTTACTACATGTCAGATGCAGAGGCCGGGCCAGGTGTGTCACATCAGTGACTAAGCTGCCACGGGGACTTTCTTGCCAGGACTGTGGTTTTTCCAAGATAGAGAGCAGTTGCTGGCAAGGGTCCAACCTGTCAAAATGCAGCCTTCTTGCTGAATTTTACGTTGGAGTCATAGTCTTAGGAAATTCAGCCCGTATCAAAACTGTGCAAAAAGAACTGTGTGTGCGTGTGTGTGTTTACCTAGAAGGGAGTTATGTTCTCAGCTCATGAATTTTCCTTGGTGGTTATTCACATTAAATTTGAGATAATCCTTTGACTTATGACCCTAACTCCCCACCCATTATGTGCCAGGAGGGCCCGATCCAGTGGTGACAACCACAAACATCCTCACAGATTTACCAGTCACCTGCTGCTGCTAAGTCGCTTCAGTCGTGTCCGACTCTGTGCGACCCCAGAGACGGCCGCCCACCAGGCTCCCCCGTCCCTGGGATTCTCCAGGCAAGAACACTGGAGTGGGTTGCCATTTCCTTCTCCAGTGCATGAAAGTGAAAAGTGAAAGTGAAGTCGCTCAGTCGTGTCCGACTCTTAGCGACCCCATGGACTGCAGCCCACCAGGCTCCTCCGTCCATGGGGTTCTCCAGACAAGAGTACTGGAGTGGGGTGCCATTGCCTTCTCCGAGTCACCTCCCAGGGTGTTATAAAGCAAATGGGGTTATAAAAAAAATTTCAGGAAGCGCCTGTATAACTTTCCGGAGTATAAACAGTTGCTTTTGCCTTTTCTCCAGGTGCTAAGAGAGAGCGAGCTTAGAGAAAGACACGGTGCAGGGCCCCCTGGATGCAGGGTTAGGGGGCAACGAGCAGGAAGGCGGCGGCTCGGGGAGGCAGGGAACGTGCGAGGAACGCGGGTGGCGGGGAGCAGGGCCCAGTAACGGAGCTGGCGGGGTAAACGGGGCTCTGCCAGCCGGAAAGGGCAGGGAGATCCCAGCGGAGGGGACAGCCTGGAAAAAGACACGGGAGCGTGCGGAGGTGCAGGGTTTGGGCACCGATACGTGGTCAGCCCCTTGGAGGGTAAGATACAGGAAGACGCGCAGTGTAGACCCGCTCAGGGGGCGCGGGTGCCTCACAGGGGCGCGCAGTGTAGACCCGCTCAGGGGGCGCGTGTGCCTCACAGGGACACGCAGTGTAGACCCGAGTTGGGGCGGCGTGTGCCTCACAGGGACGCGCAGTGTAGACCCGCTCAGGGGGCGCGGGTGCCTCACAGAGGCGCGCAGTGTAGACCCGCTCAGGGGGCGCGGGTGCCTCACAGAGGCGCGCAGTGTAGACCCGCTCAGGGGGCGCGGGTGCCTCACAGAGGCGCGCAGTGTAGACCCGCTCAGGGGGCGCGGGTGCCTCACAGAGGCGCGCAGTGTAGACCCGCTCAGGGGGCGCGGGTGCCTCACAGAGGCGCGCAGTGTAGACCCGCTCAGGGGGCGCGGGTGCCTCACAGAGGCGCGCAGTGTAGACCCGCTCAGGGGGCGCGGGTGCCTCACAGAGGCGCGCAGTGTAGACCCGCTCAGGGGGCGCGGGTGCCTCACAGAGGCGCGCAGTGTAGACCCGCTCAGGGGGCGCGGGTGCCTCACAGAGGCGCGCAGTGTAGACCCGCTCAGGGGGCGCGGGTGCCTCACAGAGGCGCGCAGTGTAGACCCGCTCAGGGGGCGCGGGTGCCTCACAGAGGCGCGCAGTGTAGACCCGCTCAGGGGGCGCGGGTGCCTCACAGAGGCGCGCAGTGTAGACCCGCTCAGGGGGCGCGGGTGCCTCACAGAGGCGCGCAGTGTAGACCCGCTCAGGGGGCGCGGGTGCCTCACAGAGGCGCGCAGTGTAGACCCGCTCAGGGGGCGCGGGTGCCTCACAGAGGCGCGCAGTGTAGACCCGCTCAGGGGGCGCGGGTGCCTCACAGAGGCGCGCAGTGTAGACCCGCTCAGGGGGCGCGGGTGCCTCACAGAGGCGCGCAGTGTAGACCCGCTCAGGGGGCGCGGGTGCCTCACAGAGGCGCGCAGTGTAGACCCGCTCAGGGGGCGCGGGTGCCTCACAGAGGCGCGCAGTGTAGACCCGCTCAGGGGGCGCGGGTGCCTCACAGAGGCGCGCAGTGTAGACCCGCTCAGGGGGCGCGGGTGCCTCACAGAGGCGCGCAGTGTAGACCCGCTCAGGGGGCGCGGGTGCCTCACAGAGGCGCGCAGTGTAGACCCGCTCAGGGGGCGCGGGTGCCTCACAGAGGCGCGCAGTGTAGACCCGCTCAGGGGGCGCGGGTGCCTCACAGAGGCGCGCAGTGTAGACCCGCTCAGGGGGCGCGGGTGCCTCACAGAGGCGCGCAGTGTAGACCCGCTCAGGGGGCGCGGGTGCCTCACAGAGGCGCGCAGTGTAGACCCGCTCAGGGGGCGCGGGTGCCTCACAGAGGCGCGCAGTGTAGACCCGCTCAGGGGGCGCGGGTGCCTCACAGAGGCGCGCAGTGTAGACCCGCTCAGGGGGCGCGGGTGCCTCACAGAGGCGCGCAGTGTAGACCCGCTCAGGGGGCGCGGGTGCCTCACAGAGGCGCGCAGTGTAGACCCGCTCAGGGGGCGCGGGTGCCTCACAGAGGCGCGCAGTGTAGACCCGCTCAGGGGGCGCGGGTGCCTCACAGAGGCGCGCAGTGTAGACCCGCTCAGGGGGCGCGGGTGCCTCACAGAGGCGCGCAGTGTAGACCCGCTCAGGGGGCGCGGGTGCCTCACAGAGGCGCGCAGTGTAGACCCGCTCAGGGGGCGCGGGTGCCTCACAGAGGCGCGCAGTGTAGACCCGCTCAGGGGGCGCGGGTGCCTCACAGAGGCGCGCAGTGTAGACCCGCTCAGGGGGCGCGGGTGCCTCACAGAGGCGCGCAGTGTAGACCCGCTCAGGGGGCGCGGGTGCCTCACAGAGGCGCGCAGTGTAGACCCGCTCAGGGGGCGCGGGTGCCTCACAGAGGCGCGCAGTGTAGACCCGCTCAGGGGGCGCGGGTGCCTCACAGAGGCGCGCAGTGTAGACCCGCTCAGGGGGCGCGGGTGCCTCACAGAGGCGCGCAGTGTAGACCCGCTCAGGGGGCGCGGGTGCCTCACAGGGGCGCGCGGTGTAGACCCGCTCAGGGGGCGCGGGTGCCTCACAGGGGCGCGCGGTGTAGACCCGCTCAGCGGGCGCGGGTGCCTCACAGGGGCGCGCGGTGTAGACCCGCTCAGGGGGCGCGGGTGCCTCACAGGGGCGCGCGGTGTAGACCCGCTCAGCGGGCGCGTGCCGGGAGCGGCCCCCGCAGCTCTGCCCAGGAGGGCTTGCCCACCGGGAACGGGAGGCGGCGCCCGCGGGGTGCAGTCACTGCTCGGGGCAAGCTCCGCGCCGCCTGCGCCCGCGCCCCGGTGCCGAGGCCCCTCAGGAGGGCGCGCCTCCCTCGCTCCGCCTGGGCCGAGGCTGCTGTCCCCGCGCTTTCTGGCGCTCCCGCCAAGCACGGTCCTCGCCCGCCTCCCGCGAGAGAGGAGCCCGCGCGCGGCGCCGGGGCTCCGAGCTGTTTCTCCGGGACGCCCAGAGCTCAGTGCTTGCAGCACGGCGGCCCCTGCCTCTCGCTCCCCTTGCTCCTCCTCCCGCTGCCGCCTCCTTCTCTCCACCTCTCCTCCTTTCCTTTCACTGCAAAGATTACAAGAGAGGTAGGCGGTCGCTGGAGAGACGCTGGAAACACGGAAGGGTACTAAGGAGGGGGAAAATATCTGTTGTCCGAAGAGACCATCAGGAGCATGCGGATGATGGTGCTTCCGAGTCTTGTCTCTTTGCATTTCTGTGTCGCCTCAACGCCTGGGGCCCCAGCAGGCCCCTCCCCAGCTCTCTTTTCTTCCGGTCCTTGCAGGGATCTTCACGCTCGCGTGCCGCTGTCGGGGCTTCCCAGGTGGTGCTAGGGGTAAAGAACCGGCCTGCCAATGCAGGCAGAGGTGAGACATAGGTTCGATCCCTGAGTTGGGAAGGTCCCCTGCAGGAGGGCATGGGAACCCTCCCCAGTCTTCTTGCCTGGTGAATTCCATGGACGGAGGAGCCTGGCGGGCTACAGTCGATAGGGTCACAAAGAATCAGACTCGACTGAAGCTACTGAGCACTCGCGTGCCCGGGTCTGTCCTGGCCGCAGCCTGATCCTCCCCATAGCCTCTCCGGATTACGTCTTTCCTCTCACCCTGGACCTCTCGGCAATGCTACTGGCCCTCCTGCAGGTGGCAGAGCCCTCTGCCTTGGTTGGTACTTGCTCCTGCCCCGCTGGCCTGCAGGCTGGCACCACGCTTCCCGTAACTATCCATCCCAGGAGTGGATAGAGCCTCTTCTACACCACAGTTGAAACTTTTTTTTTTTTTAAGATTTAGGAATGTCAGAGGGATATTACCTAAAGCAGTCAAATCACATCTGATTGTAGTTCTGCCTGATCTTAAGAGTCCAGGATTCCAGTGGGGAACCCATTCCAGGCCACATCCCTGACCTGCTTCCAAGTGGCTGAAGCCAGCTTACCCTGACCTCCAGGAGTGGCAGTTTAGCTGAATCAAGAGACACCAAAAATGGCTACTTCAAACAAAAAATAAAAATAAAAACAAGTTTAAAGCTATTGTATAGCTACTGAATTCCTGAGATGGATGGAGACCTAGATTTGGGAGATACCCACGCCAGAGCCATGACCCAATCACGCCATAGAACTGGATCTCTAAGAAGCCACGACTGTGTCTGCCGGGCAGACGGCACCAAGCCCTGCTGCGCCCTGATTCTGGGCCCCCGATGCTGCTACAACTGCCTTCGTGACCATCCCTGGAAATGGGATATAATGCCACCGTTGGGGCCACCAGTCCCAGAGTGGAGTCCGCGTGGTCCGTGCCTCTTTCTGGAACACCAGTGGCATGCTGCCTGCTGCCTGCCCCGCCCTTCTGCCTCTCGTCCCCATGGAAGCGCCCGTCTGGTCCTATTCAGCTCCACCTTGATCCTGGCAAGGGTCTTGCTCCTCGTCTCTACTCCACCCAGTGTCTCGGTCCCCCAGTCTTCGCTGAAGAGACTCAGGAGGATCCAGGACTCATGGGAGGTGGGCTGTGCACATATGGTGAAGCAGGTGGACCCGCCCCAGGGGAGAGCTCTGCCCCAGACCCCTGCCTCCCTGCCTCTGGTCCTGCGCTCGGGGGGTCCTGCCTGGCAGAACCTAGGGAGTCTCAGTCCCTCTCAGCTTCCTTCCTCTCCAGGCTGAGTGGGCATTCTACCCCCTCTCTGGGCCCATCCCTAGCTAAGACTTATCCAGGCTCTGGGAGACGAAGAAGTGGTTACATGCCTCTGAGAATCTTCGCCCCTCGTTTAAGAATGGCCTTTGGGATTCCAGAGAGATAAAAGGCAGGTGGGGGGAGGACACAGGAAACAGCCTTCAGATGAACACTGCAGGACCCGCTCTGCCACACCTGCTCACTACTGCCTGGCTCAGGGTCTGGCTTCTGTCTCTCTGGCTGGATGAGCTGGGGTTGCATGCTTCTGTCCTTGCAGTAAGGAGACCAGGGAAGTGAGTCGCTGGCATTCTTCAGCTTCTGTGCTGGGAAGAGGCCTCTGTCTTTCACTAGACCAAAGAAGGGGGCTCAGATGATGGGCAGACAAGAAGGAATGACCGGTACCCCCTAATGTGGCCACGTCCTAGGATCTGATTCCATCCCGAGGTAATAGTAGGGCAGGTAGCTGGCCTTCAACAGCGTCACGATGGGCTTGAACAGCACACTCCCAGCTGGGTGTCACCAGGGTGGGTCCAATTCCATTTTTAGTCTTTTTTCAACATGAGGAGAACATCAGAATGCCTGGATGTCTTTTTTTTTAACATTGTCTTTTTGGGGGGGGGTCTCCATTTCTGGTTCTCTCAGAAGAATTATTCACATAAGAGCATGCACATCTCTATTCAACTCTTGGCAGGATTGAAGTCATCTCAAACTGTATGTGAAGGAGAATACGTTTCTAAAGAAATTGTCATCTGCAGAGACGCAGCCCCTACCTGATCGTGGACCACTATGTATTACTTTTTCTTACAGAGCGTGTGATGTTCACGCCTGCTATCATTTGCATAGCTAAACAGCTTCATTGTTTCATGAAAGATGAAGGAATTAATATGCTTTTGTCATTACATTAAGCTCCATTAAAGGGTTTGTATATAACTTAATTCTCTTAAAAGGAAAAGCTATGCGAATGAACTAACAACAGGGACATTTATTGTGTGTGTTCACTTAGTAATACAAATAGGATTCTGACTGGTCATGTTTAATCAAATCCACATTCTAATGGAATCCATTCTAATCAAGTTAAAGAACAATGCTACTTTTTAATAATTGTGGAAGAATGGTCGAGGCATAAGTAGAGATGAATTATGAATTTATTTGCCCACAATGCATGCACACTTGGGAGGTCCTTGAGGCATTTGTGTAAATTTTGATCCAAAGAGGACAAATCTATCAGGGAGTCAGGACACCCACCTTGGACGGTTGCCATGAGGTTGTCAATGGGAACTTCATTAGGCGCGGGAACCAGCCGAAGGGCGTCCAGTCTGAGTCCTTTAGCGCCTCCCTGGCCTCCCTCAGGGTTGCTTGCCTCCAGCACCAGCCGCCGCCTTGGGCCATTTGCAGTAGCCCCCTTTACTGCTGTGGCGGTTTCAGTCGCTCAGTCGTGTCCGATTCTTCGCAACCCCATGGACTCCTCCCCATGGAGCCTGCCAGGCTCCTCTGTCCATGGGATTCCCCAGGCAAGAATACTGGAGTGGGTTGCCATTTCCTTTTCCAGGGGAGCTTCCTGACCCAGGATCAAACTCGGGTCTCCTGCATTGCAGGCAGATTCTTTACTGACTTAGGTCACAAGGGAAGCCTCATTACTACCATGGGTGAATCTTTTTCTTTAATTTTTATCAGAGTATAGAAGGAAATGGCAACCTACTCCAGGGGTCTTGCCTGGAGAATCCTATGGACAGAGGAGCCTGGCGGGCCACCGTCCACGGGGTCGCAAGAGCTGGACACGACTGAGTGACCAGACCACCAGCCGCAGTTGCTCCGCAGTGCCGTGTCAGCCTCTGCTGTGCGGCACAGCGCAGCAGCCACACATGTGCGTCCATCCCCTCTCCTGGGTTTCCTTCTCGCTTCGGTCGCCACAGGTCGCTGGCTAGGTTCCCTGTGCTGCACAGCCGTCAGTGATCTATTTTTACACATAGTTGTGTGCCAACCCCAGTCTCCCAATTCATCACCCTCCCATATCTACAGATTTGCCCTCTATGTCTGTATCTCTATTCCTGCCCTGGAAATAGGTTCATCTTTGAATGATGCTGAAGCTGAAACTCCAGTACTTTGGCCACCTCATGCGAAGAGCTGACTCATTGGAAAAGACTCTGATGCTGGGAGGGATTGGGGGCAGGAGGAGAAGGGGACGACCGAGGATGAGATGGCTGGATGGCATCACTGACTCGATGGATGTGAGTCTGAGTGAACTCCGAGAGATGGTGATGAACAGGGAGGCCTGGCGTGCTGCGATTCATGGGGTCGCAAAGAGTCGGACACGACTGAGCGACTGAACTGAACTGATACCATGATTCTAGATTCCACGTATATGTGTTAATAATATGCAATATTTTTTTCTCTTGGGTAGATCTTTTTAAAAAAACTTTTCATTTTATATTGAAGTATAGCCAATTAACAATGTGATAGCTTCCAGTAGACAGCAAAGAGACTCAGCCATATATATGCATGTAACCATTCTCCCCCAATCTCCCCTCCCATCTAGGCTGCCATATAACATTGAGCAGAGTTCCCTGTGCTGTGCAGTAGGTCCTTACTGGTTATCCATTTTAAATAAAGCAGTGTGTACATGTCGATCCCAAGCTCCCTAACTGTCCCTTCCCCTCATACTTCCCTCTGGGGTGACCCTGGGCTGTATATATGGGAGGACAGGACAGGCATATAGCATCACCTGGTCTCCATACTCTTGTTCGGTGAGTGCTGTTCGCTTCTCTCAAGCTATGATGATCTGTTTGCTTCTGTGATTGTTTAATGGAGCCCTTGGCTCCACTAGGTCTGTGAGGCTGGTGGCCGTTCTGTTTTGCTCACCCGTGGATTTATCTCTATAACAGACAGAAGAGTAGTGCCTGATAAATAGTTATTGAATGGAAGAATAGAAAAGTTATAGGATTCGACTTCATTCACAGCTTGAGAAATATTCTGCTAAAGAAAAATTCTCAGCTCTGGATGCTTCTGTCAAATTCCCTCAGTGCAAGGCTTCCCAGTTTAAGATTTATTTCTGTGTGACTTTCTATGAAGCTGTGTTCCATTCTTATTTAAACTTCTTTGTTCCCAGTCTAACTAGAAAGATCAAGCATATCTCTCTCCTGTTTTCTTTCTGTCTCTCAAACAGAGAGGTACAAACCCAGCTGAAAGCCTTCTTATACCTCCAAGAAGATTCTAGACCCCTAAAACCATTATTCCGTCTTGCTTTCTAAACCCCTGAGTCATTTTCTCTACTATGCTCATCCTTCTCAAAGACTTTCTTAATTTTTCTTGCTTCTCTTTGCCTCCTTTCTAGTTCACACATCTTTCCCTTAGAAGATTTTTTAATGCTTGTTTCATTATTTTTGTAGATTCATATGGGTGGGCATTCCTACGAGATTTCATTAAAAAGTGTCTAAAAAGAAAGAAGGAAAGAAAGAGTGTAACTATTGAGAAGGGGATTGCACACTACTTGCCCGATAAAACCCAGGGATTTTTACAGTTATTGACGCAGTAATACTCAGGTGCTTTTAAAGGTGTTAACCTAACTCTGGTTAATCTTGGGGGCTTTCTTCAAATCTTCCAACAGGTAAGATAAAGGAGGCCACGGAAAACACATGCTTGTTTGTCGCTTGATTCCTGGACGTGTAGGCGGTTATTTCAGGAAGCCCACACATGCCTCCTCCCTGGCTACACACACCCAAGGTGGGGGCATTTGAAGGCTTTCTTCTCTCCCATCCCCTTTAGATGCCCTTGGATTCTGGTTCCAGGCAACAGTGACATGGCTGAGAGACGCCAGGAAAGGCGAGAAAGACTGAAGAGCTCCTTTGTGAGCCACAGTGGGGCACAGGAGCACTGGGTGACCTACTGTGCTGGGCGGCTGCCTTCTGGCCCCTGATCCCAGCTCCCCCCTCACCACACCTGCCCCCACCCCAGTCCCTGGGCAAGGTTCTTGTCTCTTCTTGACAGCTCCAGCCAGGCCTGGTCTTTCCCAATTCCTTATCTCCTTTCGGGAAAGCACTCTAAGCAAGAGGCTCACAGTGATCTCCTCCTTTTCCTTTTTCGTTACGTGTGTTCCTTCCCGGTGAGGGGCCACAATCTAAAGTAGGGAATTCACCTTCCATTGAAAGGAATTTGCTACATACTACATGGTCTGACCTCTTTCTCTGCCTCATCAGTTCAGTTCAGTTCAGTCGCTCAGTCGTGTCTGACTCTCTGTGATCCCATGAATCGCAGCATGCCAGGCCTCCCTGTCCATCACCAACTCCCGGAGTTCACTCAGACTCATGTCCATCGAGTCAGTGATGCCATCCAGCCATCTCATCCTTGGTCGTCCCCTTCTTCTCCTGCCCCCAATCCCTCCCAGCATCAGAGTCTTTTCCAGTGAGTCAACTCTTCGCATGAGGTGGCCAGCTATCACCAAAGTTAAAACAAATAAACACACACCTGGAAGCGGGGGGCCCGGAGCAGGGAGGCCTGAGATGACTGGGGTCTTTGAAAGAAGCAAGTAAGTGGCTTCTTTCCACCCAAGGTGTGAGCCAACTGAGGGTTCAGCCGAGCCGGGCGGCAGGTTGGAGTCCGGGGCTGCTGCGTCCCCTCAGCACTGGGGAACGTGGCTCATGTCTGGGGAAAACTGGGCTCCTTCATGCCATCTGAGAATTAGACAGGAGATCACAAGTGGGCGTGCCTAGAGGGCAGCTCTTTCCCAAAAGGAAGAAGAGGAAGATGCTGGGTTCTCAGGTCCTGTGTCAGAGTGAGAGGCTAGAGGGGGTCACATGTGTTACAGCACGTGGAGCCCCGTGGACAAGGGCAGAAGCATCAGGGAGGGGAAGGAACCTTTATTCTATCCCGGTGCCCTTCTGTCTTGACTGTTGTGGACCGCGTGGCCAACGCACTGGGACTTTGAACCCTTGTTAGCAAGAGAAGAGCGAATCCACCTTTCAGCTGTCTGTAGCATTGTTACTGTAGTATTGTTATTGTATGCTTGTGCATGTGATGGTGGAGAGGGCATTTTGGGGTGGGAACATTGTTTGTTTTGCTGCTGATATCTGGGTAAAGCAAATTCAGAGGCTGGCTAGGTGAGCAGCTGGGTGTGGCGTCTGTTGGGATTGCCAGCAGTTATGCTGTTGGGGCGGCTCATCAGGAAGTGGCCCTGTCCTCTCCTTTCCATGGGCCTGCCTTTCATACTCAACTAAAGAGGAGGACCGCTCTTCAGCCAAGGTTACATCTACACTGGTGGGATCACTTACTTGTTCTGATTTCTAGGACATAGCTTCTGAGGGCTTAGCTAACAAAGATCCATATATCTTCTATTATAGGTACAGGTTGTTTTTTTAATTCTAGGATTTATTATTTAGACAATGTGTAAGGTTTTACAGACACTGAATCATTTGCAAGCGTCAACCTGCGGCATATCTGTGATTTTCTTCCCCAACCTTAGATGAACCGTACTGATTTTCCTTGAACTTAAGACAAATCACAACTTGTACAGTTTTGCTTTTGATTTTGTATCAAAGTTCCTGTTGTTTTTCAGTTGCTCAGTTGTGTCTGACTCTTTGTGACCCCGTGGACTGCAGCAGGCCAGTCTTCCTTGTCCTTCACTATCTTCCTGAGTTTGCTCAAACTCATGTCTATCGAGTCAGTGATGCCATCCAACCATCTCATCCTCTGTCATCCCCTTCTCCTCCTGCCGAGAAGGGAACAACATGCTATGCTAGAGTAAATATGCTAGAGTTTGACCTATAGCTTAGTGGGTTCAAATAAACTCTGGCGTGAAGTGATTGCTGATATAGTTCTTTTAAATGTCTTTTGTTGTTGCTTCTTTTTTATTTAAATTTTTACAATGTTGTGTTTGGTTTTGCCATACAACAATGCAAATCAGCCATAATTATTTGTATTTCACTTGTAATAGCTACAAGAATAGTCCTTTCTTCTCTACAAGGTGATGTTTTTAATCACTGGGATGGATGTCATTAGGTAAAAACTTTTCCTTCAATGGTGAGACCAGGGCTGGGCACCATGGACAGCGCCATGAAGACTTTAGCCAAAGACTCAGATGTTCCCAGCCTGCCCCAGCCAACTAGACTTTGTGTGCATGGGGAAGAGAACTTCTTTCTCTCTTTTTAACTGCTATATCCCTTGCAATTAGAACAACCTTTGATATGTAAAAGGTTGTTAATAATTATATGCTGAATGAATTACCTGGTTGAGTTTTGAGTGCAAAATCTTGTGTTCCCATAGAGTATTTTCTTCAAATGTGAAAAGCCACAGAATTTTTGAAAAGAAAACTTTCAAAGGTTTTAGTTAAAGTGATCCTGGAGTGGAGCGGCTGAGAATTTTTTATTATTTCTGGATTTTGTCTCCATCCCAGATGCACCTGGGATGCAGTGATAAAAACAGTGATAAAATCCAGTGAAACAGTGATAAAATCCAGGTCTGAAACAGTGATAAAAACAATTTAATTGCATATACCAAAAGCCTTTTCTAAAACTTGGCCTGGTAATACCAGCAAAGCACTGAACTGACCAAAAATCTGTTGGAGGCTGCAGTGTGGCTCAGAGGCAGATGCTAGATACAGCTTTTTGGGGGTTAGATTCTATCCATTTGTTTAAAGTGTATCTGCTTTTTTTTTTTTTTTTGGTGGAGATACTCTCCTGCTTTTGCATGGGACATTTTCAGGCGGCTCCATGGAGATTTTACTGCACGATTCTCACTAATGTGTGTTTATACTATCTCTGCCATGGAGATTATAGGCAAATGGTGTTTAAAAGCTCTCCTCATAGTTTATACAATTGCTGGTACTACATGGTTATTTGTGTGATGGTGAAACCATTAGTTAGAACTGGACTTTTAGAAAAGGAGTCTTTGTGGAAAACATAATAATATCAGAAAATAAAGTTGGGTCTTTTGTGAGGCAGCTTCTATTATCTTTCCATTTCGAGAAATCATTTTCAGCTCAAGCGTATTACCATGGTGATGTGTTTGCATTTCAACAAAACAAAGCTGAGCCATAAACTAGAGCTCTGCACATCTAGCTCCCGTCCTGGGATTTTTATTGCAGTATCTTTATTATTCAATGACATCTCCAACGTCCCTGGCTAAAAATCGCAGCAAATAAAGTTTCTCAGTCAGACAGAACACTGGATCACTAATCTCAAAATTGTAAGAAATTGCATAAAAGCAAAAATAAGAGTAGATGTTAGAAGAAGGGGGTAAAAAAATAAAAAAAGAAATAGCCCACAGATGAGTGGAAGTATACTTGTTCTCCAAAATATGATTGTGGAAATAAACAAGCATGGTAGGGCATCGTGCTTAATGGGAATTGGGTGTGTGGCTTCGCCCTCTGAGGTCTGAAACAGGTAAATGCTGTCAGAATTGCTAGTATGTACATCCTCTCTCGAAGGAGTGCTCTGAGAACTGGCTCCCCGGTCTCCTGTGTATGAAGCTTATTTTGCTTTTTGTAAAATTGCACATAATTTTGACAACTAAAAACTCTACAGGAGGTGGGGTTTGAGTTCCTCAAAATTTCCTACACTTAGCGCCAGCCAGCGGGATGCGGGAAATAGTTGTGCATAATGTCATTTGCATATGGAGAAAGAAAGACCACATCATCTAATCCACAAAGTGAGAAAACAAGATTTGGACAGATACATCCAAGTATTCTATCACTTCTGCCCAAATATTGTATCAAACCATCTCTTCCCAAATAACAGCTTTGTTAGCCTAAGAACACATTAACTCAGTCAGATCTGGGCTCTCACAAAGCTTTACGGTAACTGCTCTGCTTACTGGTAAATAAGCAACGGGATTTTTGCCTAGCAACCCCGCCATGGAAACACAGCTTGACTCTCTAAGCGGCAGGGGAGTTGGGAGGGGCAAGGAACAAGGGCGGTGCCTTTTAGGGACTCTCTGCAGCTGGTCCCTGACACCCCAAACATTCTCTGCAGTTCTTGTCAGTTTCAGAAGGATGATGAAAAAAGCTGGAGGGGCGGCGGGAGAAACTGAAAGGAAAACAGAAAAGCTTCCAAGATTGTGAGCGGAGACTGTCTGAGGGCTCAAGCCTGGGTCAGCACAGAAGAACCAAGAGAAAATGAGGACTTGTTTCTTATTGAAAAACGAGGTCATCATATGAGACAACGTATCCAGAAAGGAAACTCAGCAGTGACCACCCGAAGCTAGATAGAGATTATCTTAAAACCAGGGGTGAGGGAACGTTCCTCCATAGCAGAGGGCAGCGTTCAATGTGGGGCTGCCCACATCTACGGAAAGACTCGAACTTTTCCATCAGACATGATCGGTAACAGCCATCAAGCATTTAGCGGGCACTGAGCTGAGCTTTCACAGCCTGTTTAATCTTCCGAACGCTCCTGTGAGGTGGACTCTCTTATCTCCATTTTTAGAGGAAGAAACTGATGCCCAGAGAAGCTGAGAAACTTGCCAAAGGCCACTCAGTCAACTTAGCAGTGGGGATGGAGTGTGTCAGGCAAGCTGCCCCAAGACTCCAACTTCTTAAGCACCATTTTACAGTAGTGGTGAATGGGTGCAGAGCTAGGGGGGATGAGAAACCCGAAGATCGCTGGATGACGCGTTTGTGGTTCCATCGTGGAAGCTGCAGTTGAAAATGTCCAGTTAGGGCAACTGTTTTCTTAAGTGTCTAGAGGATAGCATAAATGTGGGTCCCCAGAATAACAGATACTATCAAAACCTTACGCCCATACCTCTTCCTTTTATAGTGAAGTACGGATACACACAATTTCATACGCCTACACACACACACGCAAGACACTTGATTTTGTAAGTCCCTAAAATACCCTGATGATTTAAGCCTCCGGGGATTTGCTGAGCATCACCCTAGGATGTCTGGAGGAAGTGGTCCAGGGACACGTTGGTTGGCTTGGGCAGTGAGCAGTGGTGAAATGCTAACTTGCAGATACTCTGACAGATAATGCCATTAAGACGCCACGCTCTCGCTCTGTTGCACACCTCCCTGTGCTGCCAAACAAACGCCGCCCGGTGCCGCCATCTCTTTTGCCCACCTCCCGGAGCCTGGGAGTGGCTCCAGCTTCCCACGCACTTGCCACTCTCCTCTGCCAGCCTCAGCCTCATTTGGATTGCACTTGCGTTCACATCCTAATTTCTGACTTAACAAGTGTCTCGCAAACATTTAATTCACTTTAATTTCATTATGCATTTGAAGAGGACGATTTATTGAGGGGGAAAATGATGTTCCGTCGCCAGCAATTAGATTAACTTAATGATTTATGATAGAAGTCTCCTTTTGGGCTTTGGCTTTTGTCGGTGTTTACAAACAAAAGTAGGCTAATAATAATAATAACGAAGTTCCTGGATTCTCAGAGGGGTCTTAACTGCCCCCTCCAAGTTCTACAAGATCTAATGTGGAAATGCATGAAATGGGTAAAACATTCTTGTGGTTCTCAGGTAATTTGTCTTTTTCACAGTACTTTCATTTGTGGGAAAAAATATGTATTTTCATATGAAAAAATATCAATAAATTATCTTTTTTGATGGCTGTTCTGAGGAGATGGGAACTATATAACAGCATGGATCAATTTATCTTTTCCTGTTCCCATTTTGTATCCTGAGTACTCTCTTAGAAGTCAGAGAACTTGACTCCCTTTTATGCAGGATTGTATTTCTTTAGCTTTTCCTATGAATATTTAGGGACTAGCTTTCCTGATGGCTCAGATGGTTAAAGAATCTGCCTGCAATGTGGGAGACCCACATTCGATCCCTGAGTCAAGAAGATCCCCTGGAGGAGGGCATGGCAGCCCACTCCAGGATTCTTGCCTGGAGAGTCCCATGGACAGAGGAGCCTGGCGGGCTACGGTCCACGGGGTCACAAAGAGTCAGACACGACTTGGCGACTAACACTTTCATTTCGCTTATACTGATCTCAGTGTGGGTTGAGATCTGTGCAGATAAATATTCTCCACTATAGCTCTTCCTTGTCACTTACCTGCCACAGTCCCACCACACTGAGCACACCTGGGACTCAGGGCCCTCGGCAGGTGGGACCGGCGCTTGCGAGGCTCGCCTGCAGAGGACGGCAGCCTCCCACCACCCTTCCCCAGCTCTCTTGTGCCTTGGCGTTTCCCAGAGAAGAGGTGCTTCTGAGGCTTGTCTCCGTAAGTCAGGAAGGAAGAGGGGAGTGGGAGGAAGAGAAAGAGGGTCATAACCAACCTTCCTGTCTTGGAGAACACGGCCATTTCCTATCTGAGCCGCGTGGTCGGTCGTAGGAGAATCTCTCTTGCCCTGGAAAACCTGGCTGGGGTGTCCCTGCCGTGAGGAAAGGTTAGGATTTCCAGGACGGTGACAGGATCGCCCAGTGGCGAGGTTTTATTCTCAGCCTTCCTTCCTCCAAGGGGAAACAGGGTGGCCTGTTCTTCACAGAGGTTAGTCTGGTTTCTTTCCTTCGAGGAGCGCTCTGGCGACTCTGAACTGGTGAACTGTTGAGTAACTTGAAAAGCGGTTTCCATCCCTGCGTGCTGGACTGAGAGCTAATCACAGCTGCATTCTCCTCTCAGCTCTGCCTGATTAGCAGCATCTTATGCAAGCTCCTCTTGCGTCCATAAAATGCGGTGTCTGAATGCCAAACGCGCTCTGTACTCTGGACCTGCTCTGCCCTCTAATTCACTGGAAGGCGATGACTAGAAAATATTAATAGATCCCATGGTAGAGATTTCCATATCGATTCCCTGAATGTGTGCTTTGCAGGGATTCAATCCAGGCAGTGTACAAAGGTCTGGGCACTCTGCTGTTAAACAGACATTTATGAGACGTTGAATTTTTGGTCGAGTGATGGTGCCAGGGTCCCCTGATGACAGTCTCCAATGGCAAACTGGGAGCTTTGAGAAGACCTAAACAGGCTGTCCAGTTCGGAGGCGATGCCAGTGTCTTTCAAGGGGACACCAGCGCCTCCAGACTCTCTGGTGCCGCACAGGTGTGACTCCTTTGCCCCGATATCAGGGTCGTTCCCAGTCTCGGTGCCCCTTCACCTCTCAGCTACTGAATCCTTCAGCAGCTGATTTGAGGTGGAGCTTCTGTTATTCGTTTTAGACACTGAGCCTGCCGTTCAGCGTGGACCCCTGGCCTGTCCCCTGAGGCTCATACAGCCAGCAAACATGATGAGCACAGCACTGACGCAAACACACGCATTTTAAAAGAAGAATGTGATATAAACGTACCGTCTCGGCGAGGGGGACGGGAAGGTGAAGAGGCACCCAGGCAGATGGTTGGAGTTCTGTCCCAGCTGAGGGTGGGGTCAGGTCAGCTGTGTTTTTCTTTTCATCCTAACCTTCTGGTCTGTCTCAGGAGCCATTTTTTCCAGCATGTGCCCTTTGACTCGAGGGAAGCCGGGTGCAAATCCATCACCACCACCGTAGAAGGAACCCCCAAACCTGTGCCTCCTGCAGAGGGTCAGTGAAGCCACGTGAGAAACGGCGGCACAAACGGCCTTTCTTGGGAAGCAGTCTCGTTTGCACCAGAGAGGGGGTTACAAAGTCAGCATTTGGGCTGCAGTCAGGGAACCAGGCAAAGGACAGTCAAGGGGTCTCTTGCCCAAGGACCACCGAGACCGGCTGAAAACTTCGGTCTGCACATTTTTCTAGGAGAGGGTCCACAGCTTTCATCAGATGCTCCCAAGCTGCCCACGAGCAAAGAAAGGCCAAAGCCACTGGCATTTTTTCTTTCTCTCTCTGCCTCTTGTCTTCCGAATCCAGGGTGATGGAGCTGACTTCCCTGTCTTTCTTTCTCCTTTGCTCTTCTTTAGAAAAAGCAAGTGAGTCAGACCAAGATCCGGGTCATCTCGACCATCCTGTTCATCTTGGCTGGCTGTGTCGTGTTTGTGACAATCCCCGCTGTCATCTTCAAATACATTGAGGGGTGGACGGCCCTGGAGTCCATTTACTTTGTGGTGGTCACTCTCACCACGGTGGGCTTCGGTGACTTTGTGGCAGGTAAGCACTCTGGAATACCCCAGTCACCGGGGTCCTGGTGGGGAAAACGTTTACTGTGGTCAGTGCTGTTCCACGAGGAAAGGTGGAGGAACAAATGGAAAAGGCTCAGCGTCACCGCTGCTGGGCACAGGCTTGCTCCAAACCTGTGGTCCCCTGAGGGGGAAACAGCAGCCGGCTGCTGCCTTGGGAGGAAGCCAGTCTCTCTCCTTCCCAGCTCAGGAGGCAGGCTATCTTCATCATCATATGAATTATGACTGAAATGAATTTCTCATTGGATTTCGGGCTTCTGAATTGTGTTAAGGCTCCTTGCATCAACTGATAAAGGCTATATTAGCAAGTGGCAAAAATGAAGCTCTGGAGAAATGAGCGTTGAGTTTAGTCTACAGGGACCTGCAGATGAAGCTTCCTGATGCTGAGGGCAGAGTCACCGTCCCTGGAAAAGTTGCTCCAGGCATGTCCGGATGCAGGACTAAAGACCCAGGTGACCACCTGGAGTTGGAAACTGCCCCAAGGGAATTTAATATTATAATGGATCCTACATGAATCTAGATAGACACAACAGCCTTCGTTGTAAAAATAAATGCCAATGAACCGTGCTTAAGGAAGAAAAAGAAATCACCATCAAATTCTTCTAGGGACCGGGAGCTTAGAAACTGAAATGAAACCTGACGTTTTACGTGTATCGCTCTCCCAGGGTGGTGGGAAGGTAGGGATAGGAGGCGGCGGCCACCGATCTCTTTCCGGATGGATTAGTTCTAGGTGGTCAGACAAATGCTCAGCTTCTACTCCCAGAAGTGAACACTCTGACCCAGTAACTCTGTCGTAACTGAATATATTTAAAGAGGCCAGGGATCCCCTCTTCTGGAATCTGGAAAAAGGGTAAATTCTGGAAAGGATGTTGAAGGTTGGCCGTCTCCATGGTAATTCTAAGGAAACAGACAACCGGAAGAGTAGTTTTGCAGCTGTTCCATCTAGGAAGGTGAAGACTGAAGTTGCCTTTGTAGAAACAGCAGGTTTAATGCTTTCTTCCTTTTGACTGTCTTAAGGACCAAGAACTCGCCATGTCAGAGTGACTGAGAATTGCTCACACAGAGCCCGAGGCCTGGGGCCCCGCCCGCCTTGGCTTGTCCTCGATGCTCAGCTACTGAGCAGCTCCCCAGCTTGGGCAGGAGGTCACTTGGGGCCACTTGATGAGAGGCCTGAGTCTCTGGACAGACAGCGCAGAGGCAGCAGGACAGTGCCAAGGGCGACCGTCCGGTCAATCCCTTCGCGTCGTCCATGGCTGCTCTGCGGGGAAACGTATTGAGGTTCCAATCCCAGCGGCAGTTTTGAGCTACTTCACCGACATCTTTAAGTTCCCTGAAGTATCGTCTGCACTCTGCTGTAACTGCAGAGAGTCCTCTGTGCTAAGTCTGGCCTGTCTAGAGGACTGCCTTCTGGAGGACACATGGGGCAAACCCTGCTCTCTAACCGGTTGCTCTGTTCAGTCTGTTAATCTGGGTCACAAACAGAGAGAGTCAAAAAACAGAAGAATTCAAAAAACAGGAGGGGAACAGGAGATTCAAAAAACTGCTTATGATTTCAGTTTATTATTTATCCTTATGAGCCACGATGGGCCGTGAGCGCTTAGCACACCCTGGCACTTGGCCTGATGTTTACTTCCCTGGAAAGGCTGTGACCTCCACAGCCACAGACAGAGCATGGCTTTGTTCTTTGTCCATCGCTAAAGCGATGGAAGACTGTAATGAATCTAATGGCCAAGTGTATAGATAAATACAAAGACCTGTTAGAAAGTTTTAAAGTCTATTTTGGTTGTAATTGGGTCAGAGAAAATGGACATGCTTTCCCATGGGTTTTGATAACAGTGGTTGTACATGTAAATATGTCTCCCGCAGAGTACCTTTCTTTTTAAAAAAGTTTTAAAAATTTCTGTCGGAATATAGGTGATTTACAATGTTGTGTTAGTGTCTGGTGTACAGCAAAGCGGTTCAGGCATACACATGTATGTATCCATCCTTTCCCCATTCAGGCTATCACAGAATATTGAGCTGCATAGCACTGTTTTAATTCCCTTACCTTCTGCTGATTACAGAACCATAGTTCCTTTGTCCCGTAGTCTCTGCAGACTTGGGTCTGTTATAATTCACGGCGCTGACTGCAGTTGGACTAGGCCCTTCTAAGCTGCCGTTTCCATAGCTTACAGAGACCAGTCTGAAGCACTGCTGCCTTGGAACCCTGGAAGTGTGTCAAAGCCTTTTTGGCAATACTCTGAGAGCGAAAGGGAAGGCTGGCCATCGTTTAAAAAGATACATTAACAAGAGCTGATGGTTGCTGTGATTTGACAAGGCATCAGCTTGGAAACAGAATCAGAACATCAATCACCATGCAGGATTAAGTGCTGGTTTATTTTGTAGCTGACTCACTTTAGGACAGTCTAACAACCCAACAAGCATTTTGCAACCCTGACGGACAGCACCTGAATTCCAGGCCAGCAGCTGATAAACGAACAGGCAGAAGGGCGTTTCCTGCCTTGTTTGCTAGCGCGCCCTAGTGACAGTCTTTTGTGGACGATGGTGATTGGTTGGTAAATATTTACTTTCAGAGAGCTCCCAGGAAAAAGTGGCAGAGTTCTCCTGCCTAGTGCAGAAATGAAATGAACCTCAAAACTCACTTCATGTTGCAGAAAGTCCAAGAGTATCCTAGAGAAAGCTAGGGAGAGGGCAAGAATTGCCTGAAAGGGAAAAGCAAGGCAGTTAAACCAAACCAAGCGGGGTTTACCACAGAGCCCTCTAGCAAAGTTTGGAATTCTAATTTTCAGAAGTGGCGGTAGCTATGGAGACCTTGTGGGCTCCGTTGCAAACTGAGAAGTACCACAAGCCACAGAGCCTGCCCGGCCGCCTTTGGGAGCTATTACTGATACCATAAGAGCTCAGAGCAGATTCAAAGGTGCTACATGAGGTTACAACCACAACCCAGCGGGCAAGTCCAGTGACCAGTCACCATTTGGCACAGTAATTACCAATCCATGACTAACGTCGATTTTCTTAGAAATGGCCACGAGCCGGCTTCACGGGAAAATGACATCTCACAGACAGGTATTTCATGAAGTGTCTTCACTTCTTTACGAGAGGGGGCTGGGCTTAGAATCTCTGTGGCTTGGCTACCTTGGGCAGGCTTGTAGAAGGTCTAGAATAAATAGGCTATTTACTTGGAATAAATGACTGGTCTTTTTAATGGAACAGCCAGTCAATACAGTCAGGCAACTAGTCAATTTGGTTTGATGGATTTTTTAACTATAACCCCTATTTGTAAAATAAAAGGATTGAACTAGCTGGCCTTGAAGGTTCCTTTTTATTCTCACACAGTGATTCTAATTGACTCGGTCTAATTGACCCTATGGATCAGCATTATGTAAACACCATCCTTTGGTCAGCCTTAAATCACTATTGCCTGGGTCCCAGTCTCAGGGATACCATCAAGTCTAATTTTACTTCCACACACCTACTTCTCTCTTGGTAAATGCGTATGTGTTTAAGGAGGAAATGGTGCCAAGAGTTCCAAACCATTTGGGATTATTTAAAAATCACTGCAGATGGTGACTGCAGCCATGAAATTAAAAGACGCTTACTCCTTGGAAGAAAAGTTATGTCCCCCATCCCACGACCACCTGGTCCCCTCATGTCTTTCAGTATTGAGCTGAAGAGCGGCCTGTGTGGGGAACCTTCCCTCCCTCGTCCCCTCCCCTGACTGTGAGTTAGCTGCCGTCTACACAGCAGTCTTCCCTCAACTCGAGCACATGCTATATGGCTACACGGTTTAGCGGCTGGTTGCCTTGTCTGTCAATGCAGGAGATAAGCTCCTTGGTGCAACAACTCAGCCTCTCATTTCTCTTCTCAGGACCTGTCTCTTATACACATCTAGGCTATGGTTTTTCCTGTGGTCATGTATGGATGTGAGAGTTGGACTGTGAAGAAGGCTGATCGCCGAAGAATTGATGCTTTTGAACTGTGGTGTTGGAGAAGACTCTTGAGAGTCCCTTGGACTGCAAGGAGATCCAACCAGCCCATTCTGAAGGAGATCAACCCTGGGATTTCTTTGGAAGGAATGATGCTAAAGCTGAAACTCCAGTACTTTGGCCACCTCATGTGAAGAGTTGACTCATTGGAAAAGACTCTGATGCTGGGAGGGATTGGGGGCAGGAGGAGAAGGGGACGACCGAGGATGAGATGGCTGGATGGCATCACTGACTCGATGGACGTGAGTCTGAGTGAACTCCGAGAGATGGTAATGAACAGGCAGGCCTGGCGTGCTGCGATTCATGGGGTCGCAAAGAGTCGGACACGACTGAGCGACTGAACTGAACTGAACTGAATGGTCTTTTATTTTTTATTAAATTTAAGGCAGTTTAAGAAAAACTTGACAAAATCAACTATACTCCAATAAGAAAATTAAAAAAAAAAAAGAGAACACAAAACTTGAAACTGGGCCTGCTCTGTTGTCCTCTAATTCAAGCCATTCATTGTCAAGCTCAAGTTTAAACTGGATGGATCAGGCTGGTCACTGACATATTTTTTCTTATTATGTATTGTGTGTTAAGGGCTTCCCTGGTAGTTCAGCTAGTAAAGAATCGGCCTGCAAGGCAGGAGACCCCAGTTCGGTTCCTGGGTTGGGAAAATCCTCTGGAGAAGGGATAGGCTACCCACTCCAGTATTCTCGCCAGGAGAATCCCATGGACAGAGGAGCCTGGCAGGCTACAGTCCACAGGGTCACAAAGAGTTGAACGAGATTGAGCAACTAATCACAGCACATGATGTATTGAGATTATTGGTCAAGATTCAAAGGAAGTGAAGCCCCAGATCAGGCTCCTTTGGGGAAGAGACGCGACTTTTCCTTGCCCTCCCACCCTGTCACATCGTGTATACAGCAGGCCGAGCAGCTGAGTGTTGGGTGGTGATGCGACCACATCTCTGCTACACGGACTGGGATGCGTTTGCTCTGCGATGACCGTTTGCCAGATCCTCCTTAAAGTAACGCTTGCTTGTTTTCAGGGGGAAACGCCGGCATCAATTACCGGGAGTGGTATAAGCCCCTGGTGTGGTTTTGGATCCTCGTTGGCCTTGCCTACTTTGCAGCTGTCCTCAGCATGATCGGAGATTGGCTACGCGTTTTATCCAAAAAGACAAAAGAAGAGGTAGGATTCCTTCCAGATTTTCTGAATGTTCCTGAGGTCAGGAGCCTTCTCGTGTCAAGAGTTACCTGTCTCTATTCTATGGGCTGGACCATCTCCTACTAAGTGGAGGCCTCCTAGACGTCTTTGTTTCGAATCCGTGAATGGTTTTAAACGCCACGTTAAATGGGATAGCAGTTATTTCTGGATTCTTTTTTAGCAGGTGAGAAAAATCTGGTGACTCACTTACCAGCCCACAGCTCCTGGAAAAACTAGTAAACGGCAACTTATTTTTAAAAAAGGAAGTGAAAAAAAAAAAAAATACCCAGACATAGTCAGCATAGGTAGACGGCAGCTGGGGGAGGTGTGCATTTTCCTCAGTTCCATATGAGCCTGAAGTTATTGAACTGTGGCCGGCCGTGAGGGGTGAACTCACGGGGTCCCTTTCACTCATGTCCCCTCTGGGTTGTCAGATCTGTAGAAACAAATATATGTCTGCGGCCAGCGGCACACACACAACAGCCCTTCCTTCCTCAAAAAATGTGCATGGAAGCCTACACAGGCAAGAAAAGGCATGGCTACGGAGCGAAGGTAGATTTTGTGATTAAAAAAAAAATGTCCATGTAGTTCTTCTGGAAAGAGAGGAAAAGAGATAAGACAGAAGAAAGGTAAAGAGAAGAAAAGCAGTAAAGAAGGGAAAGGAGATAAAACCCAAAGAAACAGAGGGACAGCCTGTTTAAGGGCGACTGTTCCCTGCCCAGGGCGCAGACATTCCGAGCGGAGGGTCCTGGGAGAGCCTCCTTAGATGGCACCATCTCCCACACCATTCCTGGGGGCAGAGGTTTACTTTTCCTGGCTTGCAGAAGCAGTGTCAATGCACTCTCCAGTCTGATTCCCCAGAGAGCTAACTGACCTGCTGAAAATCAGCCATAACAAAAGAGAACACTCAGCAACATAAATATTGACATTTCTCAATGCAGAAATCCGAGTTACTCCTCTGCATAGGAAAGCATGAGCCTTGTACTAACAGTCCTGCTGGAATAAAGCCCAGAGAGTTGGTCTTGATCCTCATGCAAGACTTTGCTCTGAGAAAGCACACGTTCTGTAGGCTTGGGCAGAAGATGCCCCCTTCCTGCACCCTGAACAGGGAAACTTGGTTATCAGGTACCCTGCGTGGGGGTGAGGGGGTGGTCTTAAACCAGCGCAAGCCGGATAGCACAAGGTCATGGACAGCACCTCCTAGATACGGGGCGACACAGGACTTTCCTTTTTAGAACTAGGCCATTTCCAGGCTAATGGGGACGGGTGGAGCACTCTAACCCAGACAGAGGTCTCGGAGGGCCAGGGCAGGGCAGAGCACCCGCTGGATACCGCTTTGTGTCCAGGGCCGAGCTAGGTGCTCGGGAACCTCACGTAACAGGAAAAGCTCTGAGCTAGACACGACTGCCTCCGAGTTACGCAGCAGGAATGAGGCCGGACCACGGAAGGGTGAACCCAACAGACGCTCAGTCAGGTCCCTCCGCCTCCCCTTCCGTCCGAATCCAGGTATCTGGCAGCGGTCGGGTTGCCCAGCACGTGCGCCTCTGGGAGGCACCTTAGTCCCGAGCAGGAAGGGCGAGGGTGGAGGTAGCCTCTCCTTCCCTTGGCGGGGCGGACGCAAAGCCACCGCCTCCAGGCCTTCTTCCCACGAGGACCCCCGAGGGCTGCGGGCACGGGAGGGTGTTGGCGATGGGGGCTGGTGGCAATGGAGGGTCGAGATGTGTATAAGAGACAGGTCACAAAGAGTTGAACGAGATTGAGCAACTAATCACAGCACATGATGTATTGAGATTATTGGTCAAGATTCAAAGGAAGTGAAGCCCCAGATCAGGCTCCTTTGGGGAAGAGACGCGACTTTTCCTTGCCCTCCCACCCTGTCACATCGTGTATACAGCAGGCCGAGCAGCTGAGTGTTGGGTGGTGATGCGACCACATCTCTGCTACACGGACTGGGATGCGTTTGCTCTGCGATGACCGTTTGCCAGATCCTCCTTAAAGTAACGCTTGCTTGTTTTCAGGGGGAAACGCCGGCATCAATTACCGGGAGTGGTATAAGCCCCTGGTGTGGTTTTGGATCCTCGTTGGCCTTGCCTACTTTGCAGCTGTCCTCAGCATGATCGGAGATTGGCTACGCGTTTTATCCAAAAAGACAAAAGAAGAGGTAGGATTCCTTCCAGATTTTCTGAATGTTCCTGAGGTCAGGAGCCTTCTCGTGTCAAGAGTTACCTGGGGCGGGGGCGGGGGGCGGGGGGCCGTGTCTCAGCGCCCTGTGGTCGCCCTGTCTCTCCGCCAGGTGGGCGAGATCAAGGCGCACGCGGCCGAATGGAAGGCCAACGTGACGGCCGAGTTCCGGGAGACGCGGCGGCGACTGAGCGTGGAGATCCACGACAGGCTGCAGCGCGCCGCCACCATCCGCAGCATGGAGCGCCGGCGCCTGGGCCTGGACCAGCGCGCGCACTCGCTCGACATGCTCTCGCCGGAGAAGCGCTCGGTGTTCGCCGCGCTCGACGCGGGCCGCTGCAAGGCGTCGTCCCAGGAGAGCATTGACCACCGGCCCAACAACCTAAGGCTGCAGGCGTCGGAGCCGCTGCAGAAGCGCGGGCAGGGCGCCTCCGAGGACAACATCGTTAATAAGCTGGGCTCCGCCGCCAGGCTCACCAAAAGGAAGAACCGGGACCTCCGGAAGGCCCTGCCCGAGGATGTGCACAGGATCTACAGGACCCTCCGCCACTACTCCCTGGACGAGGAGAAGAAGGAGGAGGACACGGACAAGGGGTGCAACTCGGACCACTCCAGCACGGCCGTGCTCACCGACTGCGCCCAGCCGCCGGCCGGCGCGGGGGATGGCGTGGGCCCCGCCGACGCCAAAGACGCAGAGCGCGACAGCAGCGCGCTGCTCGAAGCCAGAAACTAAGCGGGGAGGACGCACTGGACATGACCCAGCCTTGTCTTTTGTTTGTTTTTAAATATATTCACCCTGAGACACGTGCCTTAAAACAAGACTTCTCGTTAGTCCGAAATTACATAGCATCGAAGAAGATATTTCACTGTGCCATAAACGACCGAGAAAGCTCGCTCTGCCAAAAGGGAATCAAAAGAACAAGGACCTGGCTTTTGATCACAGCCGCAGGACACCCAGGGCGCCTTCGCGGGCGCGGGAGGTCATGGCCGCCGAGGTCCAGGGCACGTGCCGGCGATGCATGCGGTGGCCCCAGGCAGCGCCGCTGCGCTCCGGAGGGCGCGCGAAAGGGCAGCTATTCCGTAGACCAGCCGTCTGAAAGGAACAGGTGTGTCTTTTAAAGGAAGTCGTTTCCTGAACCCACTGTCAGTAATGTGTGCACAGACGCACAAGGGGCCTGGACTGGGAGGAGGACTGGTCCTTGTCACTTAGGGTTGGAGTGGACGTGCTGGAATGTTGCTCTGAGCTCCGATTTTGAGACAAAACCGGTCAGTGCATCCCTAGTCTTTTCTAAGCTCCAGATGAATGTCCCTGGGACCCGAGAGCACCTAGAATTTGTTGGAAGCAGATGAGAGCACACGTATCAAAAGGTGCAATTGCTTTCCTCATTACAAGAGAAAAAAAAAGTCACATCACACTGTGGATATCACCTTAACCAATGACAGAAGCCTGCTGAATTTTGTCTTTCTCACAGGTGGTCCAATCGGACTCGCAAGCATTGGTGAACACTCAACCTCAGCCGCTGCGTGGTGACAGGCAAAAACCAAACCTCAGTGCACGGTGCGCTGAAAAGGCGCCGAAAGGGTGCAATGGTGAAAATAAACTGGTTTTGAAATGTTCATGTTCACTTTTCTAGTGGAACTTCTGTTACAATTGGTTTTGATAAAAAGGGGGAAAATACCAAAACTATTGCCTTGCATGATGCCAGTGGCTTACTGTCCTGCCTAGCTGATCCTAAATGTTTGTAAACATAGACATCCTGCATGTCTGAGACATACCAAGGAGGACCATGGCATCGTTCCTTCTCAGGGCTTCTCGTCCCTTTGGGTGTCTTAGGGCGGACATAGGTCCTATCCTGCTATTTGCAAACAAAAGGAAAAGGAATCCCTCAAACCAACCCTTGTATGAGAAGATTGAATTGTTTTCATTGCTTGCAGCTTAAGTGCCATTACTGCCATTTAAAAAAAAATAATACTTAAAAGAAGTATTTGAAAAACTTCGCTTTTATGTTTGGGTTTCCCTTTATTCTGAAAGCATCGCTCCCTTTCCTTGATCATTGCTTCACTTGTACCTGCTAGCCACTAAGGTTACAATGCTACTGGGATTGATTGTTTCTAGAACAGTAACCAACATGTGATAATTATGATTTTCTTTTTCACGAGGTTAGAACACCCGGTGAAGGGAAGTGGGGGTCTGACGGGTCATAGGTTTGGGGAGGAAGACTCTAAGTGGATTTTTAGCAGCAAGGGAAGAGTACGTGCTACGCCAAGCATCCCACATGTGCCTCAGCCTTTTTCAGAGTGGGCTGGCCATTATCCTCATTCAGACCTAGCTATCTGTGCCACACACGCCAGTGTTTGGACCTGGCAACACCCGAAAGTTGCTGCTTAAGGCCTCCTGGGCTCAGCACCACTGCTTGGGGATGTCACACAGCTAACAGGCAGGGTGGATTTGTCAAAAGGTCACAGGACTAGCACAGACTTCCAGAAACCATCTAATGCTTTTCTGGCTTCCAGGGAAACATGATAGCCACCACATCCCTGACTGCTTCTGCCGTGGCGGACCTCTTGCTGCTCTTTCCCCCAAATGCACAGCTCTCCTCCGTCTGGAGCACACGCGGCCCTGGGTGCCGCCCCCCTCACTGTAAGCTCTGATTAAAGCACTGGCATTGCTTTTGGGAAGGAGCCAAATAAGAATCAAGTCCGATTAGTGCCCCCCTGCCCCGTCCAAGGTATGTTTGGGTTAATGCTGCCACAGGGCTGTGGCTCACTGGTGACATCCTGTGTCCACAGGGTAACAGACAGACGCTTGGGCAACGACGTATATGCAGGGGTGGGCCTTGGTTCTTACTACGGGAGTCATTCCAGCCTGACAAAATGTGTGCTAAGGAATTGGTAGGTTAACTGGGCTTCCCTGGTGGCTCAGACAGTAAAGAATCCGCTTGCCCTGCGGGAGACCTGGGTTCGATCCCTGGGTTGGGAAGATCCCTTGGAGGAGGGCCTGGCAACCCACTCCAGTATTCTTGCCTGGAGAATCCCATGGACAGAGGAGCCTGGTGGGCTACAGTCCATGGCGTCGCAGAGAGTCCGACTAAAGCACAGCACGGCACGGGGAACTGGGACTCTCTTATTCTGACAAGTTGAAAGCTTCCTGATTGAACTGTCCAGGGAGCTCATTCACTTGGGTTTCTACCCTCTGTTACTCGGGACCTTCTTTATAATCGTGGGTTAAAATTCTCAACTCTATAGGCAGAGCTGGCCAAGAGGCTTCCCTGTCATTTGTCCAGTGACTCCCACGGGCCAGGCACTAGATGTGGCACTTCAGGGGCGTGGGCTCACTCAACTGCCCCAGCAACACTCTGCGGGAAGTGTGTGCAAACCCATTATCCGCGTGATGACACGGAGGCTCAGGGAAGCCAAGTGAGGAACGTAGCTAAGAGCACGCCGCAGGAAGGCGGCAGAGCTAGTGACCAAAGCCTATTTGGCCACAGCCTGCTTCTGACTTTGCTGCAGCATCCATGCCACACACCTTGTGAGTGTGTGTCTGTGTGCGTGCGTGCACGTGTGTCTCTCTAGTTTCCTGGACGTGGCATACAGAGCTAGGGGGAAGCTCTTTACTGCCAAGATGGGGTGCGGTCTTTGTGAACATGGCCTAACACGTTGTCCTCACAGATGATCATTGCACATTGCTTTGGTTTTGGTTTTGGGAATGCGCCTCCTGGCACCCTTACTGTACTGTTAAAAATGCCCTTTGAAAGCACCCTTTTTCACTTTACTTGCTTGTCCTGCAGGAACTTGGCATATAAGTGGAATAAAACAGTTCAAAACTCTAAGCTGCACGCTCTACCAAATGGAACCACACTCTACCATATACCAGATGTTGGTATATGTGTGTGTAGACACTCAGTTGCGCTGATTCTTTACCACTGAACCCCCTGGGAAGCCCAGACCCACGGCCAGACGAGTCAGGTCCCAGTCACACAGAGGGAGCGAGAATAGCCCTTGCCTGGGAGTTCCCCAAGTACAGATGGGACTGAGGCCCTGACGAATACAATCAAAGAAGAGCTCTCTCTTCGTGGAGACTGATCCATTAGACGTGTGGGCACAGTGTCTGACAAGCTATAGCCTGCTCTCCAGGCCTCCCAGGTGGCGCCAGTAGTAAAGAACCCACCTGCCAGTGGAGGAGACACAAGAGATGCAGGTTCCATCCCGGGGTTGGGAAGATCCCCTGGAGGAGGGCATGGCAACCCACCCCAGCATCTTGCCTGGAGAATTCCACGGGCTACAGTCCCTAGGGTCACAGAGAGTCAAGAGGTGACTGAATCGACTTAGCATGTACGCACACATGCAACCTACTCTCCAGAGGAGAGGCTTGGGAGGGCATCCAGGGATTGGGCTCCACTTCATGTATACAAGCTGAGATTTGGGAAGAGGAGGCCAATTGTATTGGAGTTGTTTGAAAGCTACCTTTTAAAAATGGGGTCCAATAACATGGGAATTTACATGGATAAGGCAAATTTGCTACAAATTCTACACACACGTCAGAACAGCCCTGCCCTGCCCCACTTCCCACCCCGCCGTAAACCTGGAGAAAATGTTTTGATTTTGTGCCTGCATAGACCACAGGGACAGTGGCTTTGGTGGGCAGTGCCCATTGTTTCTCTGGGTAACTGGGTGTTGAATGTTGACTCCATAGCGGATCTGGGAGTTTTGACTGGTGAGAACCAGGGGACAGTTTGGAGAGACTTCAGCTCGATGCCCAGTTTGAACCCAGTGGTGACCCTAGGACTTTACTGCTTTGGGGCAAAGCCTTATGTGTGTGTAGGTAGGGCTGTTCCTGACCTGCAGCTAAGGTGACTGGGACTGTCTGTGCTTCCCTGACCCGGCCCGTGATCTTGGGCCCCTCAGACCCTGTGCCTACATTTCTGTTACCTCATCAGCACATCAAGGGAGTGGAACCCACAGAGTCCACCTTGAAGGGCGCTTTCAGTTCTGCAGTGCTCTGACCAAATGCTCAGCGGTCCACGAGTTAAGTACGCTAAGAATACGGGTGGATGGGCCCCGCTTCCTTTAGGCAAGATGAGCACTTAGTCTCCTGCCCCTTGGGATTTGCTTCCTGGGTGATGGATGGAGACCAGATATATTTGGGAGCCTGGTGTCCAAATGAGGCTCCTGCCCTGTGTGGCTCAGTGTCACCTTACCTCACACTCTCACCTTCATTGGGGATGGGGGCGGTGGCTCATCCCATATGGGCATTGTTTTGCATGGTGTTTAGACTAAAGAATTTTAAGCTATTACTATCTGCAGTCAATTGCAGTAAAGGTTTCATTTGATTACTTTATGAATTCTTACACTATAAACAGGTTATTTCTTACTCAGATCCCTACACACACAGACACACAGACAGAACACATACAGAGGCAACGGCTGCTTTGGGTTCTTTGGGGATGGTTCCATGCTGAAAGTCCTAGTTGGGCTAGGTGTTAGCAAACCACCCCTTCCCTCCCTCTGAGATGGTGCTTCTTGGCTGAGTCGATGCTGCTCGTGTATTTGGACGCTTAGCTTCGGGGGTTAGTGAGAATGTGGCTGGAATTTGGGTAGGGCAGGTTTTCGCCCACTGTATTGGATAAGAATGTAGACCATTCCAATGCGTACGACAGTGTCCAAACCGTGAGAGCAAACAAACATGCAGAGACTCTCTTAAAAAAATTTTGTTAAAGCCAGTACTGCATCTCATGTCTGTGCTTCCTACATCCCCCTTAGCTGATCCCTCCTCGCGGTTCCCATGCAGTTGTGTGCAAAGGCAGTAACCGCAGGAGCAGAGGGAGCAGAGGGGGCTC
Source organism: Cephalophus harveyi (assembly GCA_006410635.1). NCBI lineage: Eukaryota > Metazoa > Chordata > Mammalia > Artiodactyla > Bovidae > Cephalophus > Cephalophus harveyi. The sequence continues at coordinate 105,219 of SJYT01013452.1, read as the reverse complement.
TCGGCGGCAGAGTGCAAGAGGTAGCTAGTAAATGGCCTTAAAAATAAAAATGGCAGCTCTCGGAAACAAAGGTGATTTTTTGATTTGGCTTTGTGGATGCTGTGAACGCTGCGTATGGAAACTCTGGAGTAGCATACTAACTCCAGGGCTGTAAATAAAGTCCCGTCCTCCGTCGTTGGGCAAGGAACCCGCTGCTTCGAGCTTACTTCACCGCCCCCCTGCCCGCAGTCCACCTCCCACCCAAACCCAGCGGTCCTCGAGTCACGTGACGTCAGTGCCGTGGTGAGGAGGAGAAATAAGGGGTGTCTCTGATTTTACCGAAAGCGATTTACTTCACAGGTGCCTAGGAGTTCTGGAAATTTTATCTTCTCGGTTCTTAAGTGAAAAATCTCAAATAGTTCCGTATGCATTACAAACCCCCCTTACCCCCCAAAAAGGCAACAAAACTCCTTGCGAGCACTTCCACCCCATCTGCACGGCAGTCCCGCGCTGTCCGGGACAACGGCGAAGCGTCCCCTCTGCTATCAGGGTGCCGAGCTTGAAGGGAAACACGCAGCCGCGGTGCCTAGAAGCGTTATGCCAAAAGCCACCATCATGCCAGCCTCCTCCGACTTCTTACCCACCCCAGCGTCACAGGCAGGGGACCCCGCGACAGTGATAAACCCATGCGTGGAGGTGTTTCACCTATTTCTCTCTCTGTAGGATTTCATGGTGCTTAAAAAAAAAAAAAGGCATTTTACAGAAAAAAAAGCAGGGTGGGGGGAGGAGGGAATTTCGTAATGTTCTTATTAGGAAAAGTACAAAAGCAACTTTGCTTGTAACATTTCAATAAGCTGTGCTGCTACTGTCTTTGGTGATGTAAATTTTTTTTTTTTTTCAACAATGGAGAAAATTGCAACAAAGACCTTCTGGAAGATCTAATACAAAGTCTCTCCTGTTTTCCTTTATTTGTGGGGCCAAACATGGTTTATCGAGGCTGGGTTGGGAGGTATGCTAAGGACCACAGGTCATCCGGAGATAGGCTTCTGGCCTGGCTGGCATTCATCAGCAAAGAGCCGATGCAAACTTAACTGTCTGGCAGGTGGGGGAGCCCACAGCAACCCAAGAGGAGGAAACTTGACCCAGTATGGTTACTGCGTATTTGCTTTCACTTTCTTATTTTTATCTGATCCTGATTGCACGTTGCTGGGGATTGGACAGCGTGGCACCATTTCTAGGTAAGACACTGAATTTGGGCATTGTGCCATGTCTGCCCATATGAAATGGACAACTGCTTGGGTATCCAGATTTCAAGCTGTACTTGGTTTTGCACTTAACTTTGTGCTCACTAACCATGGGCTTGTCACAATGGGCAGAGGTAAGATGCCGCCACTTTTGAGCACCAGCTCAGTAGCAGCAGCAGTTTAGTTGCTAAGTTGTGTCCTACTTACTCTTGCGACCCCACAGATCGCAGGCTCCTCTGTCCATGGGATTCTCCAGGCAAGAACACTGGAGTGGGGTGCCATTTCCTTCTCCAGGGGATCTTCCCGACCCTGGAATCGAACCCGGGTCTCCTGCATTGTAGGCAGACTGTTTACTGACTGAGCTACGAGGGAAGGTACCTGGTTACGTACGATGTACTCTGCTAGGCAGTTTGCAAGCATACCACTGGGTCTTCTAAAGTTGGGTTTTTCATTTTGTCCATGAAGACTTTGAGGCTCAGAGATGATGAGAAACTTCCAACCCAAGTCAATCGGCTCCAAGCCCGAGTCTCTCTCACCAGATCACACAGCTACACGGGGCGTGTGCCTTGAGCGCTCGTCTAGTAAAGGTGATGTGGTTCTTTCTGATTTGTCTGCACTGTCTCGCCCACCCTGTTTGTGAGAGAGGTGTGCCGTGAGGTCAAGGGTGAGTTTCTGGCTACAGGACTGAGCAAGGCCAAGTGACTTCCATTCTTAGCCGAAGCCAAGAATGTGCCCAGGCTAACCCAGTGTGACCACTGGTTGTGGGCTGGCCAGGGACAGATCTGGTTCCTATTTTTACTGGTTTCACTTGCATGCATGGCGGTAGAGTGCATGGCACATGGCAGGAATTCAAAGCGACTTTTCCAAAATGCAAATTGGCCCGTGGATCTCCTTGGCCTTCGGGATAAAAACCCCAAAGCCCTAGTCTTGGTCAGGCCCCATGTGGATTTCTGCCTCATCGCACACCAACCTCGGCCCCCACCACTTTGGATTTCTCGCTGGCTTTGCCGGTGGTCCATGATTTTTTCTGCTATCTCCAGGTCTCTGCATGTGCTGTCCCTTTTGGGAGGCCTCCCCCCCTTAGGAGCCCCCCCCATCCCACGACCACCTGGTCCCCTCATGTCTTTCAGTATTGAGCTGAAGAGCGGCCTGTGTGGGGAACCTTCCCTCCCTCGTCCCCTCCCCTGACTGTGAGTTAGCTGCCGTCTACACAGCAGTCTTCCCTCAACTCGAGCACATGCTATATGGCTACACGGTTTAGCGGCTGGTTGCCTTGTCTGTCAATGCAGGAGATAAGCTCCTTGGTGCAACAACTCAGCCTCTCATTTCTCTTCTCAGGACTGAGCACTGTGCCTGATAGACAACATAGATACATTAATGGTGGAATGATTTTAGTGCCCTTGACAGCACATTTGTATCCTTCAAGGGAGATTTGATTTTTTGTGAATTCAAAGTCATTTGGAACCCAAGACTATCCAATTCCTGAGTATCTTCTTGGTCAAATTCAAGTTTGCCTCGTACTAATAATAAAGAATTTGATCTGTGTTTGGTGTTCACGGAGAGCTCTGAAATTTTGATCATAGTGATAGTTAAAGTAACTAGACTCTAAAGATGACAACTTTGATGGAAAGCTCTCATTTAGAGGTACAGATAAGGGAATATTTATTTTAAAACCATTCTTAATATTACTGATAGTTTGAATGTATATGACCTTACGAAATATTATATTTTGTGGGGATGTCAAACATGACAAATGGGCCACACTGCTTACACCTATGTCCAAGGCAGATACCGTCATCAGTCCCAGAATACATTCCCTCTTGATCCAGGTACATTCTCAGAATTCACTGTAAGACTATACTCAAGACCCACAGTTCTTGAAGTATTCTCCAATGACCTTCTTACATCCCTGAGATTCTCTCATGGTGTCCACAAGATTAGAACTATTTCCCAGAATAATATTAAGACATCATTTGCCCACGTTCTCTCATGAGAGCATAGCACTTAGAACTGAGTAGCCTTAGTCACTTAGAGAGGGGTTTCCCAGGTAGAGCTAGGGGTAAAGAACCCGCCTGCCAATAGAGGAGACACGAGAGATGTTCAATCCCTGGATGGGGAAGATCCTCTGGAGGAGGGCATGGCAATCCACTCCGGTGCTCTTGTCTGGAGAATTCCACAGACAGAGGAGCCCAGCAGGCTATAGTTTATAGCGTCGCAAAGAGACGGACACAGCTGAATTGACTTAGCACGCATGCACACACGCGGTCACTTAGAGAACACAGGCAGGGTAACAAGAAACCTTCATTGAAGACTAAGAATTTTCCAAAATGCTAGCAAATGAGCTTGCATTTCTTAGAGAACCCCAAAGTAGCTAGCTATGATTTTATTGAAAAGGACTTTCTGCCTGGCCTCACAGGAATGGATCACGGCAACAGCCATACAACAATATTCCTGTGGGCTGGGCTTGCTGCCCTGTGGGCTCCAGCTCCTCAAATTCCTTCCAGTTAGCCCTGCGAATCCCAGAAGTCTCATGGGTACTCAATTTCTTGGCCACTGTGCTGTGGGGATCACTTCTCTGTTAAACAGAAAGCTCCTTGCCTCTCCGGGGTTGGACGACACGGCTGTCTGTTGATCCCCTGGTAGCAGCAGCCTCTCCGTTTGGGTAACTGTCTCTCTTCCCTATTCTGGGAGCCCCTCGATGGAGATCTCCTTACCTTCTTGTGTTCATGGGCTTGTCACAGAGCCTGGAACATGGTAAAAGATCGAAAGATGTTTGTTGAATAAATATCAAATCCAAGAATGTGGAGTTGAGTCAGGGCCTCTACAGAGAGTAGGGGCAAAGGAAGAGAGCCCAAATCTGGGGGGAGCTGGAGGGGAAGTTAGAAGGATGCAGTGTGTAAGGGGAGCCAGGGCAAAGGGCGGCGGGCCAGGCAAACGGAAGATGTCTAGAGATAGTACTGACCCCAGTGGCAACTTCTACCTCGTCACTTCTGTGAATTTACATCAAGGGCAGGAACCAGAGTGAGGCACACACCCTCAGTGCAAAACTATTCAGTTAAAATGCTAGTGCATACCTGGCGGTGGGAATTTGAGACAGCACACAGGTCAGCAGACAGCAACTGTATCTTTATGGATGACTTGTTTCAAGGAATACATTTAAACATATATTGCAAGACTCTAAAACTAAAAGTTAAAAAATGTCTCACACAACCCATTTGAAAGAGTTATGTTTATTAAATGCATCTTAAAGGTCGTTTAAAGATTCATCACTTGGAATCATTCAGGATAAGACAAGAGTTTTTTCCCCCTCAGTTGGAAAGCGGTAACTTTAAAATGTTTTCCAATATTGTAATCTGTTATCTACAAGCTGCCTGTATCAACAACTCTTTGGAATCTGCAGACACCTGAGGCAAAGAACAAGTGCAAGGCCTCAGTGAGACAGAAATTTGTTTTAAAATAAAGAAACTTGGAGGACTCCAACATTATGGAATCAAAAGCACGTGTTGCAAATGTATGAAACAGAAACACACATGATGCTAGCATAATCTATGGCTCTCGGCTTTAACATTCTATGTAGAACAGTAATCTACGCCTTAACGAACACTCTGTGGTTGCCTGATTCCACAGAAAGAAGAGAAGTAAGGGGCTGTTTCTTTCCGTGAGTGAATGCAAATTTGAAACAATTTTCCCACTGAATTGGTGGTGGTGGGGGCGGGGGTGGCAAAGACTAGCTAATGGTGGCTCAGACAGTAAAGCCATTTGCCTGCAATGTGGAAGACCTGGGTTTGATCCCTGGGCCGGGCAGATCTCCTGGAGAAAGAAATGGCAAGCCACTCCAGCACTCTTGCCTAGAAAATCCCATGGACGGAGGAGCCTGCTAGGCTACAGTCCACTGGGTTGCAAAGTCGGCCACGACTGAGTGATTTCACTTTTTCAATGGTGACAGTAACTGGTTAGGACTGTGCACTCCATCAATCTGTTCCATCCATCCATCCATTTAATAAATATTTATGGAGCCCACCTCTGTGTGAGGTGCTGGGAGAGCTGCAGGGTGTGGCGGAGCCTTGGTCCCTGTCCCCAGCGATCTCAGGTTGCAGTTAGTAGCCCTGTGCCCACTGTGCTGTGGGGTGGCAAAATCCTGCCATCTGGTTAAGGGAGAACCATAATAGGACTGTGTATGATTCTGTTCAAAAGTATAAGAAATCACCCCCAAAGTGCTAGGAATTCAGACAGTGTGAGGACTGGCACATACGGTGGCAGTCAAAACAGGCTTCCTGTAAGAGGTGGCTTCTTTAAGGAGGCTTACTAGTCTGGTTAGGGAATGGGAGGACAGGAATGACTCCCAAGCATGTGAATCCGTTCCTCCTGAGGACACCACAGATGAGTCTTCACTTGGGGCTGCTTTAATACATTTTCTGAAATAGACCACAAACTCGAAGCCAAACTTAAGATGGACAGAAGGTAAGCTCTACAGGTCACCACCAATTGCAACAGGAACTGTAACTCCTTCTGAAAGCAAGTGTGACTGAGGAACACACAGTAGATAAAGCAGCTTCTCTGCCTTCTCCCCTGTCTCCCCCTCCCTCTGTCTCATCTCCAGGGGCTCCCAGGTTCTAGCTTCCTTTTCTCAAGCCGAGGACTACAATGGCCACAGGATTCCTGGCTTCTTTGTTTCACAAGTCACACCCACTGGAGGACTTGCATTCAGCACAGGCTTGGGGATGAGGTTTCCCCGAGTCAAAAGAGATTTTCCACATTCCTGGTAGGATGGATCTTAAAACTGAAATGGGACTGATTTTTAGAGAAAATAAAGGCATCTTTCTTTCTTGCACACGTAAACATTTTTTTTCCCCTTGTTCTAAATGAAACTTCTTAGTTTGAACCTTCATCATCCTCTCTCTCGTTTTGACTTGGGTTCTTTTAAAAAGATTTTACTGAAGGTCTTTATAAGGCAATAGGCAGACTCCAGATCTGGCGGCCAAGGAGACCCTATGCTGGTGTGGGTACCCAGCCGGGGTGTGGCAGACGGCTCTCTGCCTTCCCACCCCTCTGGTTCCAAGACGAGGGGGCTGGGGGCTTCCAGGCACCTTGGGGTCCACAGCGCTGCTGTGACGGGGCAGGGGCTGTCTGGGCCACTTCTACCCGCCAGGCCCTAAGGCCGGCGTGACCCTTCCCTCCATGCCCAGCACACCCTGTCTGCGGGGCACAGGGTGCCCGGCGCTGTCCACAGGGAGTGGAGCGGGTGCCCCTGCGCACCGCCAGGCAGCACAGACGCCACGGTGGCTTCAGCCCTCTGTCCGCGGTCCTCCCAGACACGGCGACCTCGCCGCCTCTGGCCCCGCTCCCCATGCTGGCCCGCGGCACAGCAGGGCCCTGCCGGAGGGACGCGGACCTGGGCTGGGCGCGCGGGCCCCTCCCGGCCTCCTTCCCGGCCCGGCCCTCGGTCTCTTCGGAACC